>VWYH01002136.1:0-169839 GCA_013399365.1 Pampusana beccarii
TCTGCTGGGTGCCCGAGTGAGAGCACGCAGGCTGGGGATCAATATTCTTGTGTGGTCATCCAGCAATAATATCCACAACTGCTACATTGAACCTGCAGTTTATTGAATGTTGCTAGTGTGATGACTGTTTTGTGGTTATCCACCCACTTGCATTGGTTTCTGTCACTTGGTTTTGGTCCATCATTTGGCTTCAGTTTCAGTTCTGAGTTAAAGTTGGTTTAAGATTATCATTTGCCTGGGGTCAGTTTGGGGTGTGTCTGTGATAAAGCAGCATCCTGAAAGAGGCCAGCAGCTCAAGCAGGCCAACGTTTACCGGGCTGCAAAAACTGCTGCAGAAATTTGGGGTGACTGTTCAGCTGGTGTAAACTGGTGTTGTCCTCAGATTTTGAAGGAACACCTCCAGCAGATTCTGGTGGAGAACCTGGCAGGAGGTTTGATTGGTGTTAAGGACACCCAAGAGCAAATTGCATTGACGCAGCCATTACAAATCAAGTGGGTTCAATATCGAGGCAGCCTTCTCCAGGTTCAGATATCATCCTCAGATCTCTCTGTCCCCAAAAAGCTCTTTTATGGCTTACAAGAGATCACTGAGCACGGTCCAAAATTGACCCTTGTCACCCTCAAATGCATATCCTCAACTTTGCCTTCGGTGTGATAAATCGTGGTTCACTGTTGTCATCATCGAGCTGATAATGTGTTGTTTTTAGATGGAAAAACTATGGGGTCAGAGTTAATGTTTTGCATTTGTCACTGGGAGGAAGACACAGCCTGCGCTGCCCTCCTGCACCCTGGCTCATCCCCGGCCCCTTGCAACCCCCCTGACCCGCTGGTAACCCCCTCCCACGGCCGCCTCCACACAGGCATCCTCCTCCCGGGGATGCTCTGCTTGCCTCTGCGGGGTCCCCTCTGCCCGGTCCCGGGAGCTCAGCCCCTGCTCCTCTTCCTTGCCCGGCTCCCAGCGCCAGGCTGGCCGTCGCGCTCGTTCTCTGCCGTCCCTGGGAGGTTATGATATATGGGGGAGCAGCTCTCCTTGTGTTGTTGTTTGCTATATAAACTTTTAAAACGGTCTGTGCCTGCAACAGGAGAGGGATGAATGTGTGTGGGAGGTTTGCAGTTTCTAGTGATTGAGATTCTTTGGTTGGAGAAGCCTAAACAAACACCATAACCTCAGGGGAAATTCTGCAAAGTTTTAGTTTTGAGTGTTTCCTCTAACAAAACAACTGTGCGACCTAGAAAGCTAACAGAGAGCATTCCTCTGGCTGGTGGAGGCTTCGTGAGCCCAGCCTGGAGGTGCAGTTCAGCTTTTAAAGTGTGAATGTAGAGAGCTTTGTATCTACTTTGAGCGCAAGTTGGACAGTGCTCCTCACCACAGACTCACCTCCCTCTTGCTGTCCACCAGGGCAAGCCAAGGAAAATTCATCTGGCATAAATTCCTCTGTTGGAGGACACTGGATTCTATAGCGTCGCACAGATAGATGTCCTGGGGTTAGTGTCAGGATGGGATGAGCCGCTCTGAAAAGGGGAGAGCTTCCAGTGTGGGTGCTCGTCCATCGTGCACCCTGACACAGCAGCTTCACTCAGGCCTGTGGCTTTTTCAGCAAGAACAGATTCGTCACCCAAACAGATTTTGCTTATAGGAAGCTCTGCAACCAGCAGTAATTGTATTTTGTCAAGTGGTTTTAGAAAAGCAATCCACATTTATTAGCCATCTGGATTAGAGAAATGATGTTCTTGATTCCAACTGCCAGCTTAGCCAAGCCATTATCAAAGAGCAGAATAACGGATCACATTCCTCTTGCCATGTCACGAGCAGCGTTTGTTTCCCTTGCACACTGTATTTACCTCTGCTCGCTGTGTGTCTCAGACAAACGGCTGCTGAATTCAGCCTGGCCATTCGACTCTAGGTTACAGCGTCACACGCGCATGTCTCAGTGCCGTCCTTTCATGGAGAAACCGAGACATGCAGAGCCAACACGAATCTTTCAAAATCACCTCAAGCTAATCGTGAAAGCTCATTAGAGAAGGGAAGGGGGGGCATCCTGTCTATCCTACGTGATCTCTCTGTCCTCCTCCCACCCCTTTTCATGGTCCTAGTCCAGAGACAGTAACCTTCCTCTTTACTTTGATTGTATTAATCTAGTTCATTCTTTATTCTGTCAACCCATCCAGAGGGAAAATGGAGACACAGAGAGCTCTGGGGACAAGACACACAACACAGACAAAATTATCCATGCTTTTGCTGGAGTTCTTGTTACAGCTCTGCTTTCCAAAGTGGAGGGGCTGCCCCATCCCTCCCCACCCGCTCATCGCTGTAACACCCAGAGCTTCCCCAGGCCTGGGAACCCTCTGCAGGGCTCACCCGCCCCTTCCCAGGGCCCGTGTCCTCGGGACCTGGGTGCTGGTGGGTCCCACCAAGTCCCCTGCCTCCCTGAGTGCTTTCCAGGCACAAGGACCTGCATTTGATTGCTCTGTGAGTGGGTTACTGGGGACCTGCTGTTCACTCCACCAAAACCCACACTTATTCCCATCCCACGGGGTTTTTGCTTAATTGAGCTGCTGACCGCATTAACCTGGAGATGGGAGGATTCATTCAACAGCGCTGAGATGAAGGAGCTGAGCTCAGAACATCGCTATTTACAGAGACGTGTGTCGTGGAGGAACTTTCCAAAACGAGGACACGCGAGAGCTCATTGGGATCCTTATTTCCGTGGAAGGAGCAGGGAAGCCCGTCCATCTTCCTGCTACACCTGGAATCAGACAGACCCCTTCACCTCCTGCATTTCCAGTATCTCCCAGCCCTCACAGCCGAGGGGAAGGGTGATGCCCCTTCTTGCTGACACCCCCCGCAGATGCCCGGTCCCTGGCACCCAGCGGCTGGGTCACATCTGGAGCAGCAGCTGGACAGCTCAGTCCTGTGCCCAGCGCCGCCAGCCCCCCCCGCACCCAGCTCTCCCGCTGCCCTTGCAGCTCAGTAGGGTTTTCCACAAAATTTCAATAAAAATCTTGACATTTTCAAGTCCAGGCTATTGCTAGAAACCAGCAGAGATGTGGGAATGGAAATTTGAAAATGAATGAATTAGAGGCCTTCCAAAGCTAAAATATAATGCAAGGACATGCAAGGGCTCAAGCCAATGGGGGTATTCCTAGAAGTGAATCTATTCTAGATCAGGCATAATGCTCCTAGAACAGTGTCTGACAGATGATTTCTCCAGAAGCAGCAGCCGAGCATGGAAAACATTGACATTTGCAGGTTGTCCAGCAGCGACCCTGCAGCCAGGAGCCCCCAGCTGTCAGAGAGCATCCCCGAGCCGCAGCTCGCCTGCAGCATCGCTTCAGCACCGCAGCGTTGGAAGGCACCTGAACAGCATTCTCCTTCCACAACTTCAGGCTCTGAAAACTCAGGCTAGAAATTTTGTTCTAGCTTTCTTTGGGAAAGTTAAGAGATTTCTCATTTATCTTCTGTTTGGAGGAAAATAAGACAAGACTATTAGAGCTGGCTGCAATACAAAATTCCCATTCAGCCAAAAATATCACTGTTTCAGAGTTTTCTTTCATCCCATATTTGAGCAAATGTTAGCAGCTCCAAATTTCCAATGAAATAAAAATTCCAAACTCCTACTATAAACACTGAAAAGCCTTCTCTAAATATTTTGCTTCAATGAGGCTAAAGTGTTTTGCTCAGCTTTATCATTTAATAAACTCCAGCACATTGTAAGACATTCAACGATCTTGTTGCTCAATGACAAAGTCAGAACACGATGCTCTGGCTGAGGGACCTGCCGTGTCCCCCTGGGGTGTCACAGGGACCCCGAACGCTGCCGATACCCCCAGTGCTTTCAAACGTGCCCCGTGGTTTTGGATCCTTTCTTTGTGAACTTTTACCAAGGGTTTCTTTTCCTGCAGGGAGATGGGAAGGCACCTCGGCTGGTGGTGGCAGGTGAGGTGGATGCTCTGCAGACCCCTCTCGTTGCGCACTGTCCAGGCAATAGGGACAAAGACCCAGGAGCTCAACCCGGTCCTGCAACAAATCTGGGGAGAAAAGCATCCCACTGAAATGCTCTGACTTCCTCTGGGAACAGCTTTTGCGAATGTCTGAATGAGTCATATTGTGAGGAATGGGGCGGGCAGTGAGAGCAGATAATTGGGAATGTTTCCCAGGAGGCAGATGCCTGAAATGTGTGCAGAGTGCATGCACTGTGCAGACACGTGTAGCAAAATGAGAATGAAGTTGGCTGTATTATCTTGAAAACAGTTTCATTTCCATTTCAATTACAGGTGAGGGAGGAAAGTCAGCACCTTTCTCATTTCAGCCAGTCTGGGTCTCATCTTACTTGTGGAAGTTAAAGTTCATCCATCACCCGTGCCCCTAGGGCTGCGTGCCAGACCCATTTTTCATCCTTAGCAATGAGTTACTCCATGGAGAGTCCCAGGGAAATCAATGGGGTGGCTCCAAGAACAAGGTATGAAGCGAGGGAGAGCAGCAGGCTCTGCCCTTGGGTTTATTGTACTAATTCCCACTGCTTTCCTATCGATTTACACGAGCAGTTCTCCAGCCCGAGGATCTTGGGGTGAGGCTGCTCTCTGTGTGCTGAGTACTTATGGCTTTGTTTACTCGTCAGGCTTCCTATCCTTAATTTTCCAGTGCTGTCACTAATCCTGTTTAATTGAGGCTTCCTTTGATTAATGAGGACAAGCGTGGGGTGTCGGCAGAGTCAAAGGGCAGCTGGGCCTTCTGCGAGCACGTGGAAACACTGGCTGCAGCAGGAAGAGAGAGATGCCAAACAATTTTTAGCAGAAAAAACTTAAACACAAGAAAGCTTCAGAAACTATATAGCAGCAGGATACCATCCAGGGGATATCTGCGCTGTCCCTTTGAAACACCACGTTTGGGATAAAGCCTGAGGAAACTGGAAAAACGGCATCCCATGGGTTCAAAGCCACATTTCCAGCAAACCGGGCAGGGGAAAGGCTCTGCTGTCCGCTCCAGCCCCCTGGCCCGGGCACGAGGCTGTCACCCCGCGCTCGCAGGGAGCCCTGCACGGGGCGGTCACTGTCACACGGCGCTACGAGGGGTACAACTGACCCGCCACGGAGATGCTGAACCGGGCGACAACCTCACACAGTCACATTTACCAAATAAACATCACCGAAGTCGTGACTGCTCAGCAGCCCGCTCCTGCCGTGCAATGCGGGTGACGTTTCTGACATCACCTTCTGTTGTCTAAGAGGACTTTATCTGAAAACCAAACCCTCATGTTTATCCAAAGCACTGTAATTTCCCTGCTATTGCCCAGAATGTTATATTAATTATTAGTGTTATCATCTGCTTGATCACATCACACAGCTATACCACGCGCTGGGACAACACTGACCCGGGGGCTGCCTGAGCAGAAGTTGGCTGGTACCTCCAGATTATTCCACTCTCAGTAGGAGGCAGGAGGGTTTAGATGGATAGAGAGAAAGGCAGCAAGGGGAGAGCATCGTCAGGGGTATCTGCACCCCGTTTTGTACAGCAGGGCAGCTCTTTAACCAGGGCCCCGAGAAAGCACCATCAGATATCTCCAGCAGCCTTCTCCGTCTGATGAAGAGATACAGGGTGGCTTGAAAAGGCAGGTAGTGAATGATAAGAGCTGGTTATCGCAGGCTGGAAGAGGCAGAGCTGACCCTGCACTTCTGTCTGTGAGAGTGATGGGGGGGGAGTTGGCTCGAGGAGGGGCTGATAGATGAAGACAAACACCTTTCTGGATGGGAGTGAAAAGGTGGATCAGTGAGGACAAGGAAAGCTATGGTTGGCTGCAGTCCCAGTGAAGGGCCAGAAAAATTATCTCGGTAACAGCCTTCTGGATGGGTATTAGCCGGCTACTCTCCCATTTGTTAAGGCTTGTGAAAAGGATGTGTCAAGAAACAAGCCATGAAAAGATAACAGGCTGGAAGCCTCGGCCGCGGCTCAACGGGCAAGGTCACACCTGGGAGTTCTGAAGCGAGACCAGAGCCCTGCTGGAGGCACCGACCTGAACCGGGGCTGAGTCAGGGACGATGCCCAAGTAATGGGGGCGAGCGCTGGAAAAAAGGCTGAGGCAGCACAGACCTCCTGCTGCGGGAGAAGAAAGGCAACCAGGGCCTTTATGGACTGGCAGGTCGCTGATGGGAGGGAGAACGCAGTACCACAGTCAAAATTTCAATCTATTGGGAACACATGCAGGTCTTCACGGGTCATGCGCTGAGCTTCTGATTTCCTCTCCCTTTCCCCACCGTGCTCAGGTCTCCAGGATGGTCTCTGTGCTTCTCCATCCCACCTTCATCTCCGCATCCCCCGTCCTATGCTGTGCTTCTCCTTGCTGCTCCCCGTCCCCTTGAGCCCTTTCCCCGAGTCACCCCTGTGTGAGGAAGCTCGTCCTTATTTCTGTCCCGAACACAAGCGCAGGCAGAGCCCTGAGCCCGAGCCAGCAGCACGAGTTGCTGCCCACCGAGAAGCCCCCTGTGCCAGCAGGGGCCTGACCCCTTCAGAGGGGGCTGGGAAGACACTGAGTGGGAACCCAGCTCCTCTGAACTCGGCAGTAGAATCCACTTTGACTTCAGCAGGACCGGATGTTTACCTGGAGGAAATATTTCATCTGTACACCCCTCAGCAACCCTGAAGCGCGGGGTAAATAACAAGTAATAATAACGGGGATTTTTTATTTATTTTTTTTTTTAATCTCTGCTTGGCTTCTTTGGGAGTTTTGTGATAGGCACAGGGAAAACTGCACTAGTGGAAAAGGCAGGAGGTTTTGCTGTGTCAGCAGAAGGGCAAGACAGCCCCACCTGGGCTCCTCTGCACCCCCTTCACTCTGACTCTCACCCTGCCGCCTGGGACAGAACAATTACCTATTAATCATCAAAAGCTGGTGGCTTGCACTTGCAGGTGATAACGGGGTTGCACAGAGTGTGGTGATGGGCAGAAAAGCAGCTGCACGGCCCCTCCTTGGCACGGCAGCTCCGGGTGTCCCCCCGGCTCTGGGGGCTGCGGAGGAGCCGGTGCAGAGGTGATCGCATCCTTCATCACCCAGGGCCAGCTTGGGGTGTCACCCCCAAATCTGCGTCCCCTGGGCGGTGGCAGGGGAGCGAGAAACCGGCTCCTGCTGCAGATCACAAGCCGAGCACCTTTTCAGGCGCCAGCGTGGCACCAGGAGCTGTTGCGGTGACGATAGTATGTCTTTTCCCCTCGCAGAATCACTTTCCTGACCGTAATCACGCTTTAATGTTAAATTGGAGGTGGTGTGAGCTCTCTTTCGCAGCACTGCTGCATTAGTATGCAAAGATGAAGTGCACAGCAGAAATGTTCTTGCTTGCAAAGAGCGCTTGGATAGAAACATTAAGGAGGGGAGTGGTACAGCTCTATTAATCAAAATGTTTTTATTTATTTCCACTTCATTCTTGCTCAAAGCTGGGTTTAGAGAAAAGTTTAAAAGCTGCTAAGCCATGGATGTTCAAACCCCTCTTGATGTGTACATAGCTGGCAAGAACAAACACACAGCTCGTTATTGTTTCCTTTGTCTTCCCACCCCTCATTCTTTCTCGTTACTCTTGTTTGTTGTGTCTGATCTCCTGCTAAAGGGCTGTCTCTTGCTCCATATTGCTACAGAGCTGAACACAGGGAACCCTTTCAATCTTAAAGAAGTCCCTGAATGTTGCCTTAGTAGAAATAATAAATAATAACTTTGAGAGTTTGTATTTAGCTGGGCCGAACATGTGTTTGCTTGTTTGCGTTTTAAAACAAAGCTTATTTTCGTGCCCCACGGAGGCAGATTTCTTTTAAAACCCCCGGCGCCTTTCCCTTCCACCCACCGCCCGCCTCCCCGGCTGTGTCCTGCTCCCCCCAGCCGCTTGTGGGGACGGTCCCGCAGGGCTTCCTGACCCCTCAGCCCAGACCTCGTCTGTGGCCACCTCTGTCCTTTGACACCTGGGATCTTGTACCTTCGCTCTCCCCGTGCCCATCTCGCTCCCTGTGAGCTCTGCTTTACTGTTCCCTGTGCAATTCCAGCTTGTGAGGACTTTGGGAGGGGGCTGGAGGCTGCTGTCCCGAGGATGCTGCTGTCCCAAGGATGCTGGTGCCCCACAAACCCCCGGGCTCCTCTGCGCAGCTTTTATGTCACGATTTCACCCCACATTTCCTCCCATGTCCCAGAGAGAGCGCTGACTTTTTTCTCAGCTGGAGACGTTGCAGATCAACCCTCCCGTCACTCAGTAACTCAGAGCATCTCAGGACTCAGAGAGGCTGTGAGGCCACAGCATCTGCTGCTGCGGGGACGCGGTGGCTCCCACCGCCCGGCCCTGCCCAGCGCCCCGGGCTGTGCAGGCTCTCTCCATCGCGCTGGATGGGGCTGGGGTGTGTGACACGCCGAGAGGTGCCGGGAGGGGATGGGGACACAGAGAGCACGGCTGTCTGCTGCTCCTTATAAGCAGCGGGTGAAAAAACCTCGTTTTTTCCTAAGTGGGAACATTTGCCTTTAATGAGTCTACGAGTTGTTGTTTGTGGGTTTTTTTTTTTCCCTTGTTCTTTATTTTTTTTTTTTTCAGGGAATAGGGGAATGGGAAAAAAGTTCTTTTCTAATAAATAAAATATCAGACACATCTCTGGGTGTCACATTAATGCCCCTGTCTCCGTCCAGGCGCTGCCAGCACTGCTTGTTCTCAGCAGCGAACGTGGACCCCCGCACCAGCTGCCAGTGTGGGCCGGGTCCGCCTTCCCCGCTGTGGTCGGGACACGCTCTTGCTCCCCCTTCCCACCCCAAAGCTCCCTGAGCATCTTCCTTCATCCCTTGTTGGGTTCTCTGTCTTTTCTGGGGGTACCAACGACCCCTCCCAGCCACCCCAGTGCACCCCACCAACGGGACCCTCGGCAGCGGGCTGGGTTCTAAATACTTGCCAGAAATTAAACCAGCATGGTCCCACCCAGATTGCTTTCCTGCGGTTAAAATGTTTGGTGGATCTATTTATTTTTGTGCTGTGCATTTGCCACATGAACTTGAGGCATTTTTGGTTTGTATTGATGCGTTAGATCTGACAACGATGCTGATGGTCAGTAGCATGGGAATAGTGCTCTTTGTGGGAACAGATGCAGTAGATCTGACCAGAAAATAGATTTTTAAGTCTGCAATGACAATATTTGTTCTGGATTTCCATAAAAAGCTGAGATTTCCAGCAAAATAAAAATTCCAATAAAATTCAACATAAACCAAAAGTTTGTTTTAATAAGAGAAAATAATTTGGTATAGCTACAAGCAAAAGCTTAATTTCAGTGATATCAGGTCATGCTAATGAATACCAATAAATCAAGTACACAAAATTAAAAAAAAAAATTAATTATTTTTCTGTCACATGCATGTCATGCATTCAGCAAGCAGTAAGCTTTGAGGCTGAGCTCACAGCATTGTATTTAAAGCAAGTGGTTAATGGCTAAGCCTGACCTCCAAAGGAAGGAACATAATGCATTTTGAAAATTGCATTAAATGAGACATATTGAAATATTGGTGTTATTTTTAGGAACTGATTGATTTATTTCAGACCGAAGTTGCAGATCTTGGCTTACTGAAATTTTCGGTTGATGATAACAGATCTTTTGTCCAGAACACTTCTCTCTAAGGGCTTGATCTTTCTTTTGGACCAGGGTATAGACCCAAGTCCACCTGTGTGCCTCCAGTGACCGGACCCAGCCTTTCACACCTCCTCTCACATCTCTCCCCGTGACACCGTTTCCCTCCAGAGCAAGGGCAAGTGTCCCAGTTTTATGTAAAAGAGATTTAAATGTAAACCAAGACACAAGCTTTGAAACACCTGGCTCTGGGGTAGTTCAGCTCTGGACTAAGTTTAAACTTGGTCAATTCTGGACTGACTCTTCCCAGTATGGCTCTAGGGATGGTGAAGGAGCCCTCGTAGTGATGTCAAGCATTTCCTTACCCTGCTGGCTCTGCAGCTCCATTCCTATCTGCTATCCTTAACAGATACGCTAGCTAGATATCTGCACTGGAGAGCCAGTCTCATTTTGGAGGTGCTGGGGTGACAGGGCCACTCTGAGCACCCAAAGCCCAGCTCCAAACTACTCGTGGTTCCTGAAGAAGCTGAAGGGTTCCAGGCTGGTTTCACCCTGTGAAGAAGGTGGTTTGGTGAAAGGGTTCAGTGAGCATCACCATGGCGATCAGCAGGTGTGGTCCAGCTCACGTCCTCGTCTCTGCCTGCAGGTACCAACCAGAGCACCACCTTCGTGTTGGTTCGGGGACCCCACATAGGTCCTGTACCCCCATGCCAGAGCAGCTGTCTCTGCCGCGGCTGGTTCATGTCTTCTCACACAGGGGAATGAGACGCTGTGCCAGTTCCCCAGAGCAACAGTTCTCTGGGAAGACTCATACACATCCGAGGATTCCGCTTGGACTTAGTTTTGGACATTTTATTTTAGTGCCTGAGTTATGCTAATGGCTGGGCTCAATGATGTTGAGGGTCTCTTCCAGCCAAAATGATTCTGTGATACCATGATTCTACGAGTATTTTTGTGTGTGCTCCCTGTTCTTGTTGCACGACAGCAATTTCTTGGGTGGGTGATGGGTGGCCAGTGCCCCCCTCTCCCACGTCGACCCCGAGGCTGCAGACAAAGTGTCCACCACATTGTGTCACCAGGGAAAACACTGGGCCACGTTCAAGCAACACTGAGGCCTTTCTAAGAAACAATTATTATTATGGACAACAGCTGGGCTGGGAGGAGAGATTTGCCCGCAGAATTCCGAGGGAGTTGCTCTACCAGACTGCCATTATTTTATGCCAGATTGCTCTTTCTGTTGAAAATAGGAAGAGATGAAAGCTACGCAGACAGTGTGGTGACATTCCCGCTAAAACAAGACCTCGGAGAGTAAAATGCGCTGTTCAGTGGCCACTCTTGCGCTTTCACACAGAGACGGCAGCAGCTCGTGTCCACGTTGCAGATGGACTGGGGGAGCAATGGCATCTTGTGCTCAGCGGACTCCCCCGTCCCTTCGGTTCAAACTGGTATTCGCCTCCCCATCAACCCATCACCCTGCCCACGCGCTCGGCCCCATTTCCCAGACTATTTGTGGAATGAAATATTGTTGCTATCATGGTTTAGATGCTAGGAGAGAGGGAATGAAAAAAAGCGAGGTAGGGAGGGAGGGAAGTGAGGAGGAAACAAAGACAGCATTGTTATCTCTTCCAAAAAACTGCAGACACTTATTCAAGGCAGAATGACTAGTTGGGGTTGTGGTTTGCTTTTACATATGTGTTTAACCTCGCGAAATAGTCAACAGCCTGGAAAGAAAACACCACACTCAGAGGCAGAGGCTGCCCAAGGCTCCCAAACCCTCGGCCTGATTTTCCAATTTGGGGCGCTTGGCTGGAGCCCAACCATCCATCCCTGGGATGCGACGGCCTCCGGGTTCCATGGGGGAAAGAGTCCCAGTCCCCTGACAAAGGCAGCTCTGCATCCAGCGTCCAGCAAGAGCAGCACATCAGCTTATCAGGCTCCCGTCTTATCAGTTCCTAGCAGATGCTACAAGACGATTTGTCATCCAAACCTTGGTGTGCTGCACTCCAGCCAAGCAGCCACAAGAGCCAGAAACTGGGGAGGGGGGGGAAAGGAGTGGAATAATGCAGTGAAAAAACACGAATTCTGCGACATGGAAATGTGAAGAAGAGAGTGAGCGCGCTGCGCTGCCGTGCCAACTTTCCGGGGTTTGGAGCACAGTCTTTTCTGTGGTACCACCGCTGATGATTAAGTTTGCCTGACACTTCCCATCAGGAGGCTCTGCAGTCGCTCGCGCGGAGCTTTGCCAGACTTGAATCAATCGGGCTGAAATTTCCCATGTTTGGTATCTGCCTGAGGCAGGAGCTGAGGAAACAATCCACTCCGCACGGCACAGCCATTTCTGAGAACACGGGTACAGAAAAACACCATGTATTGCTGGTAAAAAAAAAAAGGAAAACAACTCAATTTCCAATTATATTTATTTTATCTTATTGAGAAGTCCTTGCTCTCCCGTGACGTGGAACAGATGCTCAGCGTTTTCCAAGAAGCAGCTCTGGTGGCAGAGATATGCCTTTTGCTTTTTTTCTGGGGAAATCTGCCCCAAATGTGATGGATGTGGAAAAACAATCACGGTTTATGTCTCACCAAGGGTACCCCCCTTCCCACAGAGCCCACCCCTCCTTCCCCACCCCTCTGGCTGCGGGAGGGGACGGGAGGTGGGTTTGGGGATGGGCAGAAGCAGGTGGGGACACAGGGTGGAGAGGGGATAGTAGAGAAGGATGAACCTGGGACTGGGAGCATCATATGAGGAGTGCGTATTTTAGGGGTGAGGGAGGTGGGAGGAGGATGTGGGACCCACCGGGGAAGCAGTGGGAGGCGAAGGCTCTTGGAGCAGGACCCAGAGAAGAGGACGTGACCTGGGTGCCAGCAGGATGGGTCCAAACCCTTGCAGTGCACCCTGGGAGGGGGGAGAGCACAGGCAAATGGAGAACGCTCCTTTAATCTTTCTGGGTGTAATCAGATTAACCGAAGTGACTGAGCATCGTGCCTACTCATTTTTTTCCCTTCCTCTATCACACAACCCATAGTAAGAGCTATATTTAGCTTTCCCATTGCTCGCTACAGGGTGTCAGTGGCTTCTTTTTTCCCCTCCAGTGATTCAGCCGAGTGCAATTGTTCATTCAAGTGGAAGGAGGAAAATGTAGACCCAGCACGGGGGGAGCTGGGCCCGTCCCCTCAGCCCTGCTGCTGAGCGGAGCCGTCGCCTTCGCCTGGCCCCGCTTTGCCCCCCAGCTCCAGAGCCCCCCACTTTGGGGCTGGTGATCACAGATTTGGCTCTGAGCCCCCTGCATGGATGCGCTGCCATGTGGCTTGTCCCTCCGCACCAGGACACGGTGGGGACAATGGTGACAGCATCAGCTGGAGTTGCTGGGAAGGGGGCAGAGAAGGGCTTTGGAGTCATTCACACCCATTTAGATGAGAAATTCCACCCTGAACTTGAGAAAATCCTCACTAACTAAATATTCATTGAAATCACTATGTTTCCACAAACGGTTTTGATTTCCACACATCAGCATTTTTCAGCGACAACAACAACAAAAAGCTGTTTTGTTGAAAGATTCCTCCTCCGTTCAAAGGAGATCACCCAGCTCCCTCCGTGTGGACAGACGGACAGGCTGGGACCTCCCAGCCCATGCCCCACATTGCAGGGACCAGAAACCCAGTGCCATCGCACCAGCGACGATCGCCCGGTGGTTTTACCCTCGTTAATATCTGCTGGGGACGCCCTGTGTTGCGGCGCTCGAGGGAAAGCGGCTCCAGCTCCAATCGGCAGCTGATGCGCTGGGACCACTGACCAGATGGAGCTGTGGCCATTTGCTCGGTTTCATCTGAATGCAGGAAAGAAAGAGGCGAAGGAATGACTCTGTGTCTTCCGCACGCTGGGAAAATAAAAAGGGACAGAAACGCCTGCCCATCAGATTTCCCCCTCCTTTCCTGCCCCTCTGCAGCTGGGGAAACCGCGGCAGCTTCGGAGGCCGTTTGGAGCCGGCTGTGCGGACGCAGGCTTTTGGAAACCTGCAATTACATCCACAGGCGTCTCCTTGTAGCTTAAGCAGGTTTAATGTTACAGGAAGGCACAGGAAATCTTGGCCCTTTTTTCTTTTCTTCCTTAAATTATTTTTTAAACGCGCTCCCAGTAAAGTTAATGAATCACTCCCCCAAACGAGGATTTTATTAAGGACTGCAATTCGGCACAGATTTCTTTTCCTTTCCTGTGGCAGAAAGATGCCAATTAAATACAAATATTTTGTTTGAAACCTATTGCTATTGCTGTATTAGGGTTTTATCCCCACACAATTAAAAAAAAGAAAAAAAAGAACAAACACCATTTTTCTTTTGTTTAAGGTGGTCACAAACAGCCACTCAGCCAAAACCCACCCCAGAGTCCCCTCCCACAGACAGGCCCTGCTGTGGAGTTTACTTTTCTCTGCTGAGGTCCCATTAGTCCTCCCCAGCTCCCACTTACCCAATAACCCGCGGCTCTCGCTGGGCTGAGCCCTCCTGTAGCATCCCAGGGGCTCCCTCCCAGCCCCGGCTCCAACGAGGACCCCCCCGCTGGGACAGCCCCTGCGGGCCCCACCACCCCCCTTCCCATGAGGGGCATCGCCCCTAATCCCTGTTACTCCAGCCCAAATTCCCATGAGGGGCACCACCCCTAACCTCTATTATTTCACCCCATTTTTGCTGTCTGCCCACAGGGGAAAGTGGGGCACAGCCTGGGCTGCTGGTATTTGCAGAGGTGGGAAAACCATCCCTGATGGTGCCATTACTTCCCGGTTCGCAATAACACCATTTCTTTTGAAAAGCTGAATGAGAATCATGCTATTTTTATTAAAAAAGAAAAAAAAAGCCAACACCACCACCTAACAGTTTTCCCCTTTCCCCTCTCCAGCTGCATTCCAGCAGCCAGCAGGTGTGTGTCAATCCGCCGGCCTCCGAGATTTACAACCTGCTCCAGGATTTCTCGGCCAGGCTTTGGTTGGGGAAGTATTTTCTGCTCACAAACAAAGGAGCTGTAGCGCGGGGGCCCCGAGGGACACAACAACCGGAGATGAAAAAACAAATGCATCCTTCCCTAATGCGATTAAAACAAAAAAAAATACCCATTGAAGCAAGGGGCTCCAGCTGGCCAAGGGGATGGCTTGGAACTCTTTGCTGCTTCTTCCCCTTCCTCACCTGCCCCCCTCCCTCCTTGGCAAGCACAGGGGGTGCAGGAGGGGATGGGGGTCACATCCCTGCAGTCCCTGCCTTCGGTGGCTGGGGGAGCCCAGCCGAGCCCCTGTCCCTTGGCCTCCCATCACCCGGCCCCCGCCGAGCGCCGCACACGGCCACTGACCTGGTTCCCCACGTTTCAGCAGTTTCTGTTAAAAATAGATGAAAGCTGCGGCCGAGGAAAAGCCACAGGAAGCGGCTCGGGCTGCCCTGGTCCCCAGCGCCTCCACCCCGTGCTTTGGCACGGGCTGGGGACCAGGAGTGACTCCCAGGGCTGTTTTCCACAAGGGGAGGATGGAGGGTGACTGTCCCCTTCCTCCACACCCGCTGGTGCCCAGCCCGTGCACCGCAGCCGCGCTGGGACATCCCCCGGCTTTGCTCTCCCACTTTTGCTCTCCTGGCTTTGCTCTTGTTCAGCCAGTTTTCAGGAAAATACATAGGCAATGTCTTTGATGCTTTATTAGTTGGACCCTTCTGTTGGGAACAATTTGAAGCGAGGAGAGGAAAAAAAAAGTCGCTATCATTTGTTCCTGTGACGCAGATCTCTAACCTGTGTGTGTGTCCGTGCGTGGCGGAGGAGCGTGTCCCGGGCTCGGGCTCCTTCCTCAGTGCTGCGGGAGATGCTGCAGAGGTCTGGAGGGACCTGCAGATGGGTGCTGCATCTTCTGGGGCAGCAAAGCGCACCCAGAGGACTCCGCACCCATGGAACCGCCCCTCAGAGATGCTCCCAAAGCGAACACGGGGTGTTAATGCTCCTGCTCCATAGCAAGGGTGCAGCTTACCAGTGCAATCTCTATTTATGTTGGAATTGATGGCAATGCTCACTTGGAGCTTTGGACTTGGAACACGTACACCAGGATAACCCTTGTAGGGTCAGAGATTCCCTAAGTGCAGAAAACCCTTAATTCTCCTGAATACAGCAGGGAGAAGGGAGACAGGAGGAGGGTTGCTGGTACTTGCCGGTCTCTGATGGAGGGAGAACGGTCACACACAAAGACACAGGGCAAAACCAGAAGCATTAGGATGAGAACAAGTCAGAGAAATCTTAGCTTAGACAAACAAAAATGACGTAAGAATGTGATAATTAGGCTGGAGACTCCTCTGCCAAAGGAAATACTGGAATTCCCGCTCGCTGGACTGTGTCAGAACTGGGCAGGGCGATACCCAAGGGGACACGCTGGGAACACCTTGGCAGGCACCACGGACCGACAGCAGCTCCGGTGCCTGTGGCCCCACCACGTGTGACAAGGTGACACCACAGCCTGACCAATGTGTGCTGCGTCCCCTTGGCCGCTCCCCTGCCTCCCCGCGCGGCCCGGCACACGGCTGCACGGAGCAGCAGCAGCGCACAGCTGCGCACATCTGGAAGAGGCTCTTCCAGCGCCACTTGCTCGTCAGCAGCAAACCGCTTTGGAAGAACCCTCCCGCCCGCTGCTCCGGCAGAAGGGAGGGGGAAGGCGCTGGCCGGGGGCGTTTGCCAGGGGCTGGCAGGTGTGTTGGGAGCTGGGGCGATGCTGCGGGACAGCCCTTGCACACCCAGCGCCAGGAGAGGCACCCAGCTCCGAGCCCATCGTCCTGCACCCGCTCCCCGAGGGACAGCAGTGACAGGGGGGTCTGTGGCCCGGCAGCCCCCCCATGAGCCGCTCCCCCGCCCCTGGCAGCAGCAGGCTCTGCCGCTGGTACTCAAGCGTGAAAGGAAACGCGTGACTAGGAGCTGAGGAACAGACCGGGAGCGCTACCACGACGCGAGGAGCCAAAATTCATGTTTCCCATCTGGGCTGTGAATGAGCGCCCTGGTACACGCTCGGGAGCGTGAATTCCTGACGTCTCCAGCCTCAGCTCGTCCAACAGTGCCAGGAGAGCTGCAAAAGGAGCAGGGTCTCAGCATCGCCAGGGTGCGACAGGCTCTGGAGACGGTGGAAGAGGAGCCTGAGCTGCCAACATAGAAATGCTCTGCTCTTCTTCCCACCCGCGGCTGGACCCCGTTACCTGAGCCCCGAAGCACCAGCCCCAGCTGTCCCCAGACAAGTGGAGCTTTGTCCGGCGTGTGTTTGCTGCAGTCAAGATATTAAACCAAAGGAAACAAAGCAGCTCAAAGGCTTAAGGCCGTGACTCACGCCAAGGGCTTCCCAGGCTGTCTTCACTCGGCACATTGCTCTGTCCCAAATGAAAAATGACTAAGTCAAAATAAACAAATAAAAGTCAATAAATCTCGTGCAGCGAAGATGGTGAGTGACTGGGGAATAGAAAAACCTGTTCAAACAGAGCAGCATATTCTAGGCAGAAAATTCGGCGTCACGTTCCTGAGCTAAGAGGGGACACTACGGAGGAAGGAAGAGAAATAAATATACATTTCCCAACTACGTGACACAGCTTCCAGAAAGTATCGGCTGGTGGCGGTGAGGTTTGCACTTGGGGCTGTGGTGCAGCGGGTCTGGGTTTGCTGGGCAAAGCACGGGGATCCTCTGGGATCTCTGGATCCCGGACCCACGGGGAACCACACTCTCCAAACTGGAATGGCCTCTGAGAGCTGGTCCCGCACAGGCTGTCACGCAGATGAAGGACGATGTGAGGTTGAAGATGAGCCTGCCTTGCAATCAGGGCTTAAATGGACATAAACGTCTTGCCAGTATTGAGCACATCATGCCCATGTATTCCGCAGTGGCATCTTCCCCCCGGTTATCACCCCTGTGAGCATGAGAAACACGTGTAGGGTGGAGGAAAGACGCACAGCAGCGCCCCCTGAACCTCACGTTGTTATGCTGCGAAACCCCTGAAGTAAAAGCACTTTTTTTCCCCAGGTGACTTTGTTTATCCTCAGTCCTGGACCCAACTGATAGTGAGAACCGCGGTGTCTGGAGAGGGGCCGGAGAGGACAAGCGGCGGACAGCAGAAGGAAGCGGTTGCAGCACTGGCGAGCATTAAGGCACTAATGAGACAGAGTAGAGCTGGCCTGTCTCCTACAGAAGGTTGGACTGCGTAATCTAATGGTCCCTTTGGCCTTACAATTTGTGAAACTGTTTCATTCTGGTAGATAGTTGGCTCTGGCTTTAAATCATCCTCTGCAATCCAAGAGCAAAAAGCTGGGGGAGAAAAAAAAAACAACTTTTGGAATTGCACCAAAAAGCTGTTGGAGTGGTTTCTGATAGCATCGCCGGGCCAAACCCTCACCCTGCAGCCCTCCCTCCTCACCCCGCAGCCCTCCTCACCCTGCTCACTGTCAGAGGGGTTTGGGTTTCAGGCTGGATCCCCAGGGAGCTGGGGCTTTGCCCCTGTGTGCACAGCCCAGCAGGACCTGGGATATGAGAGCAGAATCCAGCCAGCAGCTCCTCCGCGTCCCCGCGATGCTGTGTTGATGGGCTGGGACAGAGGTGCGATGCTGTATTGATGGGCTGGGACAGAGGCGCTTCCCTCGCCTCAGCCCAGCCCCATTTCCCTGGCAGCTGCAGTATCAGAGTGCAACCCTCGGGCCACGGGCCAGCCAAGGCTATGATTGTTTTAAGACAATCAACTGTTGCGTGGTCCTTTCCCCACCGACCCACCAAACAGAGCCCGTGCGAGAGCACCCAGGGCTGAAGGAGGACTCGGGAACAGGCTCTCCATCGGCTTTTTTGCACTCAAGACTCCTTGTTTGGATGCCAAGACAAACAAATAAATCATATTCAAAGGCATCTGCCCACAATAGTGCTGAAGTCAGAAACACATAAAAGAGGGGAGCTGAGATGAGGGGTCGGGACTCCTGTTAGACACAACAGCTTCGCTCAGTGCTTCCAGTTCCTTTCACTGCCTCTTCTGGTGTTGTTCAGGAGAGGGCGATTATTCACTTTGTAGCCTTTCACTGGCCCATCTTTCCAATGAGAATCTGTGATGTGCTTACAGAATTCCCTGGCACATCTCGCTGGTGGGGCCATCTGCCCTGGGCAGCATTTCCAGCCCTTTGAAGAGCGCGAGGCAGCACGGGCGAAGCCGCCGCATCCCTGTTTCTCAAGCACCTTTCCTCCCGTCTCTTCCCAAATTGCTCTTCGCAGGGGTCGATCTAGCCATCACAAGCAGGCAGACACTTCTGTGACAGATATTTAAAAGCAACTGCGTTTGGCAACCCAGAGCAGAAAGGGAATAAGAACACAAAGTGCAGAGACAGCCTTCTCTGGGGGATGCTATTTTTACCCCAGGTAAGATTTAATGAGGACAGTGCTAAGTGTCTTTTTCCCAGAGAAAGAAAAAACATAATAGTCTCTTTAAGACCAATAAGCGACTAGTTGATATTAATATCTCTGCACAAGGAGCCTGCTTTGCTGAGGATCGAGGGGGAAAGGGGCTGTCAGTGACTCCCTGCAGCCATGGACCTTCCTCCAGGTCCCTGGCGCTCAGACTGGTCCCACTCAGCCCCAGTGCCCCATCAAGCCTGGCTGGGGGGCCTGGGGGTGCAAGCTCGGGATGCTGGTAGGGTTTTGGATGGGCCAGCTGCGGGGGGGACAAGGAGGAGCACGGGCTTGTCATTGCCAAGTGAGCGGCAGCAAGGAGAAATTCAGCACGTCAGCTCTCAGGCTGCGAGTTTGCAAGAGCTTTTTGGTGAGCGGCTGGGGGAAATGACTGAAATCAGCTCGGTGGTTTCTCATCGCTGGGAGAGGCCAAAAGCACCTAATTGGGAACTGATCTCAGCTGTTTGTTTGCCAGGACCCAGACCAAAAAAAGCTCCATCTGAATTAAAAAAAGAAAAAAAAAAAAAGAAAAATAAAAAAAAAAAAAAAGAAAAATAAAAAAAAAAAAAAAGAAAAATAAAAAAAAAAAAAAAGAAAAATAAAAAAAAAAAAAAAGAGGAATTTCCTTCCCCTGATGGTTTGGATTGTTTCTTAATGTTATTTTAATGTAGGTCTGTTTGGTGTTTGTTTGGAGCTTAAGGTGGTGGAAAACGAGCTGTGGGTCAGCTCTGATGCGAGATGGAGCCGGGCATCCCCGGAAGATGAAGGCTGTTAATGGTGAGCGAGGTGCCCATCGCGAGATACAAAATGTCTGCTACCTGAGCTTGATTTCCTTCCAGCGGACCCGTCAGTCCCATACAACAGATAGCTGGGAGGAAAAACGTTCAGCCACCCGGTTTCTGGCTTTGGCTTTCGTGCGGGACCGGCCGGCCAAGGCACGTGCCCTCCCTGCCCGGTGCCGGCACAATGAACACGGACTAGCAAGTCACTTGCCTTCTCCAAATTTTCAGGCAAATTATTACTCATGCAAAAAACCTAACGGAGTTTTGAGACTTGTGAATGTCTTAATAAATCCCCAGGGGCTGTCTCGCTATTCACAAAGAGCGAGTAACAGGATCCCATAAATCACGGCAAAACAAACTCGGTACTTTGGGTCAGGAAAATATTGAGAAATCCGTGGGTTTTACTCTAATCCTCCCATGGCAGGGGCTCTGGAAATGCACTTTTTTTTTTTTTTTTTTTTGCATCCTTCTGGCTTTGACACCACCCTCCCCTTCCAGCCGCTGTCCTGCCGGGCTCTGCAGCACCCGCGGGCAGCCAGGGCGCAGTGCAGCCCAGGGGGAGCAGGATGAGTCCCCGGGGATGCTGTGAGCCTGGCCCCATGGGCCATGTCTTCTGGGCTTACACCTACCACTCACTGCTGCCCAGCCACCCACGGCCCACGTCAGGCGCCTCTGGGGCTGGGAAGGGGCGAGGGTTTGCGTTTGGTGCTGCTCCCTGCTGTGGACTCCGGAATCATGGCCTCTGAGCATCCCACCAGGACATCACCTGGGAGGGACCCTGTACTGCAGGCCGCGAGGCTCTGAATCCGCCTCCAGCAACGGGGCCTTTCATCTTCTGTTGCACTTTTGTTTTGCAGAGAGACAGGATTTGGGTTTTGGGTTGGTTTTTTTTGCACCCTTGAGGTTTGGGGTGGCCGCAGCCCAGCGGTGGCTCCTCAGGCCCCTGGCCAGCACAGGCTGTTCTTGGCAAGCGCGCAGGCAACACATGGCAGAGCGGCTGCCCTGCCCGCGGCGCAGGAGAGAGCGCTCAGCCCTGATGGGTGGTCCTGATGTGTCAGCAAACCATCCGCAGACCTCCAACCAGCCCCAGACCTCCAACCAGCCCCAGACCTCCTACCTGCCGAGAACATCTGCCGGCCAGAGGAACCCAGGTCCTGGCCACGCTGAGAAGGGATGGTGCCATCTGGGCAGAGGGGAAAGCAGCTGAAAACAATGGTGAAGGAGGGATGGGAGGGAACAGACAGCTGACACGGGGACAGAAAAACAGGAAAGGAGCAGAACCCCTGGTGCTCTGGAGTTTGTGCCTGCAAAGTCAAACTGCTGAGGGCCCACCTTTCCAATGCTTCTGGGGCAGACACCCTGAGCAGAGGAACCTGAGGGCTTTTCAGCACGTGTGATGGGCCTGAAACATCACCACCAGCTTCATTTTTCTGGGCCAGATTTCTGTTTAGGAAAGGCTTGGCAAGCCCGGAGTTGGGACAGTGGTGCGTGCCCTGACCAGCGCCCCGCTGCCCCGCAGGCTCCCTCCCCAAGCCCTTGGGTCTCTCATCACACTAATCCATTGGTGACTTCAGCTCTAATTGGCTGCAGTCTGGCATCAATAAACCGAAACATTTATTGCACAGTTTAAATCTAATACAGATTATAGCAACCCAGCTAGTTTTTAATGGTTGGGCCAGGAAACAGCTCTACAAACTCCTGCTTTGCAGGCTGGAGGCTCTTCCCACCGCTGCAGCCCCATCCAGCCCTGGTCTGAGTGTCTGGTCCTGACCTGCTGTCCCCACCTGGTTTGCCGTGTCACTTCTGGCCCCCTCCATCCATATCCCGTGCTCTGGGACGGCCAAGCCCTCCTCCCCATGCCCAGTCAGTCGGGATCCATCTGTGGAAGGAGGGAAATTTCTTTAATACCTGTGACATGCAAACCCTGCCGCGGAGCCACAGGTTAAAGGTCGGTCCTTATCTCAGGATCTGCAGGGAAATTCTGGAGTTGTTTGCAACGTCTGCGCTGGAGTCAGGAAATCTGATTTGCAATAATATAATGTCCTTTTAAGTAACATTTTCTTAAAAGACATTATTGAAGTTTAAAGAGGGGGCCAGGGTGCAGGGGAGCTTTAATTTTAGATTTTGTAATTATTTTCCCAGCTACTGTTGTTTAACCCTCGCGAGGCTGGAAGCCGGCTCCAGGCTGGACCCCAGCGGTCCCCGTGGCAGAGATGCTGTCAGCCCCCCAGCGCAGGTTTGCAGCTCCCTCCTCTGTCTGCCCTGACGTTCAGGTCACAAAAGCCCACCTGGGAAGACTAGTGCAGCATCTCAGATCTGAGTCCCTCTCTGCCCAGTGTTTTTAAAAGAGCGGTGAGATAAATCATGTGCACAGCACAAATCCAGCCGCCTTTTAATGAACCCAATGAGATATAAATGGCAAATGCCTCATTTTCTCCTGATTTAAATAACGTATTGGAAGGGCACTTCACTGGCACTTCAGAAACAAAACAAACAAACAAAAAAGGGCGAAAAAGGACTTGTCAGGCTGTGTCAGGGCAGCGGCCCAGCAAAGGCCCCGCTGCGCAGCCGGGAGGAGACGGACCGGGCACCACTGGCGTTCTCCTGGGCACCCTCTCACTGCCACTGCCCCGGCGCTGCCGGAGCTCCCCGGAGCTGATCAGACGCTCCGTTCCCATCCGCTGTGCACGCCAGGAATTGCTTAACAGGGACCGGCTGGAGCGCCTCTGCGGAGCGGCGGGGGGGCCTGGGCCCTCCCCCTCCGCCCCCTCCACACCCCCGGCATGGTATTACTATCAGAAATATCAGACGTTTCGACTCAAATTAAAGTCAGGTTAAATATCTCCCATGCAAAAATTCCACATGGTTCCAGATGGAAAGCGGTTCCTCAACCTCATAGCGAACAAAATAAATAAGGAACCTTTCAGACCTGCGCCTGCCCCCCCAGCCGGGGAGAGACGGGGAGCCCCCGCCGAATTTGAGAACTTTGAAGTTGTAATTTGGCTGGACTAATGCAAAGCATGACACACTCTATTGGAATATAAATAGCATATTCGTGAAACGCACAGGGGTAAATACATTGTAATGATAGGAAGCAAAGCAGAAACACGTGTGCGCGTGCACACGGGTTGCACACACCAGCACACACAAGCTGCGTGCGGGCACACGAAATGTCCCCAGCCCCGGCGGTGCCGCCCGGCGTGGACCGTGGTACCAGCACACATCATCTTGCACACGTCCCTGCATCCCGGACAGCGACGTGCTGGCAGCGACATCCAGCAACACAACAGGAGGAGGACTTCAGCTCCAGAGAGAACGAGTTGATTTTGGGTGGGTTCCTTTGTGTGTGTTTTTCCCTCTGTCCAGACACATATTCAGTTACACCAGACTCAGCACTGGAGCCAGGCCCTGGAGGGATTGCAGGGATGCTGCCACTGTCGCTGGCTTTGGGGAACACCAGCAGACGTGTCCCACGCAGGACAGAGCAGCTGGATTTTGCTCAGACGCACCCAGGGCAAGCAGAGAGCTGGTGGCCGTGCTGTGACACCGGGGGGCTGCCACCAGGGACCAGCAGCTGGAGGAGCCCAGCCCCACGGTGCACAGGCCTGGCCGCACAGAGCTGTCGTGTCCTTTGGGGGACACCTCGGTTCCGGGTCTGTCCCGCTGCTTGGCCCTGCCCCGTGTTCTCGGCCCGTGCTCCCACAGCTGCAGCACGTGAACAGCCACTGCGCAGGGGCCCCACTCCTCCGCCCAGCGCGGTGCCAGCTGCTCCTGCGACACGGACGGCGGTGCCAGACCTGAGCTCTGAGAGGAGAGGAGAGCTTTGCTCACGGCAGTGCCGAACCGAAGTCACACGCTGTGGCTTTATGCAGCCCGAGCTGGGCCAGATCCCACGACATGGGATACGCTCTCATCTCCCTGAGCTGCCCATCCCTCCCTGCATCGGATCTGGTTCCAAATCCATCTCAAATCAGGTGTACTTGCAAAGTTGGGGATTTGTCCTACCCCTATCGCTACAAGGCCCGGAGTCCCGCAGATGTCACTGCCACCCAGGCCAGCATCTTCATGGAAAGGTTCAGCATTCCCCGGTCGGGGTCCTGAGCCACAGCTCTTCAGCCAACCCCCCCACTGCAGCAGATGACACCCCAGCATGTCCCTGTCATTTCCCCCTGGGAACTCACACCCTGCTCTCTTCTCTGTCCCCGCTCTCTCACGTTTCTCCCTGCTCCTCTGGCTGTCTGTGGTATTTCTAACCTTGCTTTTCTGCCCCATGGTCTCCATCTCTGCCTGTAAAACCCCGTGGAGCTCTGCTGTTGTCTGGGTTGGTGGTACTGACTTCTCTCTCTTGCCCGTCTGCTTTGATTTAGCATCTGCCTATCTCAGCTCAGGTTAATCAGTGGATTAACTGCAGCTCTCCCTCCCTTTCTCCTAAATCCTGATCCTTCATCACCAAGTTAGGAAACAAAACAGACCAGGTACTTTTCCATGGAGGCAGCCCAACTATTTGCTTTCCTATCAGCTGGCTTCTCCTACACCTTTCTCTGGGCCTTTCTGACCCTGGGACACCCACTTGTCTGCAAACGCCTGTGCTGCCCGGGCTGTCCCCACGCTCTGCCTGCTCCCTGCCCGGGCTGCTGCTGGATTCCAGCTCCCTGGGCTCTCCCTGGCCAGGGGAGCGATCGCACACAGCGACATCCTCCTCCCACAGCCACACTCATCCTCAGCCGCTGCTCCCCCAGAGCCACCAGTGCCTGTTAACCCTTCACTCCCACCCGCTGGGGTCCCTCGGTTCTCAGGGCAACTCGCCCCGCTCCCGGCTGGAGCTGTTGGGCTCTGCCCCATGGATGACTGGGAGACACCCAATATCGGTGGGTGCCCCATCCATCCTCCCACCTCCCAGAGGGAAGGGAGCAGCTGGGAGCTGCCATGCACCTTAAGGCCCTTCATATTTTCTGCGTTAATCAGCAGCTTCCAGTGCTGGCTGAAGGCGAGATAAACTCTGTCAACCCTTCTGCAGGTGGGCAGCGGGAAAAGATATTGTGTGAAGTAAAAAATGGGAGCCGCTGTAGGAAGGTGCCTGGAGCCCAGGAAAGGCCGTTTCCTTCAGCCGCGGTGCTAAAGGGAGGGAGCAAACGCTTCTGGCTCAGCTCCACCTCAACACAAACTCAGCATCCTGCCCTCCTGGTGTGACTTCGGGACTGTGCCCCACGGTTCTCCCACACAACCCCGGCTCTCTCTGCGGTCACCCCGCCGGTGCAGCCGGGCAGGGGACAGTGACGCTCCAAGGGCTTCGGTCGCTGTTCCCTCGGCAGGCAGGGCGGCTGGGGCTCTGCCCTGCTGGGTTTGCTGACCCTCGGTGACCCTTCACTCAAGTCCTGCTCAGATTTTGGCTAAGCCAGCTCGTGCTAAGGCCTGAGCTGTGCTGGGAGCAGCACCATCAGCACAGGGAGAGAACCCTGCAGGCGGGACAAAGAGCGAATGGGCCATTAGCACCTTCAAATTTATGAATAGCGACAGGGAACGGCTGTCTGGCAAGGTTTCTAAATTTTGTCTGCCACTTCCCTCAGAATCCACTAATTATGGAAATGGTGCAGACCAAACCTCCAAACTGGAGGGTATAAAACACGAGTTTACCCGAAAAGCTTTGGAATTGGATCTAACAGCAGCCGAACTGCTGAGGTTTGACACAGGGGACTCCGCAGCCTGAGGGAGGAGGGAGGATGAGCCGCTTACCATCCGCTGGGTAAATAAGTCTTCTATTTTACTCATAGGGATATGATATTAAGGTTATACAGTATGAAACCTTACAACTTGACTGGTGAACAGGTGAATTCATGTGGTAGACTGGTCTGGGCAAGAGGAGATTGAGCGTTTATTGTATTTCTTAATAAGCTCATGAAATAGAGTTTCAATCACAGAATGCCTTGTCCTGTCAATCTGAGAGATCCAAACGGACTGTGACACCTTTCCATCCCAGCTCTGTGGTTCTCCTTCCAAACCTCCTTCCAAACCTCTCCAGTTCCTTCTGTCTGTGGTCAATCATCTTTCTTGCAGACCACGCAGAAGAAGAGGGTTCTGCAGCAGCAAACCCTCATCAGAGGGAGAAGATCACCCCAAAAGTCCTCCTTAGGAGCTCGGGGCCCTGTCGTGCTGGGCACTAAAAATCCAGGGAGAACCACAAAACCCGCACCAGGAGGTTCCAGCAGAGGTGGCACTGGGAGGAAAGGGCTGAGGCTGTCCTGTCCCACCCGGCCGCGGGGAGGGGGGCAGATGGGGTGCTGGGGGGGCCCTCGACCCCGTGGGTGCCAGGCACGGCGGTGGGATCACTCGGCACGTCCCGGGGTCTGTGCGTGGCGGAGCCGATGGTGACTGATGTTCAGGCCAGCTGCCAGCATCACATCAGCACCTGGAAAATGTGCTGCCTCGGGATTTATTTGGGCTTTTTTTGGAAGCCGATCATCTACCTGCTTGTGATCGGGCAGCCCGAGAGCCCATTGCACTGAGCCAGCCAGAATGGTCAAGCCGGGGAGCAGAGCTGAGCCTAGCTAAGAAAAACTGAGCCGAGCTGAGCCTAGCTGAGCCGAACCGAGCCAAGGAGAGGAGTCGTCATGTGAAAAAGTGATTCCAGCAGCTCTCAGCCATGACCCAACTTTTCAGTTCAACCGTTCCTGCCAAAGCAGTGTTTCCAAAGCTGCAGCTCCCTGATAAAACCTAAAACCATTGCCCATAAATTGTATTAAATAAACAGCAGCTGCAGATCAAGGTATATTCATCAAGGGCTTCCTCCTTTTTTTTCTTTTTTTTTATGAATGGCTGAAGACTCGGAGATGTCGTTTGCCAATAGTCTGTCAACGGAGCCTGCATTTAAAATCAATTTGGTAATTACAACTCTGACTCTGAGCCACAAATCAAAAAGGAAACTTCAGCCCTTCAGGATGTTTTGGCCCATTAGGGAGCTGGTAATTATGCACCCCAGCCGGGCATTAATTTAAGGCCCCGGTGGAAAAGCGATGGTGTGAATTTGAGACAGGAAACTGCCTGCGAGGAATTTCAAAGGTTGGGAGGCGTGCTGTCAGTCTGTTTACAACCACCTAGCTTAACATGGTTAAAATCTGCTAGGAAACACTTGCTGAACTCGGGATTGCCATTGCGTTGGTTTATTTTTCCTTGTGAGAGAGGCCGCTTTTCTGTCGGTGAGGAATAAATGAGGAAAATATATCTAACCTCTGTTTACATAGGATCTGCAGTGTTTGTACTGTGCTGCTCCAGGTCACTCGGGCTGCGGCGTGATGAACGGTGTGTATGGGGATGGGGATGGATGGGTGTACCCGGACAGAGGGGAGGGTTTGGCAGAACCAGCCCAGGGAGCGCACCTTTAACTCCGCTAGCAGCAAGTGAATTTGATCTCACAACAATGCTACATCGGCTCCCCTTTGCCGGGGAAGGTGAATCCCTGGAGGCTTTGCAGCCTTTCCCATGGCACAGCAGAGCTCTGCTCTGCGCAAACCCATTTTTTAGCAGCACCCTTGGGTTCCATGGTGTGTGTCATGTTCCCAGCGACTCCTGCTCCCGAGCAGGTCGGTCAGGCTGGACCTGGCCAAACACCCAGAACACGGGGAGCAAGAGGCTCCTCCTCAACTGCTCCCGCCAACCTCAGCCCTGCAGAGTCAGGTCTTGCTGCTCCTGAAAAACTGGACAACGTTCAGTAGCTGCAAATGTTATTAATGGTCATAAAATGATCCGGTTCTCCAGCATATCCCGTTACGCTGGTTGTCTCCGGTATCTCCTGCAGGCTGGTCCCACAGCCCCGCTTGTCTGGGCTCTCCATGGTATCACATCTCCGTCAGGAGAGCTGCAGAGATAGTTAAGCCCCAGGGACCAGCAGAAGGGGAAGGCTGGATTTTGGATGATGGGGAAGGAGAAGCCCCCGGCCCTTTCTGACCAGCCTGGTCCATCTGTCCCCAGCCCAGCTGGGGCTGCTGAGGCTGCATTCCATGGGATGAAACATCTGCCACAAAACCAGTGCCCTACTGTGACCTGTGCACCGAACGAGCGGCCCCAGCACCCTGTGAGGGCATCGGGAAACTGTGGAAAATCTGACAGTTCGTGGGCTCTTCCTCCTGCTCCTCCCCGGCAGACGTTGCTGTTGCTCTCTGCATAAACGGTGCAAAAGCGCAGCCAGCTCTGGCCACCGCAACAGCCCAACTCACAAAAACAGAGCAACCGGAGGAGTGAAAAATAAAAGTGAGATTTTTCTCATTCAGGATTTAAATCCTTTCATTTTAAATCTCTAAGCACAACGGTCGCTAATGGCTCTGCAGCCCAGGCTCCGGGGGTTCCTGTGTCCATGTCTCCGGATGGCCCTCCTCTCGGCAGCCCTGCCAGCCTCCAGTAAATGAGGTACCGAAGCCAGGATGTGTCTCATCGCAGTACATTAAATGGACGTGTCCAGGCTGCTGGAGGAGCTCTGTTGACTTGGGCACTCGGCAGACGGAGCCGCAGTGAGCAGACTGATCAAGTCTAAGCCCAGGTCCAGAGGCTCGGTGCTGCGCGATGTCCCCACGAGCGGCTGGGGCAGGGTGAGGCTGCCATAGGAACCGTGCTCTGGACTGGGGACAGGGGGACAGGAGGTGGAGGGTGATGGGTTTGGGTGCTGTATTTACAGCAGGTGTGCGATCCTGCAGATCCGAGCCCGTGCGATGGGGCACAGCCCTGTGTACCCGTGGGGTTGCTGTGCATGGTCATGGAGGAAACCAGTGTCCCCAAAAGCACCCCAAGGGACAGCAGGGACTGCGAGACCCCCTAACATGAAGATGCTGTTCCCAGGGTCAGGGCCCCTGGGTGTGAAGGAGCAGATGAGTTCTGCAGGTTTCCGTGTGATGGGAGCTCCTCCATGCCCAGAAGCTTCTTCCCCATTGTCCAGCCTGTTTTCCCCGTCCTGGGCATCACCCCCAGCCTCGCGCAGAGCCCGGACACCACAGAGATCCACGGCCTCGCACAGAGGCAGCTGCCATGGCGCTGCCCCGAGCGAAAGCACTGCCACAGGTTCCCTGCAGCTAAATGTCACTTCGGAAAATACCACGCACCTCACAGGAGAAGGACGGAGCTATTTTCTATCATGGACATGTCAACGCTTGGCATTTCCTGTGACTTTCCCCATGTCTCCCCTAGACAAAACCCAAACTACATATAAATATATATTGGAAACGGAGACGTCGTCTTTATTACAAGCCTTGCCCTGAATGGCAATTTCTGCATTTGCTTTAAATACATCCATTTAAAGTGACAGGCGGAAAGCCGGCTGAGCTGACATCAAGGAGGCAGCAAGGGAAGGGGAGGGGGTAAAATTTTGCTCTCTCCCCGCTCTCCTTCTGTTCTCAGCCCCCTGCATGAAGAGGCAGTGAGGGGTTGGTCTGGAGGAGAGGGCTGGGGAGGAACCATGCCCGGGAGGCAGTGCTGGGGCTGCAGGAGATGGGGATGGAGGGGACGAGGATGCAGGGGATGGGGATGCAGGAGATGGGGATGTAGGGGACGGGGATAGGGATGCAGGGGACGGGGACGCAGGGGATGGGGATGCAGGAGACAGGGATGCAGGGGATGGGGATGCAGGAGACAGGGATGTAGGGAATGGGGATGCAGGGGATGGGGATGTGGGGACAGGGATGGGGACGAGGACTATTTCACATTTCTCTAGTGCCAGGCTGAGCTGCTCAGAGAAAGGTAGGGACGGTATGCGGTGGGGGTGGGAGACAAGAGAGGAAAAAGATATTAAAATGTTCCATCTGAAGTTACTGACATACCATCAGGCTTACGGACCACACGCGGAACAAAGGTTTTCATTTGCAAATCAATAAAAATAAATGTAGAGGGAAGACGCAAGAATATTTTTACATAAATCTACATAAACCCTCACCCTGGAAATGCCTGTGAACATGCTGTCTGCCGGCTGGACCCTGCCCGACGCCAACAAGAGTGGGGGGCCCGGAGTGGGCAAAGCCCCCGCAGACCCCGCTGGGTCACGAAGGGCTGTAGGGGTTGGGGGGGAGCAGCACCAGCCCCCCAGCTCCACGCCCTGTCTCTGTGCCCAAGGCTGCTGCAGCCGCAAAGGCAGCACCACAAAGAGGGCTGCTCTTGGCCATTGCCCTCTGAATTCTGTAAGGTTTCTGCGGTGCAAAATTAATTGCCGTAAAAGGGAGAAATGACCTGGGGAAAACGCTCTGCCCTCTGCCCCGGGCACTGCCAAGTGGGCACCTTCCTCCTCGCTGGGCATCTTCCTCCTCGGGGCGCTCAATGTCCTTGCAGAATGCTGCTCTCCGGACGCCAGCAAGGGATGCTAGTCCAGAAATGGGCTTTTCCATGCCGGGAAATTCCAGCATTACCCCATTACCCATTTTCTTTGTTTTGGTTTGGTTTTGACTCCCACATCAGGATTAAAAAAATCTTAATCTTTGGAAAACGAAAGGTTCATGAAAGGTTTCTATTCCTCAGCTTGGAAAGGGTGAGACACAGCAGAGAAAGTCAGGAAGGCTGAAACAGTGTCTTCTATTTCCACTCCACATGGCTCTGAAAGTGTTCTGCTACCAGCCTACTCCCAGAAAACACTTCTGTTTGGGGTGCAGCACTTTCTGCCAAACCTTAACTCTATTGACAGTGTCATCTGAGCACCGCTCTGTCACCACCTGCACTGCACAGCTGGGGAAACTGAGGCACAGTGGCACCATCTCCTGCTGCAACAGGTCCCGTCCACAGAGCTGGGGGTGCAGGGGAGCCCTGGGGACCAACAGGGACACCGGTACCTGTGCTGGGGAGAAGGGGTGGCCCCGAGGGGACCAGGATGTGTCACAGAGCATCCCCACCCCTCCGAGCACTCTCCCTCTTCTTCCTCCTTCATTGGGATGAAGACACCTGGCACAGATTTGCTTGTGCATGGCCCCAGCCTTTAACTTTCTGCTTCTTAGCGGGTTTAACAGCAAAACTCCCCCAAAACAGGCACCTCCAAGGGACTGGCAGCAGGGACCAAGGTGTCCCCAGGGGTGGGATCTTTGCTGGGGGTCTCTGTGCACCCCACACCGTGCTGAGGGCACTCGGGGGGTTTGCAGGGGGGCTGGGGCAGAGCTCACCCCTTCCCGCACCCCCTGGCAAGGGACACACAAACTCCCTGGGAAAAGCACCGAGCGAGAGCGCTGAGCCTTTTAATCAGGCTGCTAGCTCGCTGGTCCTCGGCTTCTCGCACTAAAAATGACCCAAAAGGGAATTGAAACATTTTGTTTCATTTTGAGCAAAGCATTTTGTTTGATCTGCAAAGAACATGGGGTTGGCGGGGTGGGAGGAGAGGGGGAATGGGTCATTTCAGCAGCCAGGAAACAGTTCATTTCAGCTCAAATTAAACGGAATTCTGTTCTTGCTGGTGCGGTGTTTGCTGTGCGGGGGGCAGCGGGAGAGCTGGGAGGGGGGCAATGCCCAGCTGAGGCTGCTCGGGGGGGTGATGACCCGAGTACTGTGACCACATCACAGAACAGAACCATAGAACTGGTTTGGTTGGAGGAGACCCTCCAGATCACCGAGTCCAACCGTAACCGACCCCGCAGGCCGCGCTGCCCCGGGTGGCTGCTCCGCTCTTCGTGCAGCTCATGTCTGCGCTCTGACTAATTGTTAGCAAAGCACTTATCAGACAAACTTTAGCCTCTTCTTCCGGCCCATGAATTGCTCATGAGCTATTTATGAATTTTTTTGACTTTAATTGTTATCCTAAATTATTAATCAAATGATTTCAATAACGGGTTCCTGGGCCAGATTACGTTTCAAATGAACTGTTTCCGTGCGTGCCCCTGCCAGGGCGCTCGCTGCTGAGCGGCCACAGACAGCGAAAGGGACATGAAACACGGGGAAACAACACGGCAGGAAACACGAAATGGGACTTTCACTGTGGGCTTTTCTCAGCGTTTAAGCAACACTTTGCCTGCAAGCAGCGGGTGGTTGAGCTGCCCAGCACCTCTCGGGAGCCGCTCATGTCAGAGCCATCGACAGTGGCTGATGGACGAGATCATTTCCCTCTCCAGGTCACCAGGAGAGTCGGCAAACTGGTGCCAAACCCCAGCACCGCTGGTTCCTGCACAGGCTGGGAGCATCAGGGATGGAGAGGGGCCGGGGCTGTGTTTTCCCCCAGTGCTGCGCTACTGAGCAATCAGCTGATATCAAATAATCAGCTGAAGTGTATTTTTCCTGCTCACTTCCCTGGGTACCAGCACCACGTCCTGCCCCAGGGCCCCCGGTGCTGCACAACGACAAAAGGAAAAATCACATTGTTGTCTCTCAACTTTTACCCTTTTTTCTGACCGAGCTCAGAGAGCTCGTGGGGCAGCAGTGGGGAAGGCACAGTGACGGGGACAGTCATCACCTTGCAAACAACGCCGGCAAGCTTTCAGGGCTCGCTTTGCACATTGGATGACCACAGCTACCTCTTCTGGTTTAAAAAACAGGAAAAAAACTCTTCTGGTTTGGAAACCTGTGCTCCAGGAGGCACCAGACCTCCAGGGGCTGAGCCCAGGGCCATCCCAAACCCCCGAGCAGCCGTCCAGCGTGTGCGAGCACAGAGCGAGGCCGGGGCTGAGACAAGGTGGGAATCAGGGAGGAGGCCAAGAACTGACCCCAGCTGCTCCTGAGATAATATATCTCCAAAAGCCAGCTCAGGTTTCCTGGCTTCAGCGCTGCTGTTGAAAATTTATGGCTTGAGAAAGTTCTTGGAGCCCAAATCCCTCGACCTGTCGCCTTTTCAACCTTGTGTTTATCAAGACACGAGTTCCTCTTCCTCCCACCCTTTGTTTTCAGCTCTTGGAGACCAAGAGGCTCAGCCCTGGTGCTGCCCAAGCCATGTGAAGGTGTGATAAATCCTGCCGGTCCTCTCCTTCTCTTTTTGTCCCTGTTCTCCTTTTTCTGGGGTGCAGAGCAGCGCTGACATTTTGCTCTTTGCCAGCTCCGCATGTTCTCCGCTGCTCTCCTGCTCTTGCCTTTTCTCCCTTCATCTCTGCAAACGGGCATCAAACGCCACAAGTTGCCACGGCGACGGGAGCACGGCGGTGATGCTGGGGATGGGCGCTGGACCGGCTTCCCGCAGCGCTGGCCTCAAAAGCACATCGCGGATCAATCCCCGCGACATTGCCGGGCTGTCAGCTCCCAAACTGGGGCAGGGCACGGCCAGAGAGGAGGACAGTACCGGGCAGGGCATCCCCTGCTGTCAGAGATGAGGTTGTTCCTGTTGCATTTGTTATCATTGGCATTGGCGGGGAGGGGGAGGGAAAGTGTATGTGGGTTTATTTCCAAAGAGTTTCCCTCTCTCACAGATTTTGGGTCACCTGTGGAGTAAAAGACAATTTAGTGGGATCAGCAGGGGACATTCCAGGCTTGTATTAGCAGGAAACAGCGGAGGGCAGCAAGGTCCCTGCCGGGAAGGGAGGCGGTTTTGGGGCTGGGATGGGGATGGAGGGAAAGTCCAGCCCCGAGAGCAGGGGATGGCAGGAGCCCAGGTGAGGGGGCGGGAGACGCTGCAGTGCCAGCGATTTGTGGAAAAGGCTTATAAAATAGCTGGAAGTAATGAAAGGAGAGAAGAATGACCAGGAGAACAGAGCAGTTTATTCCAGGAGGAGCGAGATGGCTGCAGAGGAAAGAGAGGAGGAAATATGAGAGAGTTCAATAAAACTGTGGACAATTGAGACGAGGTGAATAAGAAACAATTATTCCCATTTTTCTCAGAACACAAAACCCCTAGGACACCCAATAAAGTTGCGCAGCAGCAGATTTAAAACAAATCAAAGGAAGTCTTTTACGGTGCGGAGCCCGGATGCGCCGCGGAGCGCTCTGCCGCAGGACGCTGCGGGGACAAAACCAGCACCAAGGGACAGAGGCGTGCGAAGGGCTCGGGCAAACCACCATCCAGATCAGACCTCTGCCTGGGGAATCCTCCGGATTTGGCAATGCCAGAAGCTGGACGTGTCAGCTCAGCTTCTCTCCCGCACCTTCTGTCACGCTGGGCTCCCAGAAAGAACGAGCGAATCACAAAGGAAAAAATAGACAATCCCTAACCCCCAGAATGCTGACAGCTTTGTCAAAGCAAGGGAGAGCCCGACCGTGCACAAGACAGAGCAGCTCAGCAATCCCCTGAGCGCGACCGGGCACCATGTCCCTGATGCTCAGCTGGGGATGATGGGGCAGAACAGGGGCCAGGGGCCTGGGGTTTGTCCCTTCGCAAAGAAGGACAAGGCAGCAAGGCCTGGGAGGACGGGTCTGCACAGCGGAAGACACATCTGCCTTGGATATTTATTCTCCAGCTGGTCTCACAACAGCCTTTCGCAGAGGACACACCAGGCAGCTCTCACCAGTTATTAAAATCTGATAAAATTCCGCTCCAGTTAACTCTGCCAGCAGAAAGCTCCAGATTGATGCACAAAAGGCTGTCCCTCCTGACTCGGCTGTGCCTGCTTATTTATTTATTTAGCCCTAACGTGCATCTCGGCTGCACAATGATGAAATTTGGGGTTTGCAAGGGGAGGAGATGCCTGTCGGTGGGAAGGAGGCGGCTCGGGATGCAGGGCCTGGGGAGCACCCACAGGGGCACAGGGCAGGGACCATCCCTCTTACCAGGGTTCTGTCTTCCCTGCTGGGACCAGCCAGTGCCGGTTTGTTGCTCTTGTGGTACCGATGGTATTTTTGGGGACGCTTCACTGCCGCCACCAACCACACCGGCTGGTTTCCCACCCCAAATGCCAAATGACTCTTGTGCTCCCTGCATCCATCCACTGCCATCACAGCCCTGCTCATCCCTCCTTCCCACACAGTTTAATAGCTACTTTGCCAGTGTTTCCTGAGTTTTATTTAGCTTTCACAGTCTGCTTTTATGATGTTCGAGTAATTGCTCTTTGTTTATCATGGCTTGTGTGTCAATGGCTGGGTCACACACCATGCGCTTCGGCTTGAAAGGAGCCGTTTGATATATTCAATTAAATGTTCTTCCTCTTGCGCTGTTTATTACACCTAGCAGACCTGCGGACGAGGAGGACAGCAGCTCAGGCCATGCCGCCTAAAGCAGCAAACTCAGTGCTGCACCCCTGTCCTTGTGCACAGCCCCATCCAGCCCAGCCGGGGGACCCCTGCCACATCCCCACCCAGGAGGGCTGCAGGAAAACCCACCGGTGACGGGAAAAGCCCAGCGTTCTTCAGCACGGATAGGACATCGAGATGGAAAAGGTCCTTTCCCCAGAGCTCAGCTCACCCGGCACCGTCCCGGGCATCACCCGCAACAAAACCCCACCGCACAAACCTCAGCCGCCACATTCGCACGTTGGCCCGGCCGCGCTCGCCTTTCCATTGCTAAAGCAGCGCCCCAGCGGAGCGCTGCCGCCCGCCAGGAGTGCCCGCCGGGTGCTGCAGTGAGAGATGGGTCCGTCAGGGACCGTGTTCAGAAAAGAGAGAGAAAGCGCCCTCCTGGAGCAGCCATGGGGCTGGGGGAGCAGCTGAGCCCCCGCGCCAGGGCCGGGCAGCAGCGGCCCCGCCTGGCACAACCATGGCCCCGGCACCGCCGCAGCGTCACCCAGCGTCACCCACCGACAGCGACAGTGACAGCGACCGTGGCACAGACTGCTGTGGCCATTTCCGAGCTGCAAAAGGGGGAAAGCCATGTGGGGAGCGCATAGGAAAAGAAAAAGCAATAGAAAAATCTGCATACAACCCAAAAATGCCTTCTCCTCGGGTGTATGGGCTGTGATGGCACACACCGCTCTTGGGGGCTGCTCAGCCCAGGCCCAGGCAGCTGATCCATAGGTTTCTTTCATCTATTTATCCCAGAAAAACAGCGAACAGCACCTCCACTCACCCCCCACCGCCTTGTTTGTACATGACAGCACAGATTTTGTTTACTGCTCAGATTACTTTACTCTTTTTCTCTCTCTAAAATCTGGGCCATTTATTTGAAATAAAACCAGCGATTTAACAAGGGAAAAAAAAAGCCCAAAACCTTACAGTATTGCATTTCAAAACCTTTTGGTTATTTGAACATTTCTGTCACTTCCAGCAGTGTAAGAACTGCTGGAATTTAACTCACATTCACAAATGGTTTTATTTCTCTCCTCACATCACAGCCGTGTTTCTTAGCAAATTTGCTATCAGGGAAGTAAAACCTGTCAAGCTCTAACACTCTCCCATCCCAAACTCGTCCAGCGTTGCCCAATGGGATGCGGTGGGCACTCACTGCCGGGCACCCTGGGCAGGCTCAGCATCCTCGGAAAGGGGGCGCTGGGATGAATAATGGAAGAACACCAGGCACCCGGGTTTATCTCCTCCGATACCTTCCCTCGGAGGTGGCTTAATGCACAGCAGCATCCAGATCTGGGATTAGCGGAGGGACAGAAAGGTCGGCGCAGCTCGGTGGCGATGAGCTGGCAAGGACCTGGAGAGCCCGTTGTTTGCTCTGCACCAGCGATCCCAGCGCCCGGCCAGGACTCCCTCCAACCACTTGAGAAACAAAAGCACAAACACACCATGCGGGGATTAGAGCCCCGGATCCCCACACCCGCGCAGTGGCAGCGATGCCGCGGGAATCACGGGCGGGCTCTCACTGCTGCGCCTGTCCTGGGGACACCGGCAAGCGAGAGCAGAGGGGATGGACCACGGGGAGGAAAAACGAGAGGGAGGCCTGGCAAAAACGTGCTGATGGAGGGAAGGGAGGGCTGGCTCAGGGTGCCGACATCTCCTCTGCAGGAAACCAGAAACACGGCGCAGAGGTTATTCTAACGTGGAGCACCTGAGGAGCACCTTGGATCCACCTTCCCGAGGTGCGGCCTCAGCGCTGGGGCTGCCGCAGGGCACGGGGACGCGGGCGGACACGGCCATCACCGGGGGTGCCCAGCGCCGAGCCCACGGGGCGGCCCCCGGTGCGCACGGCGGAGCAGCGAGCTGGCAGGGCCGCGTGGCCGGCGCTGGCTGCTGCTCCCGGGAGCCATTCCCACCAGCACCACTTTTCCTGGAGCTGCATCGACATGAGATCGAAACTTTGCCCCGAGCACAGGGTGAGGACTTTTCCAAATCTGTCATTTTGATTTCAGCTCATCACCCGAGCTTCACTCACTAGCGTCTTTCCTCGTCTCTTTCCAGCTTTCCTGTAAAAGCTTCATTTAGATTGAAAATGATATTTTCAGCACGTTAATTAAGTACTAATTGCTGATTAGAAACATATTTACCAAGGTCTAACAACTATGTAACAAGTGATGTCTTACTACACCCCCATTCCCCGGGATTTAGACCTGCGGAAAGATTGTTCTAATAAGCGATTGGCATTTGGGTAATGTGCAGTTAGCAAGCCACGGAGCCGCTCTCCCAAATGGGAGAAGACAGCTCTTTATGTTAATGAGATGCCAGCTGATTATTAGAAACACATTGATACAGGTTTGGGCTGTGGTGTAACTGATACATATCTACTCCGTTCAGTAGCTGTGAAACCTCAATCAATATGTTTCTCATCATCAGCCTGCATCTCGTGCACATAAATAATATCCCTGACACACAGAAGAGCTCCAGTTCCCAGAAGTTAATAAGAAATCCCCCCCATCCCGCCTCTCACTCCCCTCCTCGCCACAGATCTAACACTGGGATGGGGTTTTCCTGCTCATCCCACCACCTACATCTGAGGCCTGGGGCCCCATGGAGACCAGTGGCCACGTCCAGTGGGCTCCAGAGGAGAGGTCTGGCCTGCTTGGGTGTCCTGTGTTCAGTGTTCAATCACAGAATCACTGAATCACAGAACCGTTTGGGCTGAAGGGCCCCTCCCAGCCCCCCCAGTGCCCCCCCTGCCATGACAGGGACATCTTCAGCAGCTCAGGTTCTCAGAGCCCCGTCCGGCCTGGCCTGGGATGTCTGCAGGGATGGTTCAGCCACCACCGCTCTGGGAACCTGGGCCAGGCTCTCACCACCCTCCTTGTAAACGATTTCCTCCTCCTGTCCAGCCTGCAGATGGAGGGTCTGCACTTTCCTCCATGCAGAAGGGAACACCCTTCACTCCATTCCCACCGCGACCTTGTCCAGGCTCAGCCTCTGCTCAGTCCTTCCCTTACACTTTTCTCCACTAAATAAACAGACTTTCAGTTTCCCCTCCAGCCTCCCTGAGCCCACGCCGATGCACCCGCGCAGCCTTGCACAACAAAGGCATTTTTCTCAGCCATTTTTGTGGCTCTTTTCTGGACCTTTTCCATTTCTCGGTGGTTTTTAAGAACTTAGGCAGCAGAACTGGAGGCAGCACGCAGGATCAGGCTCACACAAAGGCCACATCCCAGCGGCCGGTGTCCCCTCCTGTCCCCTGGCAGCCCCTCGGTGTCACAGTCACCTCCGGCAGCTCCTGCTCGGACCCCAGCCCCCTGCTCCCCATCCCGGGGGGAAAGGCCATCTCACCAAAATTACTGTCTTAAGAAATCACATCTTTTTGACCACTTCATAAATTTTGATTAAAGAAATCCCTCTTTTCATTCTCACTTTTCTGTCTGTTTTATCCTCCACTGCGACCCTCGGCAGCCTTGGGGACACCAGCTTTTCCAAAGCAGCAAATATTCCTCTTCGTTAGCAATATACTTGGTTTAGCCTCATTGAATGGCGTTTAGTCACAGCAGCTACATCTTTAGGCGATGCTAACTTCTCTACCACAATTTAGTTCTCAAAAAAGAGAAATACAAGATGAGAATAACTCTTCCCTTCTCGTTGCCCCCAGACCCCCCCAGCCCTCAGATGTCCCCGCAGGGACGGTGCCAAAGGCGCTGGTACAAGCGCGATCTGATGGGACAGAGAGAAGAGAAGAGAAGCAGATGAGGATGAAGTCAGGTAGAAAGAGGAGACAAAAAAGACTTTTGTGGGGAAAAAAAGCCCCAAAGTTCAGAGAGCAGAGCCGCGGGGATGGGGCAGGGTGCTCAGCCCGCACCTCGTGAATGCCACAGACGGGCAGCGAGGGAATTGCTTTATTATTATTTTTTCTTTCAGCTTGCTTTCTTCCTTTAATCTTTGATCAGGAAACAAGCTGATTTTAATTAAAAAGTCCTCCAATTAATGCTGCCGTGGAGTTTTCATTTCCTGGGCTTCGGTAATTTGCAAGCCCAGGTTATGGAGGCTTTGTGTCTCCTCTTGTTAAATAAATAACAACAACCAGAAGGAAGGGCCAAGAAGCGGGGAGCGCGGCCAGGGGGTGCGGTGCTGGGGACAGCCCTGTCCCCATGCTGGGGGACACGGGCTGGCAGGGGCGGCTGCAGGGGGCTGCGGGGGGATCGTTCGAGGCAGAGTTTCCCAAGGACTCCACCAGAACGTGTCCCCCGTTCATTAATTCCCCCTTCGCTGCCCAGCAGCAGGAATAGTGGGGCTTAAGCCAGGCTTTAGGGCTCAAGCCAGGCTTTGGGGTTCCAGTGCTTCCTAGGGAGTGGCCGGTGTCCCCTCTTTGCTGATCTCCCAGGTGGCAAAGCCAAACCTTGGTATTTTGGACCATGATGGGCACAGCACAGGATGTGAGTGTGTGTTGGGGGAGCTCTCCTTTCCCAGGGATGCTCAGGGGTGCAGAGGGTCCCTGGGACCCCCGGGATGCTCAGAGCCAGGGAGGTGGGACCCCAGACACCCCCCAGCACCGTTCCCCCCCACCGATGGGCACACTCACTATCTCTCACACATACACGCACAGCTGTACGTGTATAAAAGCCCCAGGAAAAAAAAAAAAAGAAAAAAAAAAAGATTGTGAAAAGCCTTTATTATCCTCAATCCCATCTATTGTTAATGTGATCGTGAGCAGGGAGTGTTTGGAGGATTCATTTGCGATAAATATTTATACCCTATGTTTTTGGCGTGTTATCTGCAAAGTGGAGCTGTTTGATCTGGTGTAGTGCTTTTTTGAGGTCATTTACATTCCCTTTCATAGAAGCCCTTGTCCGATAGCAGCTATCACATAATTATGTTTCTTTTGCTTATCCCTAATCCTGTCAAACCACCTACTTATCTCCAATTTCCTGTCCATTACCCTTATTGTTTGAGTTTAGATCTCTAATGCAGGACAGAGACGGCTTCGGGGGCTCCGCGGGGTGCGAGGGCATCTCAATACTGCAGCTGCCCCGGTGCAGTAATCAGCCCTCACCGCCCAGTGCCCGTTCTGCCCTGGGGAACCACAGGAGCCCCCAGCCCAACAGTTATTGCTCCAGGAAGAGCTTCTGAGCTGCCCCAGCATCCGTGCCGGTCTGCGCCAGCCCCAACGTTCCTCTCTGACATTGGGCTGCTGTCCTCTTCAAGTGCAACGAGGCAGAAGTAGTCGAGGGGATAAAGTTCAGCCTCCAAAATCCAGATTTCTAAGTCACAGCGTCTTTGCACAGGGCGTCAGAAGGTGAGACGCTGTCAGACAGGCTCCCCAGCTCCCTTGGACACGACCTGTGCTCAGCTCTGCTCCGTCCGCTCCGTGTCGCGGGAGCAGGGAGCTCACCGCTCCGGCAGCCACCTCGTTGGTATTTGGAGCACATCATCCCTCCACTAGCACTGGCACACAGGACACAGCCATTTGTCCCTCCCGTCCTCCTCTGCTGTTTGCCATCGCTCCCCTCCGCGCTGTGAGCTTGACCGTGACACTGGTCCCACCGGCGGGGACGCACAGGACCCTTGGGGGCTCATCCAGACACGGTTCAGATGTGAGGATCTCTGCAACTTCAGCTGGCTGCAAGCTGCGAGTGCATCTCTCTCTGTCCTGCTTCTTCCCCCGAGCATCCATGAACGGCCACAGCCCGGCGGGACAGAAGGACATGTCCTGAGGGACACCCCGCTCCTCGGGGGATGGACAGGAGGGCAACGGGGGCTGGACTGAAACACCCACCTGCTGCTTTTCTCCAATCAAGGAGAACCAGAAACCCAAACCTGAGCACTGGACACCTGGAGCTGTCTGAAATTCAAGGCTGAGGTTTGTTTTTCGGTCCCTGAGGCTCAGGGTCACCTCTGGCCCAGGAGGAGGAGGATGTCTGCATGCGGGATGCTCTTTGACAGCGGTGTCCCACCGGGGCCGGCCCCCTGCGCTGGCTGTCTCTGGTGTCAGGGCCCAGGCTGCAGCAGCCGGAGCGGTGCTGACTGCCAGAGCACGGCTGCTCCGCCACGTCTGAGCGATCTCCTTGGCCTGTGCCCCCGTATGATACGACACCGCTCCAGCTTCTGCCTGTGCATCTTAACAGCACGTGGTTCACGCTTAACCAGCACCTATCTGCAGTGACTTTCTGGCGGGGAGTGCCGGCTCTGGTGGCAGAGCATCCATCCCACCCCGAGTGCAGCCGGGTGCTGGCTGAGAGCCAGTGCCGCCTACCACGGGTTTTCTATCGGAGCTTTTCCCCAAATAACGAGCGTGTCACTGGGGAATCTCTGTCTGCCACGGACGCCTCTGCCTGACTGCAAATCAACGGCTCCGTCGCCAGCCGCAGAGCGAGCATCACCTCCGCCGAGGAACCGTAGGTGGCATGCAAGGCCGGGCTACGGGACAGCTCTCAGACTGCGCTGTCTGCATCCTGATCGCCAGGATCAGAAATACAAGCATCACCTTAACCCTTTTGCCCCCCCAGGCATAGGCTGTGCTGTGTTTCACGTCTCTCCTTCAGTTCTCTGGGTCCTGCTGTGTCTCTGCAAGCCTGAGATGGAAACCGTGGGTCAGGCAGGGACCGGGGCCTGATCCCGCACCAGCACCTCTGCCGCTTCCCCGCTCCCCTGCCAGCCGCCGTGGGATGCGGGGTACCCAGCGCCGGTGGGCAGCACTGAACTGGGGTACCACAACCCATGGGACAGCACGGGGAGCACCACCGACCTGAGCTGCAGCATCAGCTCAGGACCAGATGGTTTCATTTTGCCCAAAATTGCCATGGAGGGGCATTGCAGGAGGACACACGGAGGATTTAACCCAGGGAGTTCTGCCCGGCTCCATCCTCCATCACGCCTGCGATGCCGTGTAGGGCAGGGACAGAGCTCAGCACCATCACATTTTAGCAGGGTCTGTTAGGATAAGACAAGGGGTGATGGTGTTAAACTAAAGGAGGGAGATTCAGGCCGGACATGAGGAAGGAATTGTTGCCCTGAGGGTGGTGAGAGCCTGGCCCAGGTTCCCAGAGAGGTGGTGGCTGAACCATCCCTGGAGACATCCCAGGCCAGGCTGGACGGGGCTCTGAGAACCTGAGCTGCTGAAGATGTCCCTGTCATGGCAGGGGGGGCACTGGGGGAGCGGGGAAGGTCCTTTCAACACAAACCATCCTGTGATTCTATGACACTGGCCACCCTTCTCCTCGGCCTCGCTGCCAGCTCCACGCTGGGCGGTGTTTTCAGGGCTTTCAAGTGTGACTCACGTTGGCTCCCCGTGCTGCCGGCTCTGACGCACGCAGGGTTTGCGGAGAGCAGTGGCTCAGTAATTAGCAGAACCGGCTGGCCACAAGAAGAGACGATCCTGCGTGTCGTCACCAGCCCCAGCCCTCCGCAAGAGCTTCGTCTGTAGGACTTTGATTACCAAAGTGACATTGAAAGACAGCAGACCCCCGTGCCCTCCAGCCCAGACACCCCTCCCGAAGGAGGCACTCAGATATGAAACGCCGCATTTATCCTTTTATTACAAAAAATGCACCTAGGAGCTGGGTACTTGTTCCCAACACGGCTGCTCTCAAAGGGAAAGTTGTGACTTTCCCCGTCATGTTTGCACATGAGGTGTCGGCAACCCCCAGATGGGCTGTGCGGAGCCCTGTGGGGGACACTTCTCGTGCTGGGGACCCTTCACTTCTCGTGCTGGGGACCCTTCACTTCTCGTGCTGGGGACCCTTCTCGTGCTGGGGACACGCCGCAGGCTGAGCGCAGCTGGGCCGTGCCGATCGGCTATTTTGGGATCACTTAAAAAAGAAAAAAAAAAAGCCAGCTCAACTCCATAGCAAAAATGTGAATGAAAGCAGTCCAAGGCGAGACGCAGCAAAGCCATGGCTTTTTTTAATCCTTCCTTGTTTTCATTTCCCTCCTCCCGGGACGGCCGCGATGGGGCACACCTTGTCATTAACAGGGCCGCTGTTCCCATGCGGCTGCCCAGCTGGAAATCTGATACACTGCGAGTCTCCCACCCCATAAATGCCTGTGAGACACGGGTCACGCTATAGGAACTGACACAGCAAAGCCCAGTAAGCAGGGCCAAATCTAATCTAAGCGAGAGACACCGCAGCAAGGGGAGCTGCATGGTGAAGAATTTACTTTCTGTGCCCACCAGGATCACTAACTCCCAAACCCTGCACCTGGATGGTCCCAGCCTGCCTGAAAGTGGGCAGACCCGTGTGCTTTTATCCCTCCCAGCATCTGCTAAATGACCTCCAAAGGCTCTACCCACGCGAGCAGCGAGTCTCTCCCATAAAAACCGAGGCAGAGCTGGTCCCCAGCACCTGGGGGCTGGAGCCGCCTGCCCAGCCCTGCCAGCCCTGCGATAAAACCAGAGGCAGGAGTTCAAAGGGAGCCCCGAGAGCCTTGGCACGGCCCCATCTCGCCGGGCGAGACACCCTGAGCGCTGCCGTCAGCGTCCTCCGCGTGACCGAGACTTGGCAAGGCTGAAACCCAGCCCTTCCCCTCGCCCTGCCGAAAATCCACGGCTTCCTGCCCCGGCTTTTTCCCAGCTATTTATAGAGCGGGGCTGACAAGGTGCCCTGCAAAGAGCTTTACCCTGGGAAACAGCTGCTGAAGAGCAGCACTGAGGCGTGTGGCTGTGCCAGCTCTTCCCAGCATCGCTGCCCGGCCCTGCCTGTGTGACCCAGGGCCAGCACACTGACCAGCACTGCCTGCCCCATGCGTGTCCCAGCCTCCAAGACCGGACCTGGTTCAGAACTCAGGGCAGGGGCTCGGGCGGTGCAGGTGCCACCAGACTTTTGGACTTGGGCTGGTGAAACGTTGCCCAGTGTCCGACCCTCTGCTGGGTAAGGATCAGCCCTGTCCTGTGCTGGGGGCAGAAGTCACGTCCCTGCCCTCCACCCAGCCATCCCTGGGAAGGATGCATGTGGGAAGGATGCTCCCCTTTAGGGGATGCTGCTCCATTCCCCTCCGCTCTCTTCCCTGCACCTCCAGCTCCAGTTTCCCTGTCTGCTCTCCTCTGGCAAAGGCTTCCTGCAAGCCAACCAAAGCAGATTTCTTACCACGAGCAGCAGCTCCTCTGACACCTTTGCTGTCCCCCTCCCCAGGGCAGCCCCTGCGTGGCCCCCCCAGCCGCACGCACAGTCCCCATGGCAGGGACAGGACAGGTCACCTGTCCCACCCCACCCAGCCCCAAGGTGCTGGCCTCAGGGACCCTCGGAGCATCCCCCCGAAGCCGGGCAGGGGCTGTGGGGGCGGTGGGGGGCAGACCCTCGGCTGGGGTCTCAGCTGCGGAGGGAAGGGCCGTGCCTGTCAGGGGCCGAACGCCTTTCTCGGTGTCTGGCCGAGGATGGGGATTAAGAGGGGATTTGCTGCTTGTGCTGTACCTGGGCTGAGGAACAGACACCGTTCCCCAGAGCTGTCAATCTGGTACCTTTCACCAGCACTAAAATTCAATTAGTTAAAACAACAACAACAACTGTGGCTCCAGACAGCTTGTGCCTAACACATTTGATCCCTTTTATTGCTCAGTGCTGCTCAAAACCCAGCCAGCAACATCCTAGCTGACTCCCACTAGTTCCCCCGTTTTATTCTACCAGGATTAAGTCAACCCTACAGTCTCCAGCTGTTTTGTGGTTGGGCCTGGATACATCTTTACACTCGAGCTACATTATTAAGTGGATTGTGGCCAAATTGACAGAGCTGCTTCAGGGAGGACAGGGCCATTTAGGTCAATGATGGTCCTGCCAGCTGGAGGGACACTCGGGACTCATGATTTGCTAGCAAAGCTCTGGACTGTTGTCTTAGCCTCACTTGATGTCCCAGAGGGGGCTTCTGTGAAAGCCCTGACTCCAGCAGGAATGTTTGATTTCTTGGCAGAGAGATGTAACAATCTGTCTTGGACTATTGCAGGAAGATTTCGTGTTCGGCGCGGCTTGTCCATAGCATCACTTAACTGTCTGATGTGTAATCTGCTCTTTGGCCTTCTCCAAACGGAGTCTCCGCTGGCGGCCCCGCTGCCCCTGGCAGCTGGACAGCCATGGAATCCGAAGAGAAGAGCCGCGTCCTCCAGCTCGCATGAGCTCACGCTTTTTGGAAGCCAGGTGGTCGTGTTGCAACGCACAGCGATGCCACGATCCGAGCCCAGCTCTTCTTCCCACCAGGCCGCCTGGAGGTGCGATGAACGTGCTGCATTGCGGTGCCGTGAGACACGGTGCGATGACGCGATGGGGTGATACGATGCGATGATGCAATGATGCGATGCGATGATGCAATGATGCGATGTGACGCTGCAATGCTGCTCGCCCAGCAGTGCTGGGGGAGCGCAGCCCCGGCGGGACGGCCGCAAGCCGCCTGGAGCACGGCTCTGCTGAGCCAAACGGGATGAGCCAGGAGAGTTAACTAAACAAACGAGGGCCCGGTTTGCTCCCAGGTTACAACACCCTTCGTGTGGTTAATGAATAGCAGCAGAAGGGTCACGCAAAGAAAGGGATGAAAGCTCCATCCATCAGGTCATTGGAAACAAGACTGTCTGCATGATTTATGAAGCTCCTCTGAACACAGGGGGTTGGTGTGGGGCTTGCGCTGCTTCTCAGCACCCTGTAGCACCCAGATGCAGCGCTGAAGTGGGCGAGCGATAACAGGTCACCACCCGCCGCTGGTACGTGCTGGAGGGGGGAGAAGGTTCCAGCCTCCACACCGCTGGGGTGGCACCCGCTGGCCTCCCCTGGCACCCTGAGCACCAGCCTGCGCTGAAATAGTTCCTCGTGATCAACTCCTGGCACGCGGCTCTTGTTCCGGAGTAGGAGCAGCTTATTTTGAAAGGGTGACAGTCATGGGTGGGAGCGGACGATGCTTCACGTGGGCAGCTCCCCCCGCTGTGGGGCAAGAACGTGTGCACTGGGAGGTGACTGCACAACAGGTACTCATCCTCCCGAGTCATCCCGCAGGAATCTCACGCCGTACCAAACTGCAATTTCTCTTCCCTGTGCAGACACGTCCCGATGTGTCCCGGGCTCTGCCGGAGCCGCCGCTCGCCCGGGGGGGCTGGCAGGGGCCGGGGGGCAGCAGCCACAGGCCCATCCCAGCAGCACGGGAGGCTGTTGTGCATTTACCTTTGGAAACGTGCAAAGCTGATTCTCCTGCAGCACAATAACGCCACTTCCACGGGTGACTCATATTCTTTTTTCCCTTTGCCTTGGTCTTGTAGTTTTTCTAATTACTGTGAGCTTTGCAACTGTGAACGTGTAATGTTCCAGAAATGTGTGTGTGATCCACCTAACGCGGGGAGCAGACTTCCAGCCAAAAGGGACTGGGAGATTTTTCTGGCATCAGCCTGCAACCTGGAGAGCAGCCAGAAAAACTCACCAAGGTCATTTCTTTCTTTCTCTTCTTCCCTGTGCTCCTTTCTTCCCCTCAGCCCCTCTCCCTCCCCTCTTTCCTCCAAACAAGGCTCAGGCAGCACCTCGGTTATTACTCATCCGCATTCCCTCTATAAAACCTCCCCAGAAATGCATTCCACGCCGCAGCTGCGCTTCTGCCAGCGGCTCCGCTGCGCCCGCGGGCCCCGAGACACCCCCGGCCAGGGCCACCGGCACAGCCACGCGGGGACACCGGTCTGTGCGGGGACACCGATCTGTGTGGGGACACCAACCTGCCACGGGACACACTGATCTGTGTGGGGACACCGATCTGTGTGGGGACACCAACCTGCCATGGGACACACCAATCTGTGTGGGGACACCGATCTGTGTGGGGACACCGATCTGTGTGGGGACACCAACCTGCCATGGGACACGCCAATCTGTGTGGGGACACACCAATCTGTGCTGGGACACAGTAATCTGCACAGGGACACACCGATCTGCGTGGGGACACCGATCCGCACAGGGACACGGTCAGGTGTTCCCATGTGATTTAGGCACTTCATCTCCCAAAGGATTCATGCACTGAGTTGCTGAGAAACTCCTATCAAAGCGGCATGTGTGTGGCTGTCCATCTGTGCACCTGTCTGTCCATCGCCCAGCTCTCAGCACCCAGCATTGGGGGCACACAGGGGGCTCACGGGGGTGGGATCCTGCCCCCCCAGCCCCGCTCGCTCCCGGCCCTGGCCCGGCGGTGGCAACGGTGGGAGATGTGGGGGAAGAATCTTGAGAAGCTCATGCAGATGCAGCTTCAGGGCTCCTGTTGTGCATGGAAATCATCTGGCATCCCACAAATTTTTCGGAAAGCAGCAGCAGCAGCACTTGCGGCTGTTATCAGCTGTAGCAGGTTAGCGTTAGACACAACAGCGCCTGCCAAAGGGAAGGGAGGGGGGGGACCAAGATGCATCATTTGTCAATGCCTGGTTCCAGGCCAGCGGGCCAGCGGTGTCCTGGAGGAATGGCTGTCCCCACCCACTGTCCTCTCCGAGGAAAGGGCAGGATGCTCCCACCTCCGACCTGTGTTCAGCGGCTGCGGGGGCCGCAGCCATGGCGGGCAGGGATGAGGACCTGCTGGGTCACCTCTGCTGGTGACTAACTCCCATTCGCACAGTGACAGCAGCCCCCTGTCCTGCAGAGAGTGACCTGGCGCTACAGACAGAGCAGACAAGGAGGAGCTGACAGACACTTCACCTCACCCCTCCAGCCATCACAAATGCACAGGCGTGTGACCCCCCGACACGAAGCTGGCGGGGTGGTGGGTCACCCAGTGAGCCCAGTGGCTCTGGACTCAATCCCCACTAAAGAACAGGCCACCTGCACCAGGCACCAGAGCCTGGGGGTCCCAGCACACCCCGGTTCGTGTGACTCAGAGACACCCACCCCACGGGCCCATCTGAGCGATGAGTTGCGGGGCATCGTTCCCTGCGATTTTGTGTCTCCTGGCTGCGTTACAAGCTCATGTCTGTGCTGCCAGCCGGCCCTCGCACCGCTCTGCATCCATGCACCCCGCTGCTCCCCGCGCTGCCTGCCCCGTCCCTTCCCTCCCACCCCACCCTCCCCACACCACCCCCTTCCCCGGGCAACCCACGAGTGCTGAGACCCATCCCGAGTGCTGAGACCCATCCCCTGTGCTGCACCAGCTCCCCTCTGCCTTGCTCCCCCAGCAGAGGTGATTTATCTGCAGGAGCCGCTGAGCCAGGGGTGCTGGCACTCGATGGCATCAGGGGAAGGGCTGGGGGCGGCTCTGCCCGGCGCTGTAGGGACAAACCCCATCACCTGAACCCGCAAACACGGCCCTCAGCAGCGGCCAGAATTGCCCCTGAGGTCCCTGAGAAAGGCCCGCAGGGAGAACGGTTCATTCTGGGCAGGACCATGGTGCCTTGGGAGGAAAGGAGTCCCAGGCACTAAATGCAGAAAATCACCGTGGTTTGCAACACACGCATTTTCGGCCGAGCGGTCTGTGTCGGTGGGTAAGCACTGGGGATATAGCATTTTTCTGAATTCTTCATCTCTGAGATCACAGATCAAGGCAGAGTTTAAAGCAGTGGCCAGATCACTCTTTCACAGACCTAGAACAAATACACTAAAAGCTTCCCCTGTGTGTGCACAGATTAAGTCGTTAATGAATATTTTTGCTAAGCACCAGAAATCTGGCTGGCTTTGGAGCACGGCTCGGCCAAGACGTCGGAGATTTGGCTGAAAAGATTCAACAGCAACCAGGAACAGAGCCGGGGGCCTCCGTTTGCTGGAGGACAGAGCGGCTGGTCCTGCAGGCCGCTGTGGCTCTGGGGCTGCTCCAAGGAGCACTGCGGTGGCACCAGGGTGGCCCAGCCTGCCACAGGGACACCCCAGAAACCAGTGCAGGCAGCTGATGAGCTCCAAACAGGCTTTATTCTAACCAGAACGGTTTAGTGAAGAAACCAACTAGAAACGGGGTATCCAACATTATAAAACACAGGTTCAGCTACCAGTTGATGATATTATTACTGTATGACCACAAGAGAATAATGAGCATCCCCAGCCTGCACGGGCTCACTCACAAAACGAAGAGGATCCTCTCACTCGGGCACCCAGCAGAAATACTCGCCCGGGGCCAAGGGCTCACTCAGGATCCGTGGAGCAGGAACAATCCCTCCCCAGAGCAGCGGAGGCTCCATCCCGGGCAGTCTCAGCCGGTCCCTGGTCCCAGGGAGGCTCCGACCCCAGCCCCGCTGCTCCCAGCAAACGCCCATTTCACACCCGCTGGGCTCTGGCTGTGGCGTTTCCAGCTGCTCCAGGAGCTTCTCTGGGCACAGGGTGGCACAAAAGGTGCTGGAGAGCCACCAGCTGCCTATGGAGAGCTCTGGATCTCATCGGCGGATGTGCAACCGCCGCACGGGCTTTGCTGTTGTTGCCTGCAAAGTGCGGGATTTACATTCGATTTGTGTCTAATTTCTCAGTGAGCGAGCAGGAGCAGTGAGAACTCCGGAGCTGTTTCCTGACGCGGGTGTGAGGAGACGTGTGCGTTCTGTGCGACTGTGTAAGAGCAAGTTTAAGCTTCTTTACAGAGAAGGTGATTTGTGAGGTTCTGCAAATCACTGGGGATTGCAAACTATTGTTGGAAACTGTTTGGATATCCAGCGAGTGTGTGCACACGTGTGTGTGCGTGCATGCATGGGAGAGTGCTGTGCAAGCACACCCGGGGAAAACCCATGAGAAATGGGAAAACTGGGGCCTGCAGGCTCTCTGCTAGCAGAGGTAATGCTGAAAAACAAGCCCACCACGCAAGGGTGGGTGGAGGCCTGCATGACCGATGGGGAAAACACGGGGGTCTGCAAAGAAGGGGAAAAAAAAGAAGATAAAACCATCTTGATAGAACCGTAACCTGCTCTGTCTCACATTTTCCAGGCATGGTGCTCAGGCAGCTTTAGAGATGTTAATTAAGACTTGTGCCCTTCCCTGGGGATGCACTGAGGTATTACAAATAATAGTATTACCAGGAGCATCGGTACAGACAAATTAATTAGGGGTAATATTTTAAAAGACAGAAAGCTATTGGGTCACCCTGCGGGCTGGGGAGATGGGATGGGAGGGGACAGCGGGGCAGCCCCCCCGTGATGGATGAAGTCTGATGGACCGAGCAACGGCTGCTTGGGCATCACGTGGAAAAACCCCCAATGAGCAAATGCTGCAGCAACGCACCCCAGTCGGCCTGGGGAAAGAGCCTGCGGCTCTGTGGATGCCTCACCCGGCTTTTTTTTCAAACTGTCTGGTTTCAGCCTCTGTCAGGGGGAGGATACGGCCATAGGTAGAGCATGAATCAGCCCGGCAATGATCGCATTGCTCGCTATTTTGGGAGACCAACTGTTTGCATCTCGCACTGTTCAAAAAGATCCGGCAAGGACAGCGGGGGGAAAAAGCCCTGCGTCCCTGAGATGTGATGTGGTTAAAGTTCAGATGTGATCTGGTCCGATTTCCGGCGATTCTCTTCCCTGGTCAGCCCGCGTGGGTCCCAGGACGAGGCCACCGGCCCGCAGCGCGGAACAATGGCCGGTGCGCCCGTCCCGTGCCAGCAGCGAGCAAGATCAGATCCTGCGAGGAAAGAGGGGGCCGGTGGGGCTCCCAGATACGGCCCCGCATTGTCCGCAGCGTTTATTTCCATCCAGGTTTGGCAGCCAAGGTCCTTGGGATACTCGGGTGAGGCAGCTCCTGTTGTGTTAGACTTGCATGTTCCTTCCTCTCCTTCCTTTTAAACAAAGCCGTTATCGCTGCCCTGATCTGGTTGCTGGGGAGGGCGCCTGGGGGGACTCACACTGCCCTTCCTGGCACGCTCGGCCCCTCCGTGTCCCTCTCCGTGTCACCTGAGGGACGTGACAGCGAGGAGCACGGTGAGCAGGCGGCTGTGGAGGCCACTAGGCTGCATTCTTGGAGCACTTTTGGAAAAGCCTGTGGCTTCTTCAGAAAGATCAAAAAGAGGGAAATGATTCCAGCACAGCAAAGTCCAAGCTCAGACCAGACGACAGGCTGATGGTCCACGGGCATGTGCGGCGGGGAGGAGGAGGAGAGGAGCCCTGGGTCTCCAGCCAGCAGGGAGGGGACGTGGCAGTCTGGCCAGGGGCACCGGGAGGATGCTGTGCAGAGGAAAATTTAACGGGAGCACTGGGTCAGGTCTCCAGCAGCCCAGCTGCTGCAGGAAGGAGCAGCAGCGCATCACTGGGGGTATCTGAGAGCAGCCCTGGCCAAGGCCCAAGGCCAGAGACTTTCCAGAGCCCTAATCCAGCGTCAGAAGAGCACGAGCTAAACACCACTTGGAGAAACGCTGCTCTCAGGAACGTGCTCCTGCACAGGTAATGGGGGCAGGCAGGTTCTCCACCTGCTCCTGGGAGCGAAGATGCTCGTTAGGCAGAGCTGTCCCCAGCGCAGGGAAACACAGCTTGGAAAACATGGACCAACCCATTTTTCCATCTGAAACTCCTCAGATGCTTTCGCTCATCTGGAGCTGCTGTTTTGTTCATCACTCCTCTCCAGCGTGTTCCCAGAGTGTGCTCAGCCCTGACTAATTAAAGCGAGGGTGAGGAGGGGCAGGGATCTGTGCATGCAGCAGACATGCAGAAGCATGGACGCTGTGAGTCAGGGAACGCTCCTTGCCAATTCTCCACATATGCTTTTGTACTCACTCATTGTTCGGCTGCTCTATTTTTTTCCCAAAGAGTTCAGCAGATGGATGGGAGCTCTCACTGGACGTGCCCACGAGTACATTGAGCCTTAGAAAATCCACCGCACGCCCCGGTGTGACAGCTCTTCGAAGGAAAGCAGAGGTGGGACGGTCTTGCTCTGCCAGCAAGAAAAGTGGGGAGAGAACTGGGAGGCAGATGAACAGTGGGGTGGGGGACTGGTGGTCCAGGTGTGATGCAAGCCCCGAATCCAGGGAAACCAAAGCTATGTCACGGTTGGAACAAATCTTGTTGCCTATGGTGAGAAAGGAAAGGGTCTGTGTCATGAGCCCATGCAGACGAAGCTGAAATGAGGGAGAAGAGGTGCACAGCATCCTAGAAGCCCAGAAAAACGTCACAGAAAGGCTTTGTTTGGGCGCCTTGTCTGCAAAAGGCACTGCAGTGCGATGCAAACCCCACGCACACGATCGCCCGACTGGCCAGCTCCGATGATGCTCAAAATGCACGGGCAGAGCGAAGGACGCAGGCGGATGCAGGAGGCACGATGGAGAGAAATTAAGACTGAGGGTAGCTGTACCAGAACAGATGCCTCAGATTGGATCAACGTCTGCTTTAACACGGAATATTTGTGCCCCACCACCACCTCATCGTTTCAGGTGGGCAGCAGGTTTTGACGGCGGGATTGTCGAGCGAGGTTCAGCTGGACACAGGCACGGCTCCCGGGTTACATTTAGAGAGCTCTGTGAAACGCTTTAACAGTCTGGAATAACAAGCCCCATTTTCCTCAAAACGAGGGATTCGTGGTGATATTAACGCTCCCTTATCGCTGTTTTTGCTGCAGAAGCACACACACCTCATCACCTGCAGCAGCAACAAACCATCTTCCCACACTTCACGTCAGCGAAGCGCCTGCAAACACCATCAGGCACGCACCAAGCAGGTGCAGGGAGATGCCAGCGCACAGAAATGGCATTAAACTCGGGCAGAGAGGGGCGGGTGCCGCGCTCAGCTCCAAGTGGGCGTGTGAAAGCAGAGATGTACCCACGGAGTATTCCCCCGTCACCGCTCTTCCACCCATCCCTGTTCTGGTTTCTCTCAGCGACCATGGGAAAAAGCTCCAGGCCACCCAGCATGCAAATGCAGCACACGAGGGCAGCTCGAGGATCTCATCCAAGCTGGATGGTTTTCTGAAAGTAGGTATGAACCCAAGCTGCTGGTTTTGTTGTTTTCTTTTCCAAGCTGCTTGGAAAAAACACGATCTGGCTCAGGCTCTTGTGCTGCAACTCAACTCAAACCCCGGCTGATAGAGGCTGAAAGTGTTTGGTTTGCTCTCGCTTAGACCCATCCAACAGCCACTCTCCCGCTGAAGCTTTGTTTTCATCTCAAATAGCAAGGTGCAATGAGAAAAGCCTTTGTTCTGGCACTGTGGTTTTGGTTCAAGCAAAGCCAGGAAGCACGTGGAATCTCAGGGGAAGGGAGACCTTTCAAAGTTTTCCAACCTAATCTTCAAACCAAAGATCTGCACAAAACATCCAGATGAGCTGCTTGAACGGCTCAGAACTCGCAAGCCCCTCAGGATTCCCCACCAGCTCTTCCCAAGCCTCTCCTGATGTTCTGCAAGAAGCGGCACCGAGGACCAGCTCCTGACCAAGGAACTCGGCATCGCTCCACCGACTCCATCTCAGCCACACCAGACGGGCTCTCCACAGCCATCACGACTTTCTAAATACCACAGAAATGCCAGAACATGCATCCAACCGCTGCAAATAAACCAGCATCAGCCAAGCTCGGTGCCATTGCCATGCAGCCTCGTGCCATTGCTGCTCAGGCAGTGAGTGACACCAACGTGATGCTTCCAAGGGTCGGCTGCGCCTTTTGGTGAGGATGCAAAACTGCCACAGAGACCAAAGAAAGAAATATCAGGGACTGCTGCCATGGTCTGACATCCAAACAAGGATTAAAAAAAACCCCTAACCACACAGTTCACCACAAAGCACATGGTATTTATCTGTGCGGATGAATTCTTCGGTACAGCAGGAGACAAGACCAAAATTCTTCAAGAATGAACCAAATGAGCCACACACAGCCCCAGCCGTTTCCTTCCTAAACAGACCAGGGATGGTACGTGGCTTTAATGTGTGCGGCAGGGCGTGCGGGAGGTCCAGCAGCAGCGAGGTGCTTCTGGTAGTGCCAAGAGACACGATCCCAAATGATCCCAAATCCCAGTACGCCCCAGTTCCACCTGGCCGGATGATGCTCAGCCGCTCACTGCACAGACCGTCCCACCCGACCTCAGCACCTCAGTATTTGTCAGTGCAGAGCGAACAGAAATGCTCTTTAAAGCAAATAAAAATCTTAAGCTGCCCAGAATTTCCCGCACCAGCTTCGCTCTCTATATCCCAAAGCAGGAAGGATATGAGTTTTCCTTCTGAAAATGTGACGGGGGAGCCCAGTGGGCACGGCCGGAGCTCACGGGAGCCCTGGGAACGCTCTGCTGGGTCTGACTTGTCCTGCAAGGTGTCCGGGCTGCACGGGGTGACCCAGGAGCTGGGGACGTCACCCGGGGCACAGCACGGCCTGCACCCCGCTGGGCACCTCACACCGAGAACAGGAACCTCTGGGCCTCCCGGGCAAAGGCATGAACAACATGAAACTGAACTAGTTCTGAAAAATCCCTCAAAAAAACCCCAACGAACAAACCCCCAGGGAAAGGCAGAAGCCTTGGGAAGAGGCTGAGTGGGACAGCACTGGTCCTGCCCCAGGGAGGACGGGTGAAATGGGACCTGGTGAGCCTGTTCCATCTGCAATTCCTTCATAGGAATGAATAAAACAGGAGAAAGAAAATTACTAAGAATGTGGGATGCAGAAACAGAGCTGTTTCTAAACAGGATGCTTTTAAAGCCTTCCAGGAGGCATGTGCTGGTGCTTTAATCCCCATCAGTTCATTTATACCTAGTAACTTTTTACTGCTGCCCTATTACCTCAGGCCCTACAGGGACAGGAGATGGTGGTGGGAGAAACTCAGGAAGTTGGAGATTTGGGGGACGGAGGGGATGAGTTATAGAGGTCCCTGCTGTCACCAGCTCCACCAGAGCTCAGCTTTGGGTAAAACACCCAGATGCTTGCATACCTCTCCATACCCGTGCAACCCCTCAAGCCAACAGAACTGGTTAGAAATTGGCTGCAGGAGCTCGCTGGGGCTCTCACCTCCCTTCTGCTTCCAGCCGGGCCAGAAATACTGACAGAGGAGCTGGTCTAGAGACCTCCCTCAGCTGCCCAAAGTTGTCACCGCTTCGTTTTGCAGCTGAGTGTCTCAGAAGGGGTTTGGCGTTCTCTGCTGCCCAGCAAAGCCATTTCCCAGGTCCAGGAGCTCTGGTTTGCAGCCTCCGCTCTGCTCGTCTGCTCCAGCGATTCCGCACGACAACCGAGCCAGAGCCGCGCTCAGCCAAACCTCCAGCTCGGTCACAGAGCAAGGAGGGTTGCAAATGGTATTAATGCTACATCAATGCTACATGCACACTAGACTTAGGCAACAAATTGCTCTGAAAAGTGTTTCCAGGGCTGTGAGTGGGACCAGCCCAGCGGCCCTGCGGGGTGAACTCCATCCCAGCACAACGCACCGGGAGGGAGGAAAACTCCCTGTGCAATGGAGTTGTTTTTGTCTTTGCCTCATCAGCGTGCTCAGGGCTGGCGGAGCGCGAACAGCAGCCAGCCTGGAGGCTACCGGCAATATCCACTTCAAAATAAGATCTTTGGGAAGCAGGTGCCACGTGTCCCAGAGGGGAGAAGCCCTCCCAGCCCACTGCGGGACCACATGCAAAGCATCCCTTGCAAAAGCCTGTCCTATTAGTGGCAGTTTCCAGAAATTCTATTAATTTACCTAAATGCAGCAATGCTCAAACTCTGCCTCCTCCATTTCTGCAGAGCTGTGTGTAAGGACCAGCACTGAGGCTCCATCCCGGAGAAAGGACAACCAGGGGAATAAAGCCCCCAGGCTGTTGAGAAAGCAGGAATGGTGTTTGGGCACAGAAAGAAACTCTCTTACTGCTATCGGGAACGATAAAGAAAAAAGGGAGGAGTGTGTGAGAAGGATGCATGCAAAAAAAAGGCAGAGAGAATGTAGAGAGATGGGATAAAGTGAGAAGGGGAACAACAGACAAAGAGGAGGAAAAAATCAGAGGCAGAAGTGACCAGAGCAGTGAGGAAGGCTGAGTCTCTTCCAGGGAGCGGTTCTCCCCAAAGCCCAGCAGGTCTGCTCGCACAGAACAGGAATGCCTTTTCCCACTAGCACCATTTTGTTCTTGCTCTGGTTCTCCCTCGCCTGCTTTGTTCTTTCTCCTTACAAGCCCTTGCTCAGGGTAAGCGTTAATTCTTTCCAGGTGCTCATGTCTCGCCATCCCACCGCTCCCGTGCGGCTCCCGCCCAGCTCTGCGCAGGCAGCCCCCGCTCCCCTGCCCGCGGGCAGCACCCCGGAGCCCGGAACGGCCGGGGGCTCCCAGCCCGGGGAAACCCCACCCGCACAGGCCCCGGGTTGCAGCACTCGGGCTGCTGGGACTGCTTGCCCACGGGGGGCTGTGCTCGGACACAACCCCTCCCACGGGGAGCCCGCCAGGCTTTGCTCACAGCCGGGGCAGCGCGGACCGTGTCCCCCTGCACAGCGCCCAGCGCTGGGGACAGCGCGGCAGATCCACCGGGGCATGTCTGAGAAACTCGTCGAACGGCAGAACTCCCAACGGGCTGCAAAGCCGGGCTGGAGACGCTGGGAGGTGCGATCTCAGCTCCCCGCTCCGGGGAACACACTCGCGGGGGCTTTGCAGCCTCTGGACAAAGCTCAGAAGGGGCAGAGAAGCGATGTCAGGCCAGGAAACAGCATCGATTTGGGTTAAACGCTTCGGCATCTCAGCAGAAGTTGTTCTGAGGGGAAGGAATGGGTTGCTCGGGCTGCGGGCAGCAGTTCAGGCCGCTCACAAGCGGGTTCACATGACTCTAATAAATAAAGAAGCCCGACTCAAATCACAGTGGGGGCCCATGTTACACAGTCTGCGGAGCCAACGGGCAGGTGATGCACAGCTCCTCTCCCCAGCAGCCCAAAGGGGCTCAGGAAGACCCCCGGTGGGAAGGACGGGTCGGAGGAGGCTGCCTGGGGCTCAGCAGAGCCTCCTGCCATCAGCGCATCCAATGGTTGGAAAGGAAGCCCAATAAAAACCCCACTTAAACAACTCAGCGGCTGCACAGCTGACACAGCCAGGCAAGAGCTCTGCCAGCAACGTGGGGCCTTAATGTGTTTGCAATTCATCAGCCTCCTGCTCGGCTCCGAGTGAGGATTCAAGGGTGAAATACCTGCATCTGCTCCCATCGTGTCTGCTGCTTAGCACAAGCATTTATGTTTCTCGGCATATAAAATAAATAGGCCCATGTTCCAGGGAAGCCTGTCAGTGCAAGGGCAGGTACACCTGATGATGTGTGAGCACAGCTCCCAGCACATGGGTCCGGGACTGGGGGAGCGGGGAGCAGAACCTCCTTGCACAGCAGATGAGCCCTCGGCTCCCTCGATGTGCTCAGCTGCAGCGCCTTCCCGTGTCCGCACACGCAGCCCTGGCACAGGGCACCCCCACACCAGCCAGCCCAGCCCCGGCCGTGCGTTTCCCTGCCTACGCACCACCAGCTCTCTTAGCCGAGTTGTCACTGTGTGTCACAGGGTGGGCAGTGCCGGGGTGCCCCAGAGCCCAGCCCTGTGCCCCCCATCCACACACGGACTGGTTTGGGAGAGAAGCCTCTGCTCAGTGCAGGATGCAGGAGGGGGATGCCGGGGGATGCAGGATGGGATGCCCGGGCAAAGGGATGAGGGGAAGCACGAGCGAGAGCAGCCGACAGCTGCAGAAACGCCACCTGTAGCACGCAGAGCAACCAGCCACCAGGACAGAGCCCGCTGCCATCTCCTCTGGAGCCTGACTGCCCCCAGGGCCCAGGGGATTTCAGCTGCCAGTCCCAAGCACGAGCATTTAATTTGCTACTTCTGGGGAGTTTTGCAGGGCTGTAAGTCACCAAGCAGCAGAGCTGCAGGGCTGGGCTGCGCGGGATCAGACCCAGAGCTCTTTGGGCACAGAGGGAAACAGAGATGATGTGATGTGAGAGGGGACTGGAGGCGATGAAGAGCCATGCTGGAGAGGAGCACACAAACGCCCCAGGTGCCTCAGGAACGACTGCTGGACTGGAATGATTTGCAATGGCCTCGCCTGCCTCTTGAGGACACTTTCCAAATGCACGAGTGCTGGTCCAGCCATGGGCTGCCCCTCTGCAGCATCCACGGCTCTGCAGAGCAGCCGGGAAATCCTGCGTGGGGAGGAGGGCAGAGCAGGGGCCCTCCCCTGGCCCCCTGGCAGCCCCCCCAGCTCCTGGCTGAACGTGGTTAGTGGGGTGAAGCCATTTATTAATTAATTTTATATTAACAGCAGCAGCACTTTGTGCAATCACACAACAGTGCTGCGTATTAGTAAGTTGTAACGACGATGCTGATGCAGGCTCGTGCCGGGGAACAATGGCAATAATTACAGAGTCTGCTGTTGTTGTTTTAGCTGCTGTCTGTGCTGAACCCCCTCGGCCCAACTCCTTGGCTGGGGATGCTGGTGGTACCTGCAGGGGAGTCCCAGACACCCACTGGCCAAGTGGGCTGGTTGCTCCAGGCCATGGAGCTTTCAAGGGCTTTTCCCTCTGGAAACACTTCTGCATCCCTTCTGCACTGAAGAATTATATGGAAGAAACTGTTTTGGATCCCCCAGGCAGGGAACGAGGTTGTGCAGGGAAAGAGACAGGGCAAGATGTGACCAGAGCTGGAAACAAGCGGCAGGAGCCGCTCATGTAGGAGCACAACAAAGTCAGACACTGATGCACGCAAAGCAGAACCTGGTGTGAGGACCAGCAGCAAGGAAACTCCGGCTGCAGGGGAATCTTCAGGGAAATCCTTGGCTCTCAATTAACTGCTTAACGAAGGCACCCCATTGGCATGACACAAGTGTCAAAGGGGAGGGCTGAGGACCACGGGATTCTGCACCCCACAGCATCCCCCTCAGGGCTCCCCGATGGGGAGATAAAGGGATGGGGACAGGGACGGGCTCCCCGCTTCTCTGCACCAGAGTTATTTCACCAGTTGCTGCCTCCAGTTTCCCAGGGCTTCAGAGGGAGAGGGGAAGATAAGAGACGAGAGAAGGAGAAATACACAGGACTACCCCGAGGAAATAAGGTTACTGGAAGCAGCGAGATGGGCTTCCTTCACAAGCCTGTTTTCCATTTCCTTCCCCTCCTCTGAAATAATCGCTGAGATTTCCCCCCCACCTCTTCTCTACCCAATATTTAATTGAAAACGCAGATCTGTAGCCCAGAGAGGTGTTATTTTCGGCACACAAAATAGAGATATCTCCCAGCAGCTGTCAATCCCGGTGACCTTAGCTTCTGTGCAGACTGCATGGGCCTTTTTTTTTTCTCCTTTCCTTTTTTTTTTTTTCCACTTTCTTTTTCCTCCAGCCAGTTACTGTTTCATTGCTCTCCGCTGGGACTCTGACAAGAGCCGAGTTCCTCGCAGATGACACAGAATAATTGAGATGTCCTTCTGCTGACCTTCAGTCCCTGCCAGCGCTCGCTTCCTCTGGTGACAGTGGCACAGGGACACACATCGCCCGCCCACCCCACGCAGCCACACGGGCAACCTGGGAAACTCCTTTCCAGGGGGGTAAAAATACAGAAGCGGGAGGAAATACCCCCAGGCATGCAGCGGTACCCAGTGTGCAGGTAATTCTGGACCAGCCACCCACGCTGGGACCAGCATCCAGTAGGGCAGCACCCCCTGGGCAATGGGTGCCGTGCCGGACACACGTGTGGCCATACGTATGTTAATGTATAGCTGCAGGGATGTCTTCCCAGCCACAAGCAGGGAGAGCCAAGGCCACGGGGGCAGCACGAAGAGCCCCGTGGTGCAGATGCTGGAACGGGATGCAGGAGGAGGAGAAGGAGCGCAGGGATGTGCTGGCCCCGCAGAGGCACCGGCCCCCCCACATGGCCCGGAGGGTGGGACCCAGGGCCTGCTCCCAAATGGTGCCCGATGTCCACGGCTGGAGCCCCAGGAGCTGCTGAGATGGCAACACAACAGCCCCCGCGCCAGGGCCGGGGCGACGCTGGGACGGCGCGGTGCCCCATCCCCGATGCCAAAAGCGATATTGAACCAAAGATGGCCAAATTCTTTCCTCTGTAGCCACTGCATTTGAATGGGAATCTCACAGAAACGTGGCATCGCTCTGACATTTCCTTTGTTTCCACAGGGGCTGCAGAAAACGAGTGGAAAGCGCAGCAACAACTTTCCCGTGTGCGCCGGGGCCACGAGCGTGACACGGACCGGGGCTCTGCCCGGAGGAAGGAAGAGGAGATGGAAGCGCTGGTTTAGATTATGAAAACATTTAAAAGGGACGGTTGATATAAGCAAAGAGGGTTGTTGGTTGTTGTTATCGCTCTGCCCAGAGATAAGCCATGAGTGGGGACAGGGCTTCAAAACAAATGCACGGAGAGACAGACCCCGGCCCAGAGAAGTTTATAACGTGAATAAACAGGGCAGGCAGGGAGCAGGGGGTGCAGGGTGCGAGAGCGGGGGATCGGGCGGGATTTCCAACCCGGGCTGTCCCAGCGCAGGGAGCGGGCTGGGCCAGCCCAAAGGCGAGCCTTGGTCGTCTCTTTAAACCCAGCTCAAATGCAGGCGGATTTCTCAGCGCCCATTCAAAACCAAACCAAGTTCAGTTCAGAAAACAGTATGACTAAAGGTTTTGACTTCTCTATTTTTTTTTTCCCTTAATTTTTTTTCCAGTCTACTCTATTCATCCAATTTGGCACTAATTCACCAATAGTTTTGATTGTCCCCAAAGCAGCATTTCTGGTAAATAAACTATTGTCCACCCCTTTCTCCCCAGTGCTAGCGATGCCAACTTCCATTGTACTGACAATTGATTCCAGGTGGTTTTTCTTTTTTTTTTTTTTTTTTTTTTTTTAATTTCCCCAGCATGAACCTTGGTGACGGGGGCAAAGAAACCACCCCTCAGAACACACCGGACAGGCAGGGCCAGCGAGATCCCAGGCGGGATGGAGAGGGGGACGGATACATGGGAACCTTCCTAAATTCATCAGCTCCAAACCAAACTGCCAGAGATCGACAAGTTACTGCTCGTAACTGGTGAAATCGTCCCCTTTAAGCTGGAGACTGAAGCACAATGGAAAGACCCTTCCAAAAACCACCTAATCCTGGGGCTGGGCGCAGGAGCCGCAGTGGGGCTGCCCCACGTTGGGAACAGTCACAATTCATTTTAAAAGCAGTATCACTTAATAACTTCCTAATCGTAACTGCAGGTGCTGTACCTGTGCTGGGCTGCGAAACCTGAGGCAGGAGAAATGCTTTGGCCGGTCAAGTTAACGGCTCGGGCTCTGAACTGGAGCCTTTAATTCCACTTGTGCACTGGATCTGGCCCTGAGATATTTCAAAGAATATTCGTAATGGTTTAAAGGCATTACAAGACGCTGTAAGTTAAAATGGGAAATGTCTTAATTGCAGCTAGGGACCTTAAAAATACAATGAAAAGCTTAGGTGAGACTCATATGCAGAGTGGGAAACATGCTGCCTATAAAAAAGTCAAAAATGGAATCAACAGAGGTTAAATATAATGGCTATAACTGAGCAAAGATGGTTTAATTGTCAATTCAGAGGGAAATGTCAGCTCCACAATGGAAACATCTACAGAAATTTATAGCAAGGATCTATTTGGCAAAATGTATTCCAGCTCAATCTATGGTCAATGATTGAGATAATTGCTGCAAAATTATATTGTCTGGCATTGAAAAAAGAGACATAAGAGACATCTGCGCCACTAGAAACACTGATCTCCAACCTGCCCTCGTTAAATAACAAGGAGAGACTGAGATCCTAACGGGGATCAGCTCGTCCACGTCAGGGAGACATGACCCAGGCAAACAGCTTTTCCAAAAGAAGGAACACGACCGGGGACCACGGGGTGACGCGAGGCAGCGATGTGCCCGGTGGCACCTGGGCTGTGAGCACGAGGGTGCCCAGCAGGTCGAGGTGAATCCTCCCCCTCTGCTCTGCCCTGGGGAGGCCCCATCTGCAGAACTGGGTCCCGTTCTGGGCTCCCCAGTTTAGGAAGGACAAGGAATCACTGGAGAGGGTCCAGGGAGGGACACAAAGATGCTGAGGGGTCTGGAGCGTCTTTGTGCTGATGAGACACTGAGAGCTGGGGCTGTTCAGCTGGAGAAGAGAAGCTGAGAGGGATCTGATCAATGGATCAGTATCTCAGGGTGGGTGTCAGGGGAGGCATCGCGGACCCAGCGGAACCCCAAAACCATCCCAACAAGCCCCTCTGTGCCCGGATGGCGGGAGGGGGATGCAGGAACGCCCCTCACCCCCCATGCTGAGCCTTTATCAGCACTTAATTAAAACTTGACAAGGAGATTAACACACAGAGGGCAGTTTTAATTAACTTAATATCGCATTCAATTTTCCAATTCGTCGCAGCGTACCAGACACCTGCAGATCTTAACAGAAAACCAAACAAAAAAGGGGAGCACGGGAAGGGGGCGAGAGCCACGGGGATGACGGGGATTCCTCGGCCGCAGCAGAACTGCTCTCAAACTTTCCGCCTCCGCTCAGCCCGGCTGCCGGGAAGCGTTTGCAGATGCTAAGAGCCACCGGGCCTATTCGAGCCAACCTAGGGATGCTGGCTTTCCAAAACACATGTATTTGTTTGATTTTAATTGATTTCTTTTAAGCTCTCCTCTCTGCCCCGTGGCCCAGGCCATCAGGAGGCTGCTGGGAAAGGCTGGGGGACGGGGAGCAGCTGGGTCCTGGGCTGAGTGCGGGGACACGCGCTGCCCATCCGCCTCGTGCTGCTGCTCAGGGACCGAGAAGGGAAGGCAGCGACCAAACCATCGCTGCCCCACGTCCGGCTGTGCCGGAGCATCCCGGGGTGCTGCTCCCCAGGAGGGGGAGGAAAGAGGGGTGAGCCCAGCACCCACACGACACAGGCAAAGGGGCGGCAACGAGAAAAGAAGGGATGGAAATATCGCACTTCTCATCGCTCTCGCTGCTTTCAGAACAGTTAAGGGGCTTGTGATTACAGGCCCTAAATGAGGGAGGTGCAGGAGGTGCTGCAGCCCCGGCCGGACCCGGCACCCCGGGATGATGGGGACGAGGGCTCCGGCTGCAGCGCCCTGCACAGCCCGGGGCTGCGGAGCTGCACACACACCCGGGAGTGACCTGGGGACGTCTGTGTCACCCCAGACCCGGGGCGACCCCTCCACGTGCTCGGGGACACCCGGCACACAAACCCACAGCAAAGCCCACATGGATTAGTCCCACAAATGACCACAGCGAACCTTCAACTAGTTCTCTAGCACAAACAGTTCGCCATACACCAAAAAAACAAAAAGTGTTATTGTTAACTTTCTCCTTCCATTGTTTTTTCTGTGTCACCTCATGCCTCCCCCCACCGATTTCCTGGCAGCCTTGGGAGGAACAATGCACCGACAGAGTATTTTTTCCTCTAGAGATTTACAGCCCATGCACAGAGGAGGCTGAGGATCGAGGGTGCCCTGTTCCAGCTCTGAACCCTTCCCAGCGCTGAACAGTCCAACCAGCCTGGACAAACCTCCTCATTTCAGGGGGGAGAATGGGGCTTGTTAGCTTTTCTTCCATTGCTTTGGAAGCTTATTCATCGTTAGATGAGGGCAAGGCAGTTCAGCTCCAAGAGGAACAACCTCTGAGCCACGTCCCCAGGCTGGGGCCAGCTCAGCTTGGCTCAGCAAACGCCCCCTGCTCCCGAGGGGCAGCACAGGGACATGAGGTCACAACACACCCGCTCTCCCATTTATTCCCAGATTGCGCAGGTGCTCAGGAGACCTTGGATTTCTGATGGAGAGGAACAAAACCTGCCATCTGATGCTGGGTTTTGGGACACAAACAGTTCTTTTTCACACATCCTCCCTTTGAAGGTTCACTGGCACGGGGCTGTGGGTGACACCACCAGATCTCCAGATCTCACCCCACGTCCTTTTGTTTTCCAGGAGGGAACCTCTGAGAGGCTCCCATCCCCACAGGAGGACAGCAGGCCACGGGAGACACACAAGCATTTAAAATGCTTAATGGACAGAAAGAGGACGTCCCGAGTCGGGGGTCTCAACCTCTCGCAATATTTCAGAAGGAAAAAGAGAGACAGACCCTCCTCCCCCACCTTGTACCAATATGGTGTAGGGTTTAAAGAAGGCTCCCCATAGCGAGGAGCTTCAAAGCCTCGCCAGCCCCTCCCACCGAGTGTCCTCCTGGTTCGGTTCCACCCTCCACATTTAAGTGCCTTTCATCCTTCCTCTTCTTCATCCTCATGGTTATGAGGCTCCCTTCCCCCCTCCCGCCCACTCCCACCCTTGCTGGAGACTGCCTTTGGTCAGGAGCCCAATGGGAACCAGCTGTCAGGAGGAGCTGCGCTGTCCTGGAGAAAACAGCTTGAAAATGCCTCCCCCTCGCTTCCCCCTCCATGGCAGACAACAGAAAACCCCCGCCGCAAAGTGGCCCCGCAGATGGAAAAGGGGTCCTGGGGGCCACCGTCCTCCTGACCCGCGCGGCCCTGCTGGCCGGGGACCAGGAGGCCCCGGGTCCCCACTCCCCTTGAGCCACCAACCCATCCTGTTTGTCCTCCTGCCAGCAGGGCCCTCCTGACCCACGCAGCACGAGCCCAGGGCCCTTGTGCCGGAGCGGTTCCGCATGAATCCTCCTTTCTTGAGGATTCTTGAGCGCACCTCGCTCCAGCATTGTTCTTCAAAGATGTTCCTGCCCTTCCCGGCCTGGGGGTTGTTGTTGTTTGAACAGCAGCAGCAGCCACACAAGCTGTCCTGCCCGACAGGGTGGTCTGTAATTGCTTCCTGTCCTCTCCAGCAACCGCCCTCATTTGTTTGAATTTCTGCCTAATCTCAGAACTGGGGGAGTTTGGAATGAGAGATGCTTAGCCCATGCTCACGGGTGTCTCCCCGCGCTGGGCCAAGCTCAGCCAGCTTTGGAGACCCAGCCTGGGCAAGTCACAGTCCCTCAACCAGAAAAAAAAGCTTGAGCTTAAAATAACCCGGTCCCAGCGAAGCTGGAGCCCTCGGTTTAGCGGTGCTGGGAGCCCAGGGCTTTCTGTGGTCCTTGGATGCGGCAACTGGAGCCCAGGTGTGCGCCGGCAGGAGCAGAAGTGGAAAAAGAAACAGGGGGATGGGGAGAAATTAAATGTTCTTTCTCAGACTTCAGAGCTTCGCTCTGTTCTTGGTCGTATTCTGGTATGGGCTGTGCTTGGCGTGGATTTTATCCAAGCCGGTTCGCACACATCCCGCTGATTTCCCAGCGTGCTGATTCTGCATCTCCGCGCTGGCCTCTGAGCTCCCATTATAGCGGAGCAGGAAAAGGGTTTGCTGGGGGCTGGCCCGAGCCGAGCTCAGCAGCCTCCATACCAAACACTGAACGGTTCTTTTTCCCCCTCTCTCCAAAAAAATGAACTTTGGCTTTCTATTGAAATGGGAAGTGCTGTGGATAATGTCCACTTTCAACAGCATTTTTCACGTTGATAAACTAAAACTTTTAAAGAAAAACGCCCCAGACGGTGTTTCCAGAAATAAGAAACACCTTCCAGCATAAACTCTTATGGCCCGTCTGGTGCAGGAAACTAAATGGGTTTTGTTCTTGAGGTCTGGTGAGTGACTGAGGCGAAAGGACAGAGACAGGAGTAAGGCGTGAGGTGCATCCCAACCAGCTGCCTTCCCACCCGTGTCCCCAGGCTGCGCCACCGCTGCCACCGGGTTTGCTCCTACGTCAGTGTTCTATGGCAGAAGTGGCGTAGGGGAGAGGTAACCTCCCATTTAGTGCCCATGGATTGCAGGGGGTTTTTCCTCCTGGAAGGAAATGAAGCCACAGTGTGTATTTGAGATCCCGGGTACTGAGAGCCTGCGCCTAGAAACGATAAACCCAGTGAGAAAACGCAACGGATACGGATGAAATCTCATTGGGATGGCGCTTCCAGCTGGGGTTTGGATGCGGGCCTGGCAATCTTCAGGCAGTCAGAGCGGGGCTGGAGAGGATGCTGCGAGTGGGAGGAGAGGTGACCCGGTGGCCGGAGTCCCAGGCTGGAACCGTGGGGAGGGATGGATGGGAAAAGGGAGGATTTCACCGGGGAGCGAGATAAAGGGGCTGCGGGCTGGACCGGGACGTGTACGGCAGAGGAGGGAGAAGAGGAGTGGAGGATGAAGGCCAATGCCGTGCCTGCCAGCGGCTCTGTGCGTGTCCCCTGCCCCAGCTGTCCAGGGGACGCCGGGGACAGAAAGCCTGGAGTTACAGCACTCCCAAAAACGAAGGCAGAACAAGCCCATTCCCGCCCCTCATCCCTCTCAATATTCTCCTGAATGGCTTTGCAAGCTGTTCCTGGTCCAGATGCACTTCACACACACATTCCACATTTATCCCTGTTCACAGTGTGCATTACATCGCACGGTGCATATTGAAAATATATCGGCCTACTGTCTGATTCAAACTGCACAAATATGACGTGCTAGGTAATATTTTATATGTGGCTGCATATATTTTAAATTAATGCATGGACAATACAATATATGATGGCTTTTTAAAGCCCCGTGTTGCACAGAGCCCCTGTGGCGGACGCTGTTCCAAACCCCTGTAACAGGTCCCGTGGGCACCGGCTGCGACGCGGTCGGTCCTTCCCAGGCCGGAGGGAGGTTGGGCCAGCCTGGCCGGGCCCCACCTTGCAGGGCAGGATTAGGCCTTCGAGACATTTGCTTTGACACCTTTTGGAGCAGGATGATGTGCAACGCTCACTCTCTAGTGGCATGTCCCCAATGCAGCCTGAGTCCCTTCTCTGCCTCCAGCTTTGGGACGGCTCCAACAGCTGCAGAGCCCTGCATGTCCTCCTCACCGTGCCCTCCTCACGTCTCCAGTGGCTGAGCACCCTCCTGCAGAGCTCCAGGTTCGTCTGTCCATCACTGACTACCAAGGACAACACAGGATTTACAGAGGGGCTTCCAAATGAGGCACAACTCGGGAATGAAGCAGGAGTATCTGCTTGGGTGTGCTCACCATAGAATCATAGAATAGAACCGCAGAATCACTTTGGTTGGAAGAGACCCTCAAGACCATTGAGTCCAACCATTAACCTCCCATTGTCACCAAACCACGTCCCTAAGAACCTCATCTACATGTAAGAGAGCTTGGGTTTGGGCTGGCGGACTGACAGGGCGCAGCTCCCTGTCACCTCCCCTTCTGCTTGGTCCTGTGGTTTTGGCACTAAGTGTCACCAATATCCATCACATCCCCTCCCTCCCTCACTGCAGTTCTGAGCAGAGCTCTGGTCCCCTTTTCCGGCACTCTTATCGCTCCACTCGCAATCCAGATTGCTCTCAAAGACACGAGGCCTGTGCTGTGGTGTGGAAAGCAGGGAGGAGCAGAGGTTGCGAGGGAGATCTCCAGTGGTGGAACGCAGCTGGACCACAGGAGACAACAGGAACCGACCACAGAAGCTCCTGTTGTCCTCGTGCCCACCACCTGGATGTGACCTCGGCAGCCCCATCTGCGCAGACAGGCAGCGAGCTCTGGGACAGGGACACCCGTTTTCCAGGCGGAGCCCAGCGCTGGGTGCCAGAGGTGTCCCCCACCCTGGCCACGGTGACAACCAGCCCCAACAACGAGCCTCGGGGACACAGGAAGGGGAAGCCGCAGCCCCGCGGTTGGAGAACAGGAAAGAACATTCCCAGCGGACAGAACCGTGTTGCTTTTCTTTTAGACATGGTGGTTTGGCTGCCAGGAACGTATCTGCAGGCTAAGGGCTGGTTTTAAAGCGCGAACCCCCGGGGCTGCAGCCTTGCCAAGGCTTTGACGTTGGTGGTCAAGATGCTAAAATGGACTTCCTGGACCACGATCTGATCGGTACCAGAAAGAGGTGGCGGAGAGAAAAACATACATGGTTCTGATTACCTGGCTTCAAAATCATGGTAATAAACCCAAATTTGGGAAGCAATTAGAAAGGAAGAAGAAGAGCAAGAAGAAAAAGGGGAATGAGAGAGTCGCCTGGCGGTCTCAAGGCAGCCTTTCAAGGATCAGCATTTGGATAAAAGCCAACATATCAGCTCTAATCTTTGGCTTTTTGTTGGACTTAACAAGGACTTTAAAATGAATCCAGTCGCAACTGACGGGCCCCATATGGGTCCTGGTTTCAAACCTCCTTCTCGGCACCGAATCAAATAGTCTGGGACTATAGAAAGTGGGTGAGGAGACTCTGAAAGGGCAGAGCAAAGGCAGCAGTACAGACACACGCGTGCACTCGCACACCCGGGCAGGGCACGAAGCCACCAGCTCCTGTGGGTGCGAGGCACCGCACACAAGCGGCCATGACGATACCACGGTGATTGTTTCCCTTGATGCCACTCAACGGAGTCATTTCCCAGACTCTCTGTTTAGTTCAATCACACATGCATCTGTAGATTGCCTTCATTTACTGCTTTTTATTTCAAACTTTGATACAAAAAAGCCTGGATATTTTGCCTCACGTCTCAAAAATAAATTAAAAAACATTCTTTCCCCATCCTTCTCTGAAGCTGGCGCATCTCTCATCTCCCTAAGCTACACCACGATGCAAGAACAAAGGCATCTGACCTGTATCCATGGCAACCCTCAAATTCTACACCTTTGCCTTTTGTACAAAGTACCCCCTCCCTTCGTCTATACACACACATGCACATGTGCACACTCCCTGGATCTCTGTCTGCAGACACATACACACGTGTGTATATATAGCATATGCATATATACATTTAAAACATATTGTTCTCAATTCTTCCAAGAGCTTCTGTATTTGCCTCACGTGCCAGTGGAACTCGCATTTATTCCACAGTGGGGTTTGCCTTTCAGGTGACGGCAGGGTTAGCTTAAAATCCACCGATGGCCACAAGGTAGCACTTGGCTCAAGGCAGAAAAGCGAGTGCTGAGAGTGGAGCGAAGCAGGAGCGCAGTAATGGATTATCGGGTAACACTGGGCACGTCAGGACCAGACCGGCCGGCCTCTGCCTTTTCCTGGTCACTGCCGACGGCTCAGAGGGACCGTCCCCCATCCAACCCGCCCCTCAGCCCCCCACAAAGCACCACATCCTCTGCTTCAGAGCCTGGTTCTCAAGAGCTTGTGAATTTGGGGGAGGCTTGCACCCCCCTGTATGTCATACCCAAACGGCTGGCAGTCCCCGAGCTCTCGGAAGATACAGAAAATCTGCGTAACAACCGCCATTGTTGTTGTAGTGGCTCTGCAGAAGCCATGAGTTTCATCCCGGGAGGGAACACTGAGAGCTGTGTCCCTCGGGCCTCCCTCGGTGCCCAACAACGCCTTCCACCCGCGGGCGATGGACTGGGGACTCCAACCCACCCACCCCCAGCTGCACCACCACAGGACCCCGGGGAAATGGGAAGGTCCTGTGGGACGGAGCAGCTTGGTTCTGCGGAAGGCACCAGGAGCCACCCCGGTGATGGGGCTGTGACACGGTGACAGTCCCCGGGCAGGGAGGGCACGGTCGACCCTTCCTCCTCCTTCTCTTTTAAATGCTTCCAGTTGTCAGTTTAGCAATATAAGACCAGCTGAATTGTGGTTATAGACAATGAATGATGCAACAGAATACCTCATGCAGACATAGAAGATTTGCTGCTCATTTCTCTTCAGCAGGAGGGCCGTATGCACGGGACCGGCTCCAAACTTATTTACGTCAACAGAAAGACTCCCATTGACTTCAATGGGCTTTCACTGGGACCATTATTCCCTCTGAGAAGTCACTTACTGGGAAACCAAGGGAGGATCTAAATTTGTGAGGAACAAACATGAAGTAGCCTTGGTCCCGAGGCACAGCCCATGGAGACTGCATTTCCCAGCGTGCCACACTCCAGTTTAGCCATCAATAGGAATTTATTGACGTGCCAAAGTTCACCCACAGAGAGGGCTGATGGTGCTGCTCCTTCATCTAACCAGATATAAAAAATGTCTGAAACACACAGCAGCACAGTCATGCTTTGCTTTGCTTCATTGCTCGGCCAGGTTTCCACAGGAATGGCCAACTTGTTGTGCTGAAACCGTAACGACACTGAAAGCCATGGCTGGAACAGCTGGGAGGCAGGACTGGTTTCTGCACCCTCTTGCACCCTCAGACCTCCCTAAAAAGCTTCCCCCCCGCTGGCCAAGCAAGCCCAAGGAAGTTCAGACTGCAAAGGTACCTCCATCCCCAGATAAGACTCCCCACTCTTTTCAACTTATTCATGGAGGACCACCTCACACCCCAGGCTCTGCTGAGCCACCAGCTGCCAGGGTGCTGCTCCAGGCACCACTGGACTTCACTTCAAGGCTTTGTCTATCAGAAGACGTTTGAGGTATTTGGGCTTGTAGTTCAAATTCCTCAGCCCCCTGACACAAAGCCTACAAGCTGTTTGACACATGGGGATGAAAGGGGAAGCAGAGAACGTGAAATAAGAGGAGCCAGCGCGCACCAGTTCCTCTGCTGGGCTGGGAAGGCCTGGACGCGCCAGCAGGAACGAGGAGCTGTCTTCTCGCTGCCCTCTGCTCCGTGACCCGCGCTCCCACCCCGCCAGCCGCCCCCTCCGCCCGCATTCCAAACACCCCGCTGGTACCATGTTTACACAGCGTGTCCGCGCAGAGCTGCTCAGAAACAGCCCCAGAACACCAGGGAAAAAAAAAAAAAGGAAAGGGAAAAACAGAGGGAAGGGAGAAATGAACAGCTTGGGCTTTTTGGCCAGAAAACAACAATTTTTGTTTGTTTTTCTAGCAAAAAAGAAACCCTGCCAGAGATTCCCAAGTTTTCAGATTTGAAGGTGTATCTTGAACTAGAGACAGACCTCTGGATATTTGGGTTATTCCCTTTTTCTCCATTAAATAAGAACCATCAAGGACTGATGTTTTTGGCGGGAATAATCCCTGTTTTATCACTCCTCTGGGCGAGGGAAGGAGCAGGGTCCATACGCTCCAGCTCCAGTTCCAAAATCAAGGAGAAAACAATAGAGATGTTAATTTACAGAGCTCGCAGCTCTGGTGCGAGGCCTGAGCTCTGGCTCCTCTTGGCTGCGGTTTTCATTTGAAACCCCAGGCCTGAGAACGCAGGAGGAAGCTGCTCCACGCTCATGCAAAGGAGCCTCCAAAGGCAGCAACAGCCACAGCAAGGGCTGTCTCCTCCGACACTTCAGCAAACGGGACAGCACAAGGGCTGCCGCAGTCCCTTCTGGGTGTGAAATAGCCACGTCTTTCCAGAAAGCTCAAGAAAGCAGTGCTATGCCAACAAAACCATGGCAAACATCCACGCCTCCTGGAGTTAACCATTTTGAGGGACTCGGAAGGACCCTTCCTTAAGGAAAATATCTTGGAGCACCATCATCGGCCTCTGTGAGATCCTCCTTTTTAAGGCCCACAAATGCTCCAGACATAATAGACATAGGTGCCACTTGTTGCTGTAGACAGGGAGTCCACAGCTTACGAGCAACTGCCTGTGCCAAATTCCCACACCACGCTGCCAAAAATACTTTGTGCGTGTCCCACTGGTGCAAAAAGTTTCTCTATATTGTTTCCTCCAAACATCTCCATTTTTTGTTGCTAAATGCAGGAAGGAACGCAATATAGAGACCCACATTTCCATCCCCAAGGTTGTAGAAGGGCCACTCAGCTTGGTTTTAACCACAAAACACTACGAATGCAATAAACACCATAAGAACGCACTCAAACGCCTGGGACCAAGGGAAGCCGGTTCTGACACACCCAAGCGTACGAGAGGAGCTACGGGCTGTGATAACCCCGACTCAGCCGTGGGTGGCACGTGGGGCGTGAAGTCCCTGAGAGCTTCATAGCTCAAAATCCAGTGCCCTGTGTTCGCTCCTCCCTCGCCTTTCCCAGGCAACGGACCATAGAGACCTTCCACTACCTCGCCCTATCTGCTGCTCACCGCTTTATTTATCTCTCAGTTCTCAGTCATGCAAAACAAGGGTTAATTAAGTGAGTTAGGTGTGCAGTGTGGCAATGCGTGACACCGAGGGAGCGCCCTGTTCCAGTGGGTCCCTGAGGCCCGTCCCCCCCGGCTGAGCCGCTGGGGCGCAGGTCAGGGCCGCGCTGTCCCCGGCAGAGCCGGGTGTGAATCTGAGTGCCAATACGAATTATGTTGTTAGGCCAAGGGCTGAGAGTGCCAGACGAGACAGCCCGCGAGTGGGAAGACGTTAGGGAAGCCGCCTCCATCTGTCCCCATTAAAGCTTTTCGGTCCCCGGCCTCACCACAGCCTTTCCACACCTCATCCTCAGCACCCTCAATGCTCTGTGCACCTTGCCCTGGGTCACAATGACCCCTGCCCATTCTCCACCCTGCCCACCCGGCTTTGCTGTGTCCCTGAAAAACGCCCCTCTGTGTCTCCCGCCACCCCGCAGCCCCTGACCAGTCTGCCCAGTAGAGCTTTCCCACTGGGCTGCCGTTAGAACGGTTTTGCACAGCATTCTTCCCGCTGCCTGTGTGTTAAAGGCCCTTCTTTTCAGAGAACGCTTGGGTCCGTTGGTTCCAGACCCGGGACATGTGCTCCTGCTCCCCAGGCAGCGGGATGAACTGCTGCACCTCTGGGCTTCTGAGGCACCGTTCTGGCTCAGCTCCCCTTCGCAGAGGAAGGCCAACCTCATCTGCCCCCTATTACCCACACAAAAAAACATCTGTGCAGCTTTTATTAAGTTTATACAAGCCAAATAGTTTGGAAAAGGATTACGATTTTTATTCATTCACAATATTCCCCCTTCCTAATTATCCATGGCATTGCACCATACCATGACTTAATTTGCCTCTTCGTTTCTGTTCGGGTGGACCTGCAACATCCACCCAAACCGAACATCCATGTTCCTGAAGTTTGACTGACCAGAGCCTGGCTTAATCCCCTTTGATCTGGGGGGAACAGCCTGAGTGAAGTTTTATTGCTACTGATTAATCCCCCACGATTCTCCGTGAGGGAACTGCCTCCCGCTTCCCCTTTTTAGTCTGCCAGCATTCGAGCCTGTAAATAAGCTTCACATTTATTGTGAGCACAATATACTGTTTTATAAGGGGAACGCAGCTGTCTGAGGAAGATCAGAGCTCTCTCCTGCTGCGTCCCAGCATCAGAGGCATTTCTTGGCCGGCGAGGAAGCCTCGGAGCCACGATACCAGCAGCACCAGCCCCGCTGGTGGTTCTCCACCTGCGAAGGCACCCCTCCAAAACACGGTGCCCCGACCGCGGGGCCACGACTGCGGGCTGCCCAGCCCTCTGGAAACGGGGCAGCTCGGTTTGCAGCTGCCAGCTCCCAAGTCCAGCTGTGTCCCTGCAGCCCTGGGACATGCACCGGGCCCAGTGTGTTCTCGAGGTCCCTGCGCTGCCCTGGACCCCTGACCGCCCTTCAGCCTTCCCCTCCCCAAAAGAGAGCGAGCAGGTCGCAAGGAACATGGGGGACCACCAATAACCAACTTTGGCAGCGAGGTTTTGCTACCTGACACACCGGTTTGCTTGCCGGAGGGGAGAAAAAAACGCATTCGTTCTCCCTCCCTGCACAAGATTCTTAGTGAAAGCAGGAGTGTTGGTAGAATCAGATGAGAAAAAACTGTTAACGGCAAGATTTGCCAAATAAGTGAGTGCATTCAGCGGCCTGGAAAATGAGCCGGCGAGTGATATAAGAGCTCTTTCCGAATTCTGCACACTCAAGGAAACATTTAATACATCTTGAAGTAAAAATACGCCTTGGCTCTTGCTGCTGGCGTAAATATTTGTGTTCGCAAGTGTTGGCAAATATTTGAGACATCTATGTTGTTTAACCAAGAGCTTTGTCTCTCAGAGTCCATCGCCCTCTTTGGTCTCCTCTGTAATCACATTAGCCAGAGGAATCCTCCTGGTATTTATGCGCAGGATGGGATCTGAATCATTTCCATTCGTGCCTTAGAAAACAGGCAGGAGCTTACAGAAAACGACCAAAAAGGGCACCAGAAAGGCTGACAAGGACCATGTCCTTCACCCGTGCAGTATCGGTACAGTCTCCTTCGGGAGACGGCCAGCTCAGCCGCAATTTGCAGGCACAGAGTCATGCTGAACTCCCTCCCACCTTCCCAGCGGGTACCATGGGGCACCCCCAGTGCGACCCTGTTTAAAGCCCACTGTGCTCATTCACAGCCCCACAATTGCTTGGTTTTAGCCCATAAATGGACCTTGCAAACTTTGCACTGGAACTGATGAAGAGCACTCACAAGCTATGAACCCAGTGGTGGATGGAAACATCTAAACACCTGGTGGTTGTTTCCACAGCGACCTTGTGACCAGGCTCTGAGCCCTGTCCCCCCTACGCCCACAGCACCACTACAGGATTGTCATGCTAACAATTAGCAAGAAATCCCTAAAAATTGCTCCAGTAGAGCAGTCACATTCCTTGAAGACATCAAGGTGTGCACTTGAAGCATTCTAGAAAACTCTGGGTCTTCGCAATGGGACAGTCACAGCCTTCTGTACAAAGCCATACAGAAGCGCACACCAGGCTCTTCCAAGTTGTTTATTCAGCGCAGGATGCTCAAGTAACCACAGAGAAGCACCGAGTGGCACTTGTGGGTGCTCACTCGAACCAGCGCTGCTCTGACAGGTTAGACACCACGGACAGACAGAGCTCGTGTTCTGTGCCCTGGCCAGCAGGTTCCTTGCAGCTAATGCATTAACCTCTGAATAAACAAATGCCTAAGAAAGGCCCTTTCCTAACCCAGCAAAGTACAAACATAGGCTACATTCTTCTGATTATAAAACCGCAACTGCAGGACACACTCCTGGGAATGGGCTCAGTACGTTTTCTCTTTGATTCCAGCCTCTTGGGAAGATTAAACAGTGTCATTGCCAGGTTAATACATAATGACCTCAATGTCTTGAAACATTATTGCATTGCAAGTAAGACTGACATTTCCATATTTCTCAGTTGCCCAAGGGTATGGCAGGCATGTTTCAGGTGTCTGCACTGGGAAGGCAGCAGTGCAGGCAGTGCATGGAAAAAAAAGGGAGTACACACTGTATTAACGGATGGGGGAGAGTCAAAGCCCCCATGGGATTATTGGCATTTTTGGTGTTTGGATGCAGCGGGGATGAGGAGCAGCTCAGGGCAGCGAGGCACCACGGATGGCTGTGCTGTTGGGTGATGCTGCGCTCTCCCATCACCCTGAAGCAACACCAGCCACTTTTGGGCTGGGGAAAAGCAGACTGAGCCGCAAATCCCCCCCCTGCTCCTCCCTGCAGGGTTAGGCTGTGCCACACAGCCCTTCCCAAAGCCTCACACTGCCCGGGAAGCTGAACTTTTCTCTCTCAGGCTTGTCTCTGAGCAAATGCTGAGGCTTTCCATGGCAGAGAACACCGTTACCACCCCACCTTCTCCAGCGCCCCCGCCCTGCTGAACACAGAGCCCTGGGTCCTGCCGGCACAGCAATGCCCGCATTCACACAGCAGGCTCTACGGGTGTTTTTTTGTCCCCAAGGACGGTTTTTTTTTTGTCCCCCTTCTCTCCTAATGTCCCTTTCAGAGGAAGGATCGAGCAGCACCTCCCCTGGGATCCAGTCCTTCCCTGCCACACCCACAGGGATGTCCCTTCTCGGGAGCACCCCTGCCCTGTCACCCCCGCGCAGCAGTCCCTGCGGGGGGGACACGGCCCCAAGGCTGCCCGCGGGGGTGCCGCGGCCCGGCAGGCAGGAGGGCGGCTCTGCGGGGACAGCGCGCTGAGCTGCGGCTCCCCCCTCACCCAGGAAACCTCGCACCGCTCTAATTTTGCTGAGAACAATGCCTCGGAGAATGTCTGTGCGGCCCAGGAAAACGGAAAGCAAAGCTACGCAACGCCTAAAACCCCCGATTCTGCTGATCACCGCGCCCCGGTAAGAGTGAGCTTCCAGCACCTTCTGCGGGAGCGGCTTATATACACCACGCAGCCAATCAGAGGGCGGGATGCGAGTCATGTGACAGGGGAGTGTGGGGTGGCGGGCTCGGGGGCTGGGTCGGCGGTGTCGCGTTGGGGTTTGTTGTGTCGCGTTGGGGTTTGTTGTGTCGCCGAGGTGGCAGCTGTGGGGCGGCACCCGGCCCCCGCTGCTCTCCCCATCCCGGGGATCACCGGCCTCAGGCTCAGCGCTGTGTCCTGAGCCCTAGCCATCCCAGGCTGTCCCGCTGCTGTCCTGCTGCTGTCCCGCTGCTGTCCCTCTGGCCCACAACACCAAACTCCGGCTGTTTGGGGCTTTGTGTTTCTGTGGGGTCAGCTGGGAGCTCGGGTGCCATTCCCCGCGTGCACAGAGCAGGGTCACGGTGGTTCCTCAGGCCTGGTGCTGGGACAGGGGTCTCCATCAGCCCGTTTTGCTCTCCCTGCAGTTCGGGAGGGCCTGTGGCTCCAGCTCGGTTGCTGCCAGGGCTGGGAAGGGGCTCTAAGGGACAGAAAGAAGGGACCTGCCTGCCTGTCCCCAGCAGCGAGCAGAGCTGCAGCCTCCACTGCGAGGGACTTTCTGCAGCCGAATGACTTTGCCTTGTTGGCGTTGTGTGAGCACGGGGAAGGAGAGCGTGCGGCAAAGCTCCTTCCCCTGTGCATCATAACAAGATGTTGATTCGAGGTTTCTGCAGAAGACAAAGGGAAGGTTGTAGCTGTTTTGTTCGGGGGTGGGAGGAGGCTCAGCATCCAGGAAGCACCTTCCCCTGGGAGCACAGGGAGACCTGGCCACCCACAGCCCTGGCTCGCCAGGAATCCGGGCTTCCATATGTACTGAGCTGGTGCCAGAAGTGTCGTTCCCATCGTCAGCAGGCCACCCTCCCCCACACCTTCCCTGCCTTCTCCCTCCTTCTCTTCTCTCCCTTCATAACCAGCTGACTTTTTTCACAACCAGGAAACAATCAAACAACCTCTTCAGCGGCTTCGGCTCCTCCTCCTCCCCGACGCCGCCATCTCCCCCTGTAAGGATGCCGTCAGTGCTCCCAAAGCCCCGTGTGCTGTGCCGTGCAGAACTGTTATTCCAGCCTCCCGGTGGGGAATAACCCTCTGGGCTGCAAATACCTGCGTTTCGTTAAGTAAATAATCACACAAGATGAAATATCTGTCTTGATGGTGAAATGGAGGGAGGGGAGGAAGAACGCTGAGCTGGCAAGCAGCAGACAGCAGCCCTGGATCGATACCCTGGGTACCACGAGGTGGCCAGTGCTTCTGGTGTGCTTTCTGCTGGGGGTGCATAGCAACGCTGGCACCCACGGGGGGACAGTGGAGCCTTCAAAGGGGTCTAGGGGGAAGAGTGTTACATTTGGGTTTTTAAAAGAGCTCTCAGAGCATGGCTGGGAAATATATTCTGTGCAACTCACCCGCCCGCGTTGGGAAAGGCTTGGAGCCCAGCCAGCCAGGGTGTTCCAGCCGCACCGGGGAGCGAGGAAGAGGAGGGCTGGCGAGCCCCGGGGAGGGACGGCTGGTCCTGGGGGCTTTCTGTGCCACAGCGGGGCCTGGGGGTGCTGGGCCCTGCAGACAGGCTGTGGTGGGAAGCCCGGCTCCTGTGGGAACCCCAGGCCCTGTGTTCCTAGGGCCGCTGGGCGGGTTCCTGCTGGAGCCGGGGACTGATCCCCAGTGTCCTGGCTCGCTGCCTGCCCGCTCCAACCACTGCGCTCCGGAGCTGCCTCCCCTGCAACGAGCTCTCTTACTTTTTATTGCTCACCTGTTTGGGAGATTTCACACATTCAGCATCGAGGCTTATAAACCTACTGAGGAAAGAGAGGAAGGGAAAAGGTGAAGGAGGAGTTCAGCCAAGAGTCAGATACTCGGGAGGTGTTGGAGCCTCGGGCCAGGGCTCGCCAAGGTTGCCCAGGCCCATGGCAGAGCCTGGGGGAGGCGGCCGGGTGCCTCACCCACAGCAGGGTCACAGGGCGGGGGTCCCAGGTCCCCTCTGGGTGTCCTGGGGCAGTCAGGACAACTGGTGTGGGGCAAGCAGAGGACCAGTAGGTGCAGTAGGCCTGGTGGGCAGCTTGCTGCTGCGCCTGAGATTGTGAACCGGAGGTTGAATCGGGGCTGAGAGTCTCCTGGATTCATTTCTCAGTCATTTATTCAGATATAATTGCCTGTCTGCCTGTCTTAAAGCTAATGACTGGATGTGAAGATTTCCAGTTAGGGTTTGTGAGAAGGTAATTACATTGCAATCTCACTGTATGACTATTCCTCGAATGAAGATAAACTTGTTTGAGTGGGTCTGCACATCGCAGGAATCAGTTGTATTACAGAGCCCAGGCATGGCAGGGGAGATAAGGAATGTTTTCGCTGCTGCTTTTTTATCTGCTGACCTATTAAAAGGTTTTCTGTCTGAAGGGGGTGAGGAGCAACCAAAGGGGTTAATCCCACAGCTCCTCACCCCTGATGAATGTGATTTGAGTCTCCTGTTGAGACTTGATCACTTGGTTGGGGTTTAGTGGGTGCTTTTAATTTCATTTCTAGTACTGGTTTGCTTTGAGATGCCCTGAGTTGAGCTCCAGTTCCATGAGTCTGACTTTTCAGGAGGGACCCTGAGGTGGTGCAAAGGGCATTGCAGATCCGGACAGAAACAGAGGCCTGGGAAGCAAACCCCAAGCTGGGGCAGTGGGGAGGGCACTGCAGCATCGTCAACTGGACCAGGCCACTGCTGCGAGTTTTTGGCTACTGACCGAGCTGTGTGTCAGCGTCTCAGTGGTCTGTGTAAGGACAGAGCACGTCCTCCCCCGGGTGACATCTGTCCGGAGTTATCAGAGCCTGCAGATGCACCAAAACTGACCTTGCCATTACTGGGCAAATTAACACGTGGTGTCCCCTCCTGACACCACCGAGGAGTTAGTAAACTCCAGCAATAAGACATCACAAGCTTGATGGCCAGATAAATCCCTTTTCCATGCTCAGGAGGCTCTTGCTTTTTCCATGACTGTAGCTTGATGGGGTCTACATGAGAACACACAACGAAGTTTCTTGCTCTGCCCCATCCTGGGCAGGCCTGGTGTATACGCATCATTTGAGATTGCATCGTTTACCAGCAGTCTTGTCACCAAAGGCCACCTCTGGGCAGCACATACTCAACTGCATCACCCGGTCAGGGTCCTGCCGCGGCTGCTGGCGGTGCTGGCTGTGCTGGCTGGCCCGTGGGGACAAGAAGGGCCATCTCCGCTCTGCAGGCTCTCCTGTCGCTTTAAAGCTCTCACCCTTCTTGCAGTGCAAGCCGATGCACTGAGATCATCTCGCGGTCCCATCTAGCTGTTAAACCCCCTCAAATCTTTCTTGCTCAGCAGCACTTCATATAAATCCAGTAATGTGCGTATCGCTTTGGCTGCCAACGGCTGTCGGGTCGGGGGGAGGGGGCTGTGGGGGGTTATTATTACAGTCCCCGTTCTGTGTCCCTCGGGACCCCAGGAAAGCGCCGGCTGCCAGCACAGGGCTGGAGGAGGGGGGCGCGTTGGGGACCCTGGGGACTCAGCTGGCAAATTCGATGCACTGGGTATGGATTAACAGCCCATTAGGGCAGGGGCTTGGGGCTGCATTAAGCAAATCCTTCCCCTCAGCCTTTGCAAACGCCAGCGATTGTTGCCTGAAAGCAGCGCAGGAGCGAGACAACTTCGGTGCTTAAGCGGTGGGCTCGCACCATTAAATATCAGTGAAGGCTTAAGGGCATTGCACAGCGCTTCCCTAAGGGAGACAAATGATTTCCTGGGATGAACCCAACTGGCCCACTCCACGCTGCGTTTGCTTGATGTTGACGCGGCCACAAGGACGCTCTTTGGCATGAATAAAAGATGCTGCTCGAGGAGCAGCCGCGACTGGTTGGTCAGGAGGAGCCGCTGCCGGTGACCGGGCAGAATGTGAGCCTGGCGTTCACAGTCAGCCCTTGCCTGCTGTGGCACGGAGCTTATCCTGGTAGACAAGGAAAGACTCTTCTTACCTGATTTTCTCTCTTCTGCAGCAATTGTCGAGAACTGGTGGCAAAACCCACCATGGGGAGAGACATATTGCCCCTGAGGGCAGTTAGATCCTGGGGGGATGTTGGAGGGTCTCAAAAACTGCACAAGAAATGCATGTTCAGGTGTGTGATACAGGAACCCTTCTTTCTGCTAGGGGAAAACTGGAAAGATCTGAAAGGCTCTGCTTTAAGTGCGGGGGTTTGTAGCTCTACCGTGGGCCTGTAGCATTAAACCAGGGTGAGTCATGGACCTGCTTCCCCAACCTGCACCCTGGGGCGCAGCTCCAGCTCGTGAGTCTCAAATGCTTTGGGACTTCAACGTGGGGAGTTTTGAAATGGGAGAAATTCACTGTTACCAGCTGTTTGGATGCAGATTGGCAGCGCATTGGATCCAGTTCATAGTTGCTTGAATTACAGGGATATCGTTGTGTTGAGGTGGAAAAAAAGAACAGGAGGGAACTGAAAACTGCGGCTCCGGCGCTGTGGGGCGCTCAGACGTTCACCCAGCGCCCAGGCGTTGAAATCAGCCCTGCTGACATGCGGCTACAAGTGATTAAGAAAATTCTAATGAAATATTTGGCTCCCGGTAAACACTATTTTATCCAAAATAAAACCTGTGCAAGAAGAAAAATTTAATTTACAGATCAAACAAAAATAGTCCTAATGAAGCAGTGCAGCGCAGCTGGAAGTTTCCGATCTGATTTGTCAAAATGAATATTAGCATTCTCTTTTTATTTGTAACTTCATCACTTGTAATGTGTTTTGTTACAATATCGTAATAAAATAAGGTCACTATGAAAAGTTGATTTTTGAAAAGCAAGCTATTTGCAATACTTTTGTAAATCAGAGGTATCGCTGTGGAAACTAATGCTGCGCACTCTGAGTTTTCTGCAACCTGACAATGTTGTTACTCCCTGCCCGGTGCCTGGCTTCCCCAATAAGGTTTTTTTTATTTGCAAGGGGGTTAAATTCTGATAATATTTTAATATTATTGAGCAGGCAGCTGAGGAAAGACTTGATCAAAGTATAAACAGATTCTAAGAGCCTGAATCAGGAGGACATAAACTAACCCACCCCTTAAAGTGCCTGTAGCCACAAACCACATCAGTGCAGAAAAGGAGACACACTTTTCTAGTTCTAAGTCATAAAAATTACTTACCAAGGTGACAAATTTATGGCTGCAGTAATTACATGATTACTTTATTATGTGCCACCAGCGTGAGAAAAAATATCTTAAAAAGTCACTTAGGTCCAAACCAAAAGGGCCAGCAAAGAGTTATTGGGGGCAGTAACTAAAGGTGACATGTAGAGTTATTTATGCGGTCAGGTTGCTCAGAGCCCTGTCCAGCCTGGCCTGGGATGGCTCCAGGGATGGTTCAGCCACCACCTCTCTGGGAACCTGGGCCAGGCTCTCACCACCCTCAGGGCCAACAATTTCTTCTCATGTCCAGCCTGAATCTCCCTCCTTTAGTTTCAAACCCTCACCCCTTGTCCTATCACAGCAGGCCCTGCTCAGAAATCTGTCCCCAGCCTGGCTGTCCCCACAACCTCCTCCAGCAGTTCTGGTCTTTCTCCTTCTCCAGCTCAGCTCTGGTCCTCTCCCGTCTCTCTCTTCATCAGGAGAAGAATCTCCGAGCAGCAGGGTTCCAGTTGGCTGCACAGCTGACAAGCTTTGAGGCTCTCAGCAATAATAACAATGAAAAAGAAGATCGGACTGAAATGTCTTCAGGCTCATCGTGTTTGGCGTTTCCAGGGTGGCACAAGCTGCGGCGGTGAGAACACGTCCTGCAAACATCAGCTCCCTGAGCGCCCCGGGAGGCTCTCTTACAATTACACACAGAACGCCTTAATCTGAGCTTTATTTTTGTGCTGTTCTCATTTCGTTGTCTGTAAAAGTAGGTCCTTCTCTCCTAATGCCCGATTTTACCTTCACCATCACCCTCCAAAGACATTCTGTAAAACCCTGGAAGTGCCTCTGATCTCCCGCAGCAGCCAGGTTCATTCCTGACCACTGTTAGGTAGCGGATGTAAAACAAAGTCACTGAATTGGGAATTTGTATGGGAATTTGCGATTGCTTTATAAAATTTAGTGCTAAGACTTGAGGTCAGGGCACACTGCAGCCGGGACATTGCTCGGGGCCATTGGACGCGGTCGCTGCCCCGGGTCCCAGGCTCACAAACGCCCCGTGTGCTGTCACCGACGGGCAGGGTGGCACCAGGAGGGAGCCCAGGACACCAAATCAGGGAGGAGGCCGTGGGAAGCGTTAATTACCTCATCCCAGGAGGTCCCAAGCGCCCCAGATACTAATTGCTCATAAATGTTCATGCTGAGTAGCTTTTATTTTTCAAGTGAGATGGAATAAAAAGAAAAATATGTGGAAGTCCCTGGACTTCAAGAGGGTGTTTTTCTTTCATTTATATTTACCTAATTATGCTGTCGTAGACTGCTGAGAATTATGGCCTCAACCGCACCCCCTGCCCCAGAAATGACCCAATAAGCAGAGCAGCGACCGTGCCGGTGCCGGACAGGACAGCGGGTGACGGGGGGGCAGGATGGCGGTGGCACCTCCGAGCAGGGCCCTGCGCCGCACACCCGCAGGTGACGGGTCTCAGCTCCTCGGGGAGCTCACGGGGACGAGGGAGCGGGTGAACCGGGGGCTGTTTGGGACCCGCTGTGTTTTCTGTGTTCTCTTGGCTGCTCCTTCACGGCCTCCTGGTGCCTGTCACCAAGTGGTGTTCCCTCAGAGACGCTGGCCAGCTCGGACCTCACACCCAGGATCGCAGCTGGGAAGCCACTGCCCAAGTCACCACCGTGTGATGAGTTCCCACAGCTCAAAGGACAAGTGACACAGGACAGACCGAGCCCGGGGACACCGGGATCTCCCAGAGATCTCCCAGCCCGTGCCTGCGTTCCATCCCCGCCGTGCGGGAGGCTCCAGCTCTGCTGGTTGTTCGGCAGGAGAACAAGCTCGGGCAGGTCTCTCTGCACCCGATAGCATTTCCCCAAAGGTTTTCTCCCCACTCGGCTGTGTGGTTTCTATCGGCCACGCTGAATCGGTTGGGCGAGGGTGACAGTTTTCTGTTACCTGCGAGTGACAGCTGGGGCTCAGCCTGGCTCCCAGGCCCTTCCTGGGATGGGTGTGCTTCTAATTAAGTAGATTGCAGAGGAGTAATTAAGGTGATTCTGCCCAATTAAGCCAGGGAGTGAGGGGGTCAGGCTTTCAGGTGGTCAGAGGAGCAGGTCAGGCAGGTCATGGTTGCTGGGTTTGTAGCTGCTGGTGCAGGCTCTGGGTGCTGCACCGGGCAGCCTGGGTCACACCGGTTCGTTTTGCTCAAGGAGAGCAAGAGAGAGAGAAGGAGACGTGGGGTGGTTGTGGGCTGCACCGTGCAGGGTGCTGCGAAACCGGGAGAGCCGGGAGCAGAGCCGGGACCAGAGCTGGGAGCAGAGCTTTCCATGGCAGCGCTGCCCGCGATGAGACCGAGGTGGGAATGGAATTGCTCCGGGTTGGGCTTGTTTAAATTACTGCTGTCTCCGTGTGTACCCCAGCGATGCCTGGTTTATAGTGATCCTAAACCAACAACATAGCTGTAATTACAACCTAAACTAATCAGCGGGAGAAATGGCTCTTGCTTTGTTGCTGAGTCTTCAGAATCCATTTTTAGGCTGTTGTGCTGAGACAATAAACTCCAGAAAGCAGATTTGTTCTGCCGGAGGGCTCGGCTGGGGGGTTCGGCACCCAGGGGTGGCTGTGCTGTCCTGGGGATGTCTGTCCGTGCTTGGGGGGGTGCTCACGGTGCTCTGGAGCTGTTCAGTTTTGTTCCTGAATGGATAAGCAGGGCCTGGTTCTGCGTATCCCATCTCCTGAGAGCAATCGGTGTCCTTCCAGGAGACCCTATCTGAGTGAGGGGGTTGGAGAATGGCCACAGGATGCACGTCCTGCTCCGAGGGGTGTCCTGGGGCGGGGGGGACGGACCTGCCCCCTCCAGGGATGGGCCCTGCAGACCGTGCCGGGCTCCACCTGCATTTCCCTCCTTGGTTGAGAAGAAACCAGGGCAAGCCTCTGTTTTTACAGAGACCTGGCTGACAAAGGATGCAAAACGCTAATCTTGGCTGGGATTTTCCTGTGTTAATTGGGTACAAAATACTGGTTTTGCTCCTCCGTAGTGTGGATAAATCACTGTTCCAGCCCAGGAGATCGATTTCCACGTACAAACGTAGCCAAAGGTCTCAGGATTTCCTCCCTTTATTGCAGTTCTGGGCAATTTTGTTCTTGAGATAGGAACTGATGGAGAAAGGAAATGTTAAATTTGTGTGGGAGGTGACTCGGTCTTGTTTGGAGCTGGGCTGAGGGTATTGCAGGCAAAGCCGTAATTGCCGCTCCAGCGATAACAAGAAAGCATAAGTACATCACATGAGCTTCAAACCCGCCAAAAATTGAGCTTGTTCTAAAGGAGCTCCATTTCATCTCATCTACTTTGTGGCCTTCATCCTGCCCGGAGCAGGAGGATTGCAGCCCACCTCGCTGCTCTGGATGTCGTTCTTTTGCTGGGGCAGGTTTCATGCAGGTGGCAGCCACCGAGGTGGCCGTGCAGGCGGGATGGAAACGGCGTTTTGGGTTCTGCTGCTGCCCCTCTGTTTTGTCCAGAGCATGGCTGTTCATTTGGCGAGCAGGGAACAGAGCGGTCACCCTGTTAGGTGTTAGATACGCACTTTGCTCTTCAGCTTTGAGATAAGTAAGTGTCTGTCTGAATATCCACATTATTTTCTTCAATGCAACTAGGAATTTCTCGTGAGCAGTGCAGGGTTTGCTCTCCTGCGGCCAGGTGATGAGCAGAATGCTGGTATTTTGCAGAGTATTGGTACCCGCGGCATCATGGGGGTGCAGAGCATCCTCTGCCCCCCGTGCGTGTGGGTGCAGCCGGAGCACACCCTGGTACCCGGGGGCTGTCCGCACATCCAGGGTTATGCTGCACCGTCTAAATAATGTTTAAGTCAGGAGAGTGTGTGGTACTGCAGCTATGACTGTGGGAATCACGTAGGTCTATAGATATAAATGTGTGTGCATATGTATGTAAAGATAGAATAGCCTCGGTGAGGAGGAGTACAAACAGCAGTGGGATCACTGCTAAAACCCAGTATATTGAAATCGATTTAAACCACCAAGTGCCACGGGAGGTACTGTAAATTAGTTATAGTTAGCTATAACTATATATATATAGTTAGTTATATATTAGTTATATAATTAGTTATATAGTTATATAACTAATATATATATATAACAGTTAGCTATCACAGCCCGTTTTGAACGGAGCTTTAGGAAACCTCGCCCGGTTTCTTTAAGCGTGTGTGCCATGCAGCTTTGGAGATGCGTGTTCGGCTCTGAGAACCCGGGGGTTTTTCCGCGTGCTCCCTGGCAGCGCGGGGCTCAGCGCCACGGGGCCGCCTGGCACCGCCCTGGGGTGCTAAAGCCTTCCAGCCCCGCTCTCACCCGCAGCAACGCTCTGCTGCCCTGAAAAATTAAACCCACTTTAGTTTATTCCTCCTCTTACGCTCCCCCGTCTTCCCCCTGTGCCTGGCTGGGCCGTGCGGCGGGGCCGCGTTTGCAATATTGCTGCCGATTAGCCACGCTCGCTAATGACACAATAGGCAAATTACACGTCTGCCCTCCTAATGAATCGGGATTGATGGCGACGGCGCTGCGAGCGCAGGAGCAGGGAGAACCTGTCGGGGTTTGGGAACCGCTGCTGTCCCCAGGACAGCATCACCCCGTAGTGCCCTGCAGCCCTGCCCCTCTCACACCTGACATGGGTTTTCAGGTATTTCCAGATTCTGAGCCGTTCCTGTCCCTTTCCATTCCCCTCCCCGCCAAACCCCGCTCCAGCACTCCTCTGTGTGAAGGTGCTGCGCAGACTTTCCTGCAGAGCTATTAAGTTCTTTTAGTTTCCCTGTGGATCCTATTAGCCAAAGAATTTGCTCCTTTTTCAGGGCTCCTTTTTTATTATTTTAAATGAATACACTTCAAAATATGTATATGTGTAGTTTTGCATTGAGATGAAATTGCGAAATTGAGGCTATGCACACGCACTTCTGCCTCTTTCTACCTCAAACTTTTTTTTTCATGTACATATATGTATGAAAAATCAGTTACTGAATTAAATTCCCTCTGTGCACTGAGTTCCCTGTGCAGGCTGCTCCGGGAGGATGGAGCTCAGCGGCTCCTTCCCCAGCACCACCCTTGGGCCGTGCGATCGGGCCCTGTCCCATGTCCCATGTCCCACCTCCAGCCCCGTGTGTCATCGCACCCATCGCTTCTCCTTCCTCCCGCCTCTCCGTCTTCCTCCTCCCTGTGTCTCCCACAGCCCCTACCCCTGTCCCGCTCCTCCCTCCGCGCTCGGCCGAGGCTTCGTGGCACAGGCTCTGCCGTCAGGCTGCCTGCTGCTGCCCATCCACCCGCAAGAAAGGCTCGCTTGTGGTGGCTTCACAAAGCCGCCTTTCATTGTGGAGCGGCGGAGGGAGCCTGCACTTGTGGAGCTGTCTGGCAAGCCGCTCCAGAAGGCGTTTGTAAGAGGCAGACACGTCGCAAAGAATCTCATTAGACGGTGCGGTCCAGCCCGGAGGAGGATGCTCTCCAAACGGGCACCGCGCCGGGCTCAAGGAGGCGCTTCTGCGGGGCTCGAGGGGATGGCGGGGCCCTCGGGGACCTCCGAGGACGCTCCTGCACCTCGGCCAGGCCCCTCACCCTCCGGGCAGGGAAAGCCCGCTGCCCAGGGAGGGCAGAGAAGGGGCCTGGGAGGGGTGCGGGAGCAGGATGGAGGGTCTGCAGGGGGCTGCGGGGAGGGCTGGCGGAGCTCAGCCCCCCGGAGGGCGCAGCCATCGTCGGTAAAATCACAGCTCAGTCCCTCTGTCTTGATTTAGAGAAATTCCACACGGCCAAGAGCTGAAGTGCGGAACTGCTCTCCCGTGAACTACGAGCAGCCGGAGCGGGTCCTCTCAGAGTTAATGTCAGGTTACGGTCAGAGATCCATCTCCATTTCAGTGCTTCATTAACGATTTTGTGGTGAAACAAAGCAAAACCATCCAAGTTTGGCGACAGTTTTCCCACAGTCATACGCTGCTCTGATTCATTTTCGCCCCCAGATTTGAGTGGTAATGGCCTGACCACAGAACATTTCCTGGGGATTAATCACGGCGGAGAAAGGGCCGCGATGCTGAACTGTGCTCCAGGTGCCCCCAGACCCTCCTGCTTTGTCAAGAATTAGCCGGTGGTGAGCTCACTGCTGCTCTGGATTCGCTAGTGCAATTATTAACAAATACGTGCTAATTACCAGCAGTAAGAGCCCGTCTCCGGCCTCTGCTGCAGTGTCCGTCTGTCCTGCGCACCACGGGTGCTCCCGTTTGTCCCCGTCCCACTCTCTGCTCCACCACACCTGGGAACCGAGGTGACCGATGGCTTGATGGGTGGATCAGGTTTTGTTTTCCTTTCTGAAACCTGCAGAACATCCCCTGGATTCAGACATCCCTCTTTCCTTCCAGTGGATGAGTCAAGCCTGGAAAATCAAGTCCCAGGACATCATTCCAGAAAACGCCAGAGCTGGCCCTGCCTGGCTGCTGCGGGAGCCTGCGAGCTGGAGGAGCCTTTTTGGGGTACCATCGCTGTTTTCTTACCTGTTTTGTATGCTCTAGAATTAAACACCTGCCTTTCGGAGACTCCTCCTCATTGCCTAGAAGATTCCCTGGTGCTGTGTCCCCTTTTAGTTCCCTCCCATCAGTCTTGCCACTGATTGCCAAGGATGCCGGTACCTGCACCCACCTGTTGTGCTGTGTCTTTGAAGTTAATATTCCATCTCTCTGCAGGATCAAATCTTTTATTTCTGGTTAAAGCTGAAAAAGAAATACTTTCCTGCCTATTGAAAATTCAGATTTAAAAAAAAAAAAAAAAAAGTCTTAGTTGGGCTAAAAAGTAAAAATCTTCTTTTCATTGACCTAAGTAAAGGAAAACAGCATCAGCACAGGTTGGTCCCGGCTTCTCATCTCTGCCGCAACCTTTGCCTTTCCTCCTGCCACTTTTCGTTATGCTTGGCATATTTTCAGAAACATAAGCCTGTGTTAAGTGGGAAGACAAGGACGTTTTCATTTTCAGAGTATCAAAACAAAATCCTCCTGGCAAATGCAAAGGCAAGGATTTCCCCCAACATCTGGAATTGAAATGTCCCGTCAAAACCCACCCTGTCCTAGGGAATGAATAAATAAATAAGCAAACAAACAAACACATTCCTGTGTTGATCATCAAGAACAGAAATCATTAATGAATTCCCAGATAGCATCGCATCGCTCAGGGTATCAATTATCGACACCTCGGCAGACAGCACCCTCCTGCTTTGCACATTCCTAATGGTACAAACTGCTCTGGGAACAATAGGACTAAAAGGGAAAGAGGAAAGGACAAATTAAAAAAGCATGCTGGGAGCTTAAACTAAAGGCTTGACACTGTCAGCGCAGCCCATATGGAAAAAATAGACCTTTTTCCATGGCATGGCAACATGTTTCTTCATAAAGGGGATTGCACACACATGTGAAATAGATGTGCGGATGAGGAAAGTGCGCGTGTAACAGATACCGCATTGCCGCGGTGCCAGGTCCTTTCGAGATTACGAAAGCTGGGCAATTCGCTGCAGATATTTTATAGACTGTTGCTTCAAATGGCTTAAATATAGAGTGTCAGAGCAGATAGCCAAGGCAGTAATGTTTGCAGCCAGTCTGCAGAAGGTAATGAGGAGGGTAACCAAACCCGCAGGCAGATTTTTGGGGGGGCGAAAGGGGTTTTTTTGGGGGAGGAACCCCCTCCCAAGGCTCTGCAGCCCCCGCCCCATCACCAGCTCTCGACCCAGGTGACCACAAGGCAGCGATCGCGACTTCTGGGTTTAATATACATATTTATAGTACATGTGCATTTGTTTAACAGGTCTGGCCCAAACAGGCAGCATTTGCCAAAAAGAGACAATCATCCTTCATTTCACAGCTGTGACATCATCAGGCCATATTTCACGGATATGATGTCACTACTGCGCAATACGACTTTTGCGTTTCAAAAGGTTTTTATTAATGCTGAGGTTTTTTTGTTGATTTTTTTTTTTTCCTCTGGTCTGGCCAGAACATCTGGAGCCGGGAAACTTCAGAGTCCAGAAATATTCACAAGATGTAGCAGACAGAATTACAACCCACAATATTTCTGTGAGCGCAGAAGAGCAGATAACAATGTGGGGAACCAGTAGTCACAACCAACTGCTAAAAAAAAAAAAAAATCGAATACGAGTGTTGTGTGGGAGGGAGATGGAGGTGGGAGGGACAACGGGCTGGGGACAGACCCTCGGGCACTGGTGAGCGGGTTGGGGTGACACGTTGGGTGGGACACCTGGCCAGGGAGGGGACAGTGATGGCAGAGCACGAGTGGCACCTCCAGGGAGGAGAGAGCTCGGTCCCTCTGTTTTTTCCAGAATAAAGGCCAATTTCTTCCCTTACAGCTTCCCAGATAGCAGAGAAACCCAGAGAAGGTGGGAAAGAGGGAGGGGAAATGATGAGGGGGAGAGGGTCCCATGGGCAGGCAGAACTGGGGGGTGGGACGCTGTAGGGCTGGGAGGCAGCTCAGATGCAGCGTGTCCATCCCTTGGGGTACCTGGAGCATCACTGGGATCCACATCCCGCATCCCGGGCTGCGCAGCGGCCGCGGGGAGCGCGTACCGTCCTCCCACAGGACCTGCCGCCTGCGCCGGCCGCTGTGCGACCTGCGGAGCTCAGACAAGGTGGTAAAAGGACTTGGGTGACTGTTCATCTGGAATTTCTAATTAATATATTCCAGCTGTATCTCTTTCGGGCTCCCTTTCCAGCCGTGCTCGTGCAAGCGAGCACAAAGAGTCCCAGACAATAGATGCGAAATGCTTTTTCCATCAGCCTTCGCAGCAGAAGCCGGAATGCAAAAAAACACGACTGTCAGGGGAAAATACCACGGAACTGATGTGACCAGCCCCGCTCCGACTCCAAGCAGTGGGTCACCTACCACGTGCCAATCCCGATAAATGTCATTGCCTGATTCTGAACAATAAATAACGGCCTGAAAATGGCAGTCTTTGTGTCTTGCCAGCAGACAGGCTCGTTGTAAACCATTTGGCCGGCTGCACCGGCGCTCTCCGAGCATCGCTGCGCGGGGAGATGTTTGCTAAGCAGCCCTGGATGCAGGGGGATGCGGAGCAGCCCCCGGTGCCTCCTCCTGCGGGGAGGGGAGAGCAGGGGTGCAGAATTAAGACTCGCAAGCTGACGAGATAAACTGGTCAGATAAAAGGATGACAGAAATAATTTTACACGGCATTACTGTGAAAAGCTAATTTATACACAGATGAGTCCATGACAGACTCAGTGGAGGGTGGCAGACGAGCGGGGAATGAAGAGCACTTCATTTATTCGCTGAAACAGGAGGGGGAGTATGAGGAGCCGCTGCCTGGGACATCTCTCTCTCTCTTCCTTTCTATTTCAAAGTTATCAAACTTTATCTGGTTCCTTTTCTGCAAATTGGCAAGGTCAGAAGAGAAAGAAAAACATTGGATCCATCAATGTTCCTGCTTTTTGCCAGGCCACGGGTGAGAAGTCAGGAAGGTTTTGCAAAACACAGCCTCAATTTTCTCCTGCAAAACCCAGGAAAGCCATTGCATTTCTGCACCACGTGGAGCTTCTGCTGCTTTTAAATCAAGCCAGAGCCATCATTTCTCCCTTTTCAGCTTTTTTCAGCTTGGTTGGGTCACTGGGAATTGAACGAGTCTCTTTTCCTGGTGATGTTCGGCCCTGGCTGTGGTTGCTTCAGGGCTCAGCAAATAAATCCTGCCCCCCGTTTTGCTGTTTGCCTCCCTGACAGGAGCCTGGGCAGGCAGGACCCAGCCCCTCGCTGCAGGGAAGATGCAAACCCCATGTCCAACACCCCTCGCATGCTCCAGGACAGGTCCCCCTGGGACAGCGGGGTCCGTGTCCCTGCCCAGGGGCCCCCCTTGCAGCGGGGGCACCGGCGGGATGTGGGTGCTGGGAGAATAGGCCGTAAATGATGGGGGAGGGATTTTCGCTTCATATTTTAAGCAAAAGTGACACTTTCAGGCCAAGGAGAAAAGCCACATCCAGCCCTCCCCTACACCACAAACAAGGGGAGAGCGGGCGGGATCCCTCCCAGGGGAGCAAAGGGACAGAGGCACTGGAGCATCGTCCACATCCTCATCCCGTGGGAGCTGCTGGTAGGGACAGCCGCTCTGCTCGCCCTGCTCGCCGTCCTCGGCCCGGCAAAGGCTGCTGCCTGCTCTGCAGCTGCCAGAACAATAGTAATAATACTAATAAACCCCCTTCACGCCGAGTACTGCAGGCTGTTGGCAGGTCCTTCTCACGCAATTAGCATTTCTTGTCAAGCAGGGGGTTTGCAGATTGCACACGCTGGTGAGTGTTTTGCGGAACAGACTGGAACCAATCTGGCCCTCGCTGCACCATCGGCTCACAGCGCCCGCCCGCCGGGAGGGGTCCCGTATCCCCCCAAAACACACACAGGTCTCACAGCAGCCAGCTCGCCGTGGTGACACGCAGGGGGACAATACCCGCTGGGGGGCCCCGTGCAGCGTGGTGGCACCGTCCTCGGCACGCAGACACGGCCGGACTACACACAAAACATTTTGCCTGGTTGCAATAAGCACGTTTTGCAGGACTGGCCCTGCAGGCAGCAGCAGAACAGCTGAGCAGAGGGGAAAGCACTGCCCTTCTTTGGTTGGGGTCAGGGACTGACCCTTTCCTTACCCAGGGGGAAAAAAAAGGTGAACATTGGTGGAATGCAGGGTTTGGAAAAAGGGCTGTGACTTACGGAGATCTGAGGGGTCAGGTCCTGACATACACGTGTCCGGGTTCCGGGAGTCAGGGAGGATCTCTGCGGGCTGCCGCTGCCTAGAACGTTACCGCTCGTCAGCTCGAGGATGACAAGTCATCCCACACAGCCCCTGAGCCTGCTGCAAAGGCCAGATCCAACGGGTAAACCACGCTGGTGGCTGCTGTTAGTGCCCTCAGCTTTAACTGTATTAATGCCTTCACCTGCCCAGGTGCAAGGGCCTTGGCAGGTGCAGACAGTCAGTTAATGAGGCTCAGCTGATTGGGATAACTCGTTAAACCAGAATAACCCAAACTCATGCTGCATCCTCAAAGTAGCACTTGAAACGAGCCTTAAACTCATGTCTGTCTGTGTAAGCTGGACTTGTAAATCCTGCAGTGGATGCTGGACTCACATCCACACTGTTAAACCAGTATAGGCCCATCCAGACAGTAGCGTGCACCGTGATTAATTGCCTTGCTTTAAAGCTCCTATTTATAGACGAGCACTCCGAGCGCTGTGCCGGTGATAAGGCGGTCGGCCCCGCTCCTCCTCCGGCAGCTCAAATCCCATTAGGCTCAGGCCATCCCAGGGCTGCAGCAGCCCCAGCGCCCTTGCCCGTGTCACCATGTCACCTCCTCCCTCGCCCCTCGGACCCACCTGGGGCTCGGCGGGCGATGCCGGTGATGTCGGGATGGCTGTTAGACCACCATGGGGCTGAGGAGCTGGGAACAGGACCCGAGGACACGTGCGATCCTTGCCCCCGCGTCACCCCGGAGCCGACCCTGGGGTCCAGCAGTGTTCGGTTCCCAGAGGCTCAAGTACCAGCCTCGGGCTCCTCCAGGGTTTACCTGAGTCAGTGCTCGGGAAATGCACTTGCAGAGATGCTGGAGACCCATCACGGATGCAGATTTCAGCGAGCAGCCAGGTGTGCTGTTTGGGAGTGATGTGTTTGGGTAGAAACACTCCACATCAAACAGGTTCCTACCCTACAAACAGTTTCCTTTACCCTACATGTTTCTTTAAAACAAAAAGAAGGAACAAGAAAGAAATCCATTCCACCCTCTGCTTTTATTTTCTTACAAGCCCCAGATCTTATCAACAAAGCCTCCTTCCTTTCTGGAGGGCCCTGGGGATGCTGAGTGACAGCACGAGGGATGAAAAGGACAGGTCCCTTTGAATGCCAGCAGCTGAGACACCACAGTCACTCCCAAGCTGATTTAGACAACACGGGTTTCTTCTTCCTTTTCCACCGGGCAGGGTTGGGGATGCACCGTGCTGAGGGTACCAGTGCCCTAGCATCCCGCATCCCTGCGTGTCCCCCGTCCCCGGGCAGCCCAGGTCAGGCACCTGCAGGTCTGCTGGCCGGGGGGCTGCCGAGCCCCCCAAAGCTGCGTTTCCACCCTGTGGGCTTGCGGTGAATAAATATCCTGTGTTTGTGCCGTTTGGCTCTGGCGGGATATGAACATGTTTGGTGGGGGGCCATTCCTCCCTCCCCCAAACACACACAGTCAGAGGGGGAGGGAGCGTTTACACACACACACAAAACAATCCCTATTTGTCTCCGAAGACAGACCCCACTGTTGGGTTTCCTGGGGTCACGCAGCTGCATGAACATGTGGAAAAGAAATGTATCTCTCCTAAGCACTGGACATATATGTAATTCAATATATTGCTCCCATGTGCAAGAAATCCACCAAACTGACCCCATTTCAAATCACAGGGAAATACAGAGTATTTGAGACAGAGGCAAACCCACTCCTCATTCACTTCTTTATTTTATTTTAATTGGGTTGGACTGCAAGAGGCGACGGAGGTCACCCGCATCCTGCCGCAGCCGAAAAACTGAGCGTTCGCCCTGGCTGTCACCAAGGGCTCTCCACAAGGCTTTTTCCCGGGGTTTGGGTCCCCAGGGCTCCCCTTCCCGTGCAGACCCGCACCCCAGCACCTGCGGCTCACGGGAGGCTGGGTCCGCTTCAGCTCCAGGAACGGCGGGAGCCGCCGTTACCTCATCCGAGCCTGCCGTGGATTTTTCCATTGAGAGGATTTTTTTGTGTCTTCTTTTATTGAAAAGGAATTTGCAGTAATTAGCTCTTACGGGGGACTTCGCTGTTCTCTCTCCTCCTCCAAAGCATAAAACACTTATTACAACACATTGTTTAACATGGTATCCACTCCCAGAGATTTTTCTTGCCTCGTGCTGTGATCAAGCGCTGCCTTCGGACTTCGAGTCCTTTTCTCATTTCCACGCCTTTATATCACTCACTACAGCCCCTCGGGCTGACCCGACCAGCTCCCCCCTCCTTGGCACTTTGGCTTTAGGGGGACCGCAGATGGTTCTCGCATCGCTCTGGCTGCTGCTGGCCGGGCGAGATGGAGCTTGGTCGTTAATGCGGTTGGGCGTTGTATGTGTTTTAGCTTCGTTTGAGCACAAAGATGAAAAACACTATGTGCTGTAAGCGCTTATTATTGTTGCTATTATGCAGCCCTTTTAAACTTGCCGTATAAATCATGCCCTCCAGCTCCTTGATTACGTTCCTGCTTCTCCTCTGAACTCTCTCCAATCCATCAGCATCGTTCCAGGAATTGGTGCAATATTGCAGGTGCAGCCGGGGCAGTTTTTCACCAAGAGCCTCTCGTCCTCAGCAGCTCCCAGCGCGATGCCCTGGTCCAGTGGTGCCCGAGCAGCGCTTGGGGACCGTGCCGGCGGTGACACCGCGGCTGCAGAGGCTCCTGGCCCCGTGCACCGCGCCAGCAAAACCATCACGTTGCCAGAGCGATTTCAGACAATGCTTTGACGTTAACAGCTTCTCTGGTTGCACTGTCATTTCCCATTAGAGGCCTTGGTAACTAGCACTTTGCGAGGCTTTGCAGAATAATTTGTATGTTTAATACACCTCGGAAGCCCGTGTTGGGCTGCAATTAAGGCAGGGGGGAGGGAGCAGAGAGAAGAGGAAAAGCCGACCTCCCGCTGGTTGCGAAGAACCCGCTGCTTTCTGCAGAGGGCTGCTGCAGTTGAGGGTGCCAGGGAAGCTGGAATTAGAGGCAAAAGCATAATTTGTCATTTGCAAGTGTAAGCCAGAGACTGGGCTGGTGAGAAGAGAAATGAGAGACCTGGGAGCTCCTCACGGGAAATTACCCTTGAAAGAGCTGAGCTGTCCTGGCAGCTGCCGAGCCGGGCTGGTGGCCGAGAGCTGGGGACGTGCGACCGCGCAGGGTGGCAGGAGGGGACCGGCAGCAGACAGAGCTGTCACACAGGTCACTGCGGAGGAGACGCTGCAGCCTGGGCCCGAGCCCAGCTCCATGCTCCACCAGGGGAAGAGCAAATTCGTTTTTCTGAGCACAGCTGGGCAGCTTTCCTTTGCCTCCTTTTTTGCTTTTGTTATATGCAGTTGTTAGAGAAAATAAACAATGTTAGAGAAAATAAACAATGTTAGAGAAAATAAACTGGTTGGGCAAAGAGCAGTCCGTCCCCCCAGTCCCCGCAGGTTTTGGAGGTGCACACTGGTGTTTATTAACTCACCCAGTCGGCAAATGGAAAACCAAAACCACCCGGCGACGCCGTCGCGGGGAACCCGCAGAGCTCTCCTTATTTCAGTAAATGCAAACCCTGCTTCACACGAGGAATTATGAACTGCTGGGAGCAGGAAAGTCTTGAGTGAATTATGCAGTGTGAATTATTCTCTGAGCTCGACACGGACCCGGATCTGGCTGCCGACGGGAGGGAGTTTCCACTCGTTTCGGCTCACGCAGGACCGGTGCCCGGGCTCACCGACGCAAACGCCGAGCGTGCATCGCTCCTCGCCGCGGGCACAGCCAGGCCCGCGTGTCCTCCTCCCGCGGTCAGCGCACGTGGAGCTGCCGGGTGTCCGTGGGGAGGACGGGGACGGGTATCTGCAGTGGTGGGGATGCTGCAGCTCACCCGTGCACCAGGCAAAGGGATCACTGCAGGAATAAAGCTGAATCCCCACTGTAACATTGCGCGGGTTAAATATTTCTAAAAGCTAACCAAAAGTAGTGATGCGTGGGAACCAAGCATCCTCAGAAGCTGTCAGAAATATTCCCGTTTACCTTAGCGGCTGCATCAGAGGGTGCCAGCTCCTTCCTCAGCATCCTCCATTAGCCATGTGGGAATTCCCTGTGGGCAGAGCTGAGAGGACACGGTTGTTTCAGGAGCACACGAGCCGTCTCGCGGAGTCCATCAGGAAACCCATGCTGAGGAGCAGAGACGTGAGACCCTTCAGAGCCAAGTTGCTACCGAGCCTTGCAAAGCCATCCCATCACAGGCATGAACCCCGGCGCTGCCACATCCCCAGCTCAGCCTTTGTCAGCAGATGACGGGGACCTGAGTGTCCTGGGCTGCCCCTGGGGCTCCTGCCTCTCCCAGCCCACGAGTCCTCACCACATCTTGCCTAGATGAGTTTTTTTTCCTGTGCTCTACTTATGTCTGTTCCTCCCCGTTAATCTCCCAGGGTTGCCCCCCACAAATCCCCCGAGCTGTTATTTATGCCCTTCATATACTTGTAGATAGTTATCGTGTCTCGCCATGGATGTCAGCTAGCCCAGCTCGGCAGATTTAGCTCTTTTAATCTCTCTTCATAAGTCAATCCTTGCAGTCGCTTAATCATTTTTGTTGTTCTTTTCCAAATTCCCAACGAGATGGTTTGTCTTGCAAGCGTCTGATGCATGGTCGTATATTTACCAAAACTTCAGCAGCTTAACACGGAAATAACAGTGCAGGTTGTTTACTCTCCTGCAACCCAAAGAGTCATTAAGCTCCTAATGAGCAGGAGGTTAAGCAACCTGAGCCGGTGAAGATGTCCCTGCTCGTGGCAGGGGTGGCACTGGGGGAGCGGGGAAGGTCCCTTCAACACAAACCATCCTGTGATTCTGTGAAATGCCGAACGGCTCCACGTGCTGGTGGCAGGGGACAATCTGGGGACACCTTGGCTGTGCCAGCAAGGTGATGGGATGGAGCACAGGGACGTCACCCCAACACCAAGCGCTGTGCCACGCTGGGTTTCGTTGCTGCTCTAGGACAGCCCACCAGAAGGTGTGACAAGGGAGCTGCTCTCTAATTGCCTCTCTGGCCCAGCTTTATTGCGTTTCTTTTGGAAGTGGGAGGTCTGCGATAGCGTGTGAAGGCTGGAAAAGCCACCTGGCCGAGGGGCCCTTTGGAGAGAAGCCGGGCATATGGAAAAGGTTCAGGCTTTGATCCCGGCGAGGCGCTGGGAGGAGGACAGGCGGTGGGAGCAGCCGGAGCGGGGATGGGCTCCGTCCTCCCTCCGAAACAGCCAGAAACATAATTACGGCTTCACGATCAAAATATTCCCGCTGCCCCTGAATACCCCAGTTAGCAAATGCACAAGTGCTTGAGCTTACAGGCCAGGAGCCATGGGCTGACAGCACATGCGCCCGCTATTTTAATGGAAGAGTCTTCACTCTTTATTTCAGCCTTCAGACCATAGAGAGGAAGCCATCCCTGCTCTAAAACCACGTCCTGGGCACCCAGCCTGCAGAGCCGGGGGTCGAGCGTGCACTGCCCGGCTCGCCGGCGTCTCAGAGCTTCCTGTGCACAATGGAGAGCGAGGAGGCATCCGAGCCCTGGAGGTGATCCAGAGGGTCTGTTGGCTGGGGGGCAGGAGACATCAGACGCTGCCCAGCCTGCCCCGGGCAGAGGGCTCCTCTGATGCCCATCCCCACCACGGTAAACCTGCCTTCCCTACCGGTGCTGGGATCCTCAGGGAGACAGAAATGGTCTGAAACAAACCGCACAGTGATAAGAGAGGAGGTGGGGGTGCACGGGGGCTCTGCAGGGGTGCGGAGGGGTCTTGGAGGTGGCTCGGTGCCGCTGGAAGGGACAAAGGGAGGACTCTGGCCGTGCAAAGGGATTTTCAGGGGGAGATTCGTCCTCCCAGCCGCAGGGAGCGCAGCAAACCCTATGGCTGGAGACACGGGGGCTGGTCCCTGCCTGTCTCCACCTCTCAGTCCAGGTCTTCCTGGGGCGCATGGGGCTTCGATAGACCCCAAAACCAACGGGCTTCATCTCCAACCCGGACGGCTGGTCCCGGAGCAGCCCAGGGTTAGGGTTCCACCGACGAGCCCCAGCAGCGCTGGGCTGGCTGGGTGGCAGAGTTTACATTTTTCAAGAACATCCCCCTCCCTCTTCCTTCCCTGTTCCCTGATATTTATTATTTCCCCTCATAGTGTCTTTTTCGTTATGAGATAAAAACCCCTCCCGCTGCCCCTAATTGGAAACAAAAGCTGCCCAGCCTGCCGGCCTGGCTAAAGCCGAGGGCTGGGCTTTGATAAGCTCCCGTTCCAGCTGACACTTTCTCCTCCCTGGTTGTCACGTCCCTGGGGATGCGGAGGGGACCCAGGCGGGTGTCAGAGCCCCCCCGCTGCCCCACAGTGTCTGTGCTGGGGCTGGACTGGAGGAACCTTAGAGCACCCCCAGTGCTGCCCTTTCGGGGGGCTCAGCAGTGTGCTCCCAAATCCATCCCTGGTTTGGAGGGGTGAAGCATAAGCAAAGGGATGAAAAAGGCTTCCAGTGCAGGAGACCCGCAAAGCTGTTAGTGATGGGTGCTCTCTTTTCCTGGAGGCCAGAGCGCATTAGGATGAAAACCCTTCTGCGGTGACATGTGCCCAGGTGAGAGCCAGCAGACCACGTACCGCAGCCCTTTGAATCTGCTCATCTGCATCTTTCCTCCGGAGATCTGCAAGGATCACTGAACGGGAGGGTGGTGGAGGTGGGGGCGCCAAGGACCAGCGTCCGCTGCAAACCTCGGGCAGATCCCCTGCAAACCTCGCTGCTGGCTGCTTTTCAGCTGCCAAGCCATAACCCCAGCTCTCCCCTCCGGGTATCAGCTGGGAGACGTTGCTGTCCCTGAGATGGGGACCAGGACAAGAGCCCGACACTGCGGCTGGACCGGGGTGCTGCTGCCCCCAGCTCAGTGACCTGGGACATCTGTCCCCAGCGCTGGGGGGGGACAGCCAGGACTTCCCAGGCAAGCGGGCAGACTCGAGTGGGGACCCAAGCCGGCTCCTCCTCTCCCCTGCCTGCGGAGCCCTGGAGAGCCCAGGGGAGCTGGGGAGCCCGGACACCCGCAGCCCCCAGCCCTCTGTCTGGGGAAACTCTATCTCTGCAAACACTTGCTCCCTTTATATCTTTCTCCTTTTTTTTTTCAATGGAGAGGCCGTGGAGGAGAGGGAACGGGAGGGGGCTGGCACTTCCCCCTCCCGCTGGTCTCTCCAGAAGAAAGGGATGCAGCTGGTGAGGCAGCGCTTTCTGGAGCTGTATGGATGGGGTGAGAAAGTCATTACCTGCCTTGGGTTTCACTGTGGGAATGGCCGCACCTTTCCCTGGGAAGCACTTGTGTCTGGGGGCGCTCGGGAGGGGGCGTGGGGGCAAAGGGGCAAAATAGGTCTATAAAGCAAAGGGGGAAGAAAGAATTTTTTTTTTTTTTTTTTTTTTTGCATGTAGACATGTAGAATCTGAAATAAATAACCTGTCTCCAAAAACAGTGCATTAGGAGGAGTAATCGATTGAACACGCCACAAACTCTTATTTTATGGCTCTGTGAGCTCAACTGGTGCTGGGGAAGTGGGGGAAGAGAGGAGCTGTTATACACAACAGAGGGGACACTGCAGGGGGATGGGGGTTTTTGTCTTGCCTTTTTTCTTTTTTTTGTTCCACTTTTTTTAATCTCTCCTTGGAGACTTTCCCCTTTGTTCTGCTGGGGGGAAGAGAACTGGATTGTGTTTCTTCTGCTCCTGACTAAAAGAAATTACATCAGCCCAATGTGTTCAAGCATCTCCTCCCTTCTTCACTCCCTAGCCCGAACTGCTCAGCAATTTAGAGTTTAATAAGGGATTTTAATTTTTTTTTCCCCATTTTGTGATGATGAAGGGAAGGCTCCTCCGACAATTTGAGGGGCTGGATTCTGCATTCTCCATCCTAATATTGGCACGGACCCCTCCCCATCTCCCCCAGCCCCTCCGGGCTCTCCTGAAGTGGGAGAGCGAGCACAGGGCTGGGGCTGAGAGACATCAGAACAAAGGGGCAGAAATTAAAAGACAATTTCCAGAGCCAAAAATAAATACATGAAAAAGAGCAAGAACTCGGCAGCAAAACGGGGGAACGTGAGGATTTCTGACAAGTTCCCAGCCTAATAGTGACATTCACCAGGAGGGTCATTAACTCCCTCAAGGGAAGGAGATATTCAGCTTTTTCTGCAGCCCCTGGGTCATTTCCTGGGGTTTTTCTGCCTCCCCAAAGCTCCGTTCCTGCACCCCGTGTTCCCAGCTGGCTTTGCCCCAGGGGAGCGTGGGCTGATATTTGCACTTTGGTGGCCATTTCCCCGCGATTTCTGAGTCCTCCAACAGCCACCCCAGGTCTGCCCGGAGCAGCGGTGGATCCTCCGGTTCCCAGCGATCCTGGAGGATTCGCAGCTGCACTGGAAGTGCTAAAAGCAGCTGCTGTGAGAGAGAGGAGAGAGGGGAGAGGAGAGAGGGGAGAGGGGAGAGGGGAGAGGGGAGAGGAGCGAAGCGAGGGCGCAGGAGCGATAAGCGGAGGTCGAGAGGGGAGAGGCGAGGGAGAGAGGGGAGAGGGGAGAGGGGAGAGGGGAGAGGGGAGAGGGGCTGGGGAAGGACTCCAGCCCCGGGAGAACGGGTCTGGAGCAAACACCAATGTGCACCCAGCAAGCCCCGCGTGAAAACAAATTTCTCCTATGGTCTTTCTCAGAGCACAGATTTCCCCGGTCTGTTTAGACCAAGGGGCCAAAAAGTGGCCGGATTTCAGGGGAAACGAGGGTCTTGGTATTCAGCTAACCATGGATTTAGGGACACACTCTTGCCCAGCTGGGAAGGTCCCCCCAGGGGTCGCAGCTGGGCAGCCCCCCTGGCACCGTGCGTGAACGCCCTAAATCTCCCCAGGAGAACAAAACCGCCCTTCCGAGGCCCAAAACTCGAGGTCACATTGCATACCTGGACCCAAACGTGCCGCCCACGGGTGAGTCCGGGCAGGGGGCAGACCCTGCGCCTTCCCCGGCCTGGAGACGTCATTAACCCGAGGGATCCAGCCGACTCAGTCCCCTGCTTGTGTTATCCGTAATTAAAGTTGCACTGAGAAAATAAATCTTCTTCCTCACTAATATGATGGAGGAGCGTGTTAAATTATGGCTCAGTTTATCAAATGATTGCCCAATGCAGCTACCTTCTTTAATAACTTATGATAAAACATGTCATAAAATGATTCGGGAATTAATACCTACTGGATGATGCTGTGACAAACTGCTATAATATGTTTCACTACAGGAAGGTGCGTGTTCTTGTTTTATTTAAAGAAGCTGCAAGTGGATTTAGCATTCATGTAAATAAGGGGCTGATTGACAGGCAAGGGCTTAAGAGAGCCCGTGGGTGGAGGAAGAGATTTGCCCTCGCAGCTTCGCTCTTGTTGCCTTCTGATCCTCCCCACTCCCACGCTTCTCCACGGCTGCCTTGTTGATACCTGCACCATTTCTGCCCTGTTACATCCTTCCTCCCTCCCATAACCCCCGGGATGGCAGGGAACGGTCCGCCCCCCCGCCTGGCCCACCTCCTCCTGAAGTCGTGTTACTGACTGGAGGTAGACGCCGTGGTTTCCGCCTCATCCTCACTTGGAAGCGTTTACAAGCGGTTTGAGAATCCTTGTCAAAATACAACCGTCAGGAACCGCTGAAAATGCCAAGTGGAAATCCAGAGAGAGGAGCAAATAAAAATTAAAAATAAAATAAAAAATCCTGTAAAAATATCAGTCTGTTACTCGGGTCATATTTGATTATCTCCTACGAAAACTGAGTTCTCAGCAGGAGATGTAAATTTTTCACAGTGCAAATCTGCTGTCAGACTCCATAGGGGTTTCCCATCGCGTGTCCCGTCCTCCTCCTTCCCAAACCCACCACCAGCACCCAAGGGCTCCCAACGGTGCTTCCAGCCACCCCGTGTTCTTCCAGGTGCAGATCCTCATCTCTAGGGCATAGTGCTCAACATCCCCAGGACACGGTGCTCAGCAAAAAAGTAAAATGAAAAAAAAAAGCATCCCGGGCACGGATGAAGCCAGGCTGCTGTGGGCAGACGCTGCCCCTGCCCCCCCGGCAGTACCGGCTGCCAGTAGCACCCCTATAAACTCACAAAGCAGCTCTCATAATAGGCCCCTCTTTTCCCACTCTCATAAATGTCCAAAGCATTTGCATTTTAGACTGAAATTCCTCATGTTTAATCTCCGCCCAAAGGAGAATGTCTGCGGGCAAAGTCTGAGCAAGTCTCCTTCATCCATTTGCAATTTATCAGAAAAAAAAAAAGGGAGAAAACCAACTCTTTTTCTAAAGTAAAAACAGTCTAACCACACTTCTATTAAAAACAAAAAAAAATGAGGGCTAAAGCAAAACAGCAAAAGCTTGAAACTTGAATCCTGGATAGAACCACAGGCTTTACAAGACTGGGGGCTGCGGGGGGACGCTTTAAAAATAAATAAATGAAAATTCCCACATTGTAAACTAAATTAGATAAATACCACAAAACAAATATTGCATGTACTTGAATCCTCAAACAATCAGTCCAGACCCTGCCCAGTGTCCTGTTTTGTCTTTGTTAGCCATGAAAATTCGGGTAATTGTGCTTGCTGCCAGGAGCCTTAGCAGAAACAGCTAAATTTAAGTAAATATTGCAGAATATCCATAGGAAACACATTTCAAGTCGATAAGCACAAATGTATGTGCTACTAACCTCACTCAACAAGTCGCGCTGATCCACAGGCGACACGGAAACACGCAGCGCAACTTGCTCGCCCAGTAAGGCGGCTTCAATTTCTACTGCCAAATTCTTGAGGTAAATTGCTTGCAAATGGGCCCTGAACGGATAAAAGTTACTTGCTACAATCACTCAGTTAAAAAAAAAAAAAAAAAAAGTAAAATGAAAAAAAAAAGAAAAAAAAAAAAAAAAAAAGTAAAATGAAAAAAAAAAGAAAAAAAAAAAAAAAAAAAGAAATTGAATAATTACTTTAATTAAAGTCACACTCTACAGACAATTCATGGGTGAGGAAAAGCCCCGAAGCCCGGATTTGCTGAATGGGCGCAGTGAGCTGTTCCCCAGCAGCGGTTTCTCTCGTGCTTGGGGAGCACATCCCAACATCCCACGTGTGGCCCTGGCAGGGGATCCCGTCCGCCTCCTCCTGCCGCTCCCGATGATGGTGCCCGTAGCCATTCTCTCGCCTTGCATGGAAAACCAAGATCTCCACCAGAGGCACTGGGACAGGCTGCCCAGAGAAGCTGTAGATGCTCCATCCCTAGAAACATTCAAGGCCAGCTTGGCCGGGGCTTTGAGAAACGTGGTCTAGTGGAGGGTCCGTGGCAGGGGGTTGGAACTAGATGATCTTCAAGGTGCCTTCCAACCCACACCATTCTATAAGACACCTGCTGCCCTGACTTGTCGGCTTGGATTCACCTTTGCCAGCCGTGGAGAGCCAACGGAGGGGGTTCCAGCCCAGTCTTGCGTGGCTTGAAGCTCTTCTGATCTCCCGGTGAGCCTGTGACAGGGTCCTGCCGTGGCCCATCAGCTGGGGGGCAGCTGTGACACGTGGGGCTGGGGAAGGGGGACATCACCCACCTGCTGCTGCTGACAGAGCTGGAGAGACCACAAAGCTGAGAGCAAAAGTGTGGGGTATGAGAATTACCAACACGGTGGGGGGGAGCAGGNGAGAAGCTGTAGATGCTCCATCCCTAGAAACATTCAAGGCCAGCTTGGCCGGGGCTTTGAGAAACGTGGTCTAGTGGAGGGTCCGTGGCAGGGGGTTGGAACTAGATGATCTTCAAGGTGCCTTCCAACCCACACCATTCTATAAGACACCTGCTGCCCTGACTTGTCGGCTTGGATTCACCTTTGCCAGCCGTGGAGAGCCAACGGAGGGGGTTCCAGCCCAGTCTTGCGTGGCTTGAAGCTCTTCTGATCTCCCGGTGAGCCTGTGACAGGGTCCTGCCGTGGCCCATCAGCTGGGGGGCAGCTGTGACACGTGGGGCTGGGGAAGGGGGACATCACCCACCTGCTGCTGCTGACAGAGCTGGAGAGACCACAAAGCTGAGAGCAAAAGTGTGGGGTATGAGAATTACCAACACGGTGGGGGGGAGCAGGAGGAACAAAAGGCAGCTGGGAAGACAAGGTGACAGCAGTGACGGGGACACAGGGCCCGCCGGGGACCGAGGGGGCAGGAGAAGGAGCGGATCCTGCTGGCGGCGATGGGGAGATGGCGGCTCCTTCCCGGCTGACACACGCTGGATTCAGTAGAGGATGAAGGATGCAGTCGTGCAACTAGAGCTTGGTGCTATTTGCAAAGTTAGAAACGAGGAAGAAAAATCAGCAACTTTTTTTTTTTTACAACTTCATTTGCCAAAAAACCCCCCTCTCCCCTCTGTTTTTCATCTGGGGAGAGTTTTGAATTTCCATGTACTCGTTTCCTTTCCACATTCCAGTCTCCTCTCTCCGGTCTGTGTGCTGGTGCTCGTTGCCCAGACGCTCTCGCAGCTCGTCCGACACACGCGCTGCCTCCCCATGGGAGACGCGGCCCTGCTGCCTGCTGCCTGCGCCCCTGCTTGCCCCTGCCTGCCCCGTCCCTCCTCTGCAGCCCTGGGGACAGGGGGACACGGAGGTTTCGAGGGGGCTGAGCTGGGGCCCCCCGCAGGGTGCGGGTGCCTGTGCTTTGCACGTCCCTGCACGCAGCTCCCCGGGTACCAGGAGAGGGTGGCTGCCCACGGCTTGGGGTGCTGTGAAACGGTGTTTGAGGGTGACAGGGACACCCAGGCAGGACCCCCAAACCCCTCTGAGACCGTGTCCCCACCGGTGAGCCCTGCGACCCTCCGTGTACCCACCAGCCCTGCACGGGGTCACTTCAGCCCTCGTCCCCCCCGAGCTGGGGGAAGCGGCAGCTCCACCGCCCAGCTGATTGCACAAGAGGACGTTTGAGCGCTGCCTAAGACCATTTAAAACCTGAGATGATCCCATAAACTCTGCCTACCCTAACTCGTATTAAATGGAATTGGCTGAAACTGCACTGTAGCCGAGCTGTGAGCCAGTCCATCTCGCTCCTTCCCCGTCCCTTCTAAATGGGGGCTTAGGGGGAAAAAGAGTCATCAAGGAGCTCAGACTAGTAATAATGGTGTTATGTTGCAGTAGAGAAAATTAAAGTTAAACATTAGGGAAACCTTTATAACTCTAACCAGAGTTCAGACGGTGGAACAAGCTGCTCAGGGAGATTGTTGAATTGCTTTCCCCAGAGATATTCGAGGATAAGGGTAAGTACACATCTGACAAGGATGGTTTACCAGCCTGATGCAGAGGATAAAATGGAGCAGGTGAGCAGGTAGAGATTCCTTCCAGCCGTAATAACTCTGTGTGATCAGTGCAGGGCCCTTCTGCACTGGAACATTATAAAACATATCCTCATTTTCCACAGCCCCTTACGTAGAAACGTGCCCGCAGAGCACATCCAGCGCTAAGTGACACAGAAACAAGGCTCTGGCACGGCCAGCACTAAGTGGTCGGTGCTGAGGAACTCAAGAGGGCTGCAGGAAATGTAAAAGCTCAGAACAAAGAAATCCGTAGTAACGTGTGTCTGGGGGAACTGCTGGATGACGGGAATGCCTCCAGGAGGACTTCAAACCTCTCTGGCCAGAGCTGCTCCGCTGGGACGGCGGAAGCAGAACCAGCAACCCGGCATTTGAACCGCTGAAGGTTTTTCTCGTGAAAGCACTCTGACAAACACGCAGTCCATCTGCCTTCCCCCCGTTGTTTATAAGCCGCGGATACCCAGTGCGGGCAGAGATCTGCCGGGGCTCGGGGGTCTCTGCTCCTCTGCCCACAGCACACGTCCCCGCTCCCTGGAGCGCTGCCGGCTTCTTGTGCCATTTCTGGTGCTGGGCTGCTCCGTCTGTTGGGATGGGGACATGGGGAGCGCCCTCCCCTCCGCAGGGGCCCTGGGATGCTGGCTCCCATAGAGCCCCGGTGGGATGCTGCGTTGTGCAGAGCAGGGACGTGCCCACCGCAACACCCAAAAAGAGTCCTCACCTGGAGAAAGGGGAGAGAAAGAACAGGAAAGAGAAAGGGATGCTTCCCAGAAACTCAGCGAGGGCACACCAGGAGGGGGCCCCAGCTCCCTTCCTGGGCCAAGCCCCCGCTCCAGCCTTAGAGGTGGGAGCTGCAGATGGAGGGGAGGCCGGGGCCGGCGGATAATCTCTCAATCAGCCCTAGCTAATTTGTAAGGCATTACTGCAATGTTGACTGTACATATGTTAGTGTTAAGTCAAGTGGAAGGTATGCTCAAAATGCGATAACGAAGTGGCTCAAGGAACGAGGAGGAGCGCGGCCGATAAGGAGAAGGACGCGGGGCCACGCCGTGCCACGGCTGCGAGTGCCCGCTGACAACGTGGCGGGGACGCTGCTCAGGGGTGCGGCTCGTGCCTTCACTGCCCCTAGCACACGAAGGGTCCTTGGGCACTGACTTTGCCTTGATTCTCCTGAAATTTCACCCATCGAGAAGCGTAAGGGACAGCAGAGACGCAAGTGAAACGCAGCACAACTGTGCAAGCGAACAGGGGTACGTACGGCTGAGGTTCTCTCTCATGCTGCTTTGGGGTGTTTCTGCCACCACGTCCTCCCTGGTCCCTGCGATCCCCAGCAGAGCTGAACAAACCAGTGGCCTGTGCCATGCTGCTCTGTGCTCTCCCTGTTGCTTATACAGGAGCCCTCTTCTTGGATTTATCCCAATGCCGCGGCTTTGAAATCCTGGGAGAGAGAGAAAGAAGAAGAGAAGCCTTTGCCTGGCCAGCAGATCCCTCCCAGGACTTCAAAGCCTCTTGGATTCATCCCAGAACAAAATAAGATTTCTTTAATTTTCCAGCGGGATGGGGAGAAGCCTCCCTGCCGATCCGAGCTGAGCCGGCGAGCTGGGCAGCCCCTCTCCCCGCACGGCAGAAGGGGAAAGCGCATCGTCTCCTACCTCAGCTGAAAGCAGCCGCAGAAGATGGAATGCCAGGAAGATTGGCAGCAGGAAACTGAATTTCTTCTTCGTTCCAGCAATTTGATATATACACGTGGAGCCTGACTCCGATCGGGCAGCGCGGGCTGCGGAGGTGGGTGTGCAGCCCAGCTTCCAGCTGCTCCCGAGGCAGGAGAGCGCTCGTGTTTAAGGGCTGTCATATTAGCAGTTGCTATTTAATATTTGATGTTTAGTCTGGTTTGTCTGCTTTTCCCCTTTAGGATCGGGTCTATTCCAAACAAACAGAGCCAAAACAGGCTTAGAGAGGAGTCAAGTTCAAAGACACAAATTGATTTCAGACTGGCCAGGCAGCTCACACGCCTTCCCACCCCAACGTGGGGTTCAGCCTCTGGCTGGTGGCAACTGCTTTGGGGTCCTCGGCCACCTGCAGTGCTGCTCAGGGGCCAGCGGGCTCTGAGAGGTGGGACACCAGGCTCTGGGCCCAAGGTCTGGGGATGTTTCACCTCCATGGCCCCAGATGGAAAGGTCTCACTTGCCTTGTCCCACCTTTGGGATGGAGGGACAGCCACTCAGCTTGGGCAGCAGCGGTGGAGCCCGGTCCTGCCAACAGCCACGGAGCCTGCAGAAGAATCATCACTGCCAGGGACTTCCTCCAGTTTTTTAGAAACTATCTTTAAAATAAAAAATTAACCCATGCCGGTGTCACTGGCATCTCCTTGGCAAGGTGTGGAGGTGTAACGTTAGTGTGTGTTTTACAGTTCGTGAGCTACAGACAGCTGGAAAAACAGTTAACGTTCCTGTTTTACACGCTCCAGCCTGGTTTTGCGGGAGCAGGTCTAGCAGCTCAACTCTGCCAAAACAGGCAACTGCAGCTATTTAACTTAAGAATGAGGTTTGGGCCGTGATGCACCAAGGTCTCTGAGGTTTCTTGACACAGTGGAAATCACAGGAAGGATCTAGTCTCAGTAGGCTCAGCTTTAGGGAATAGATTAATCTGGTGCTTTGTGGTTTAGAGCATGGCATGGGAAACTGCACAGGTAGGAGCAGATACATGGATTTACGCGGCTCCTGCGCTATGATACCTTCTGCCTCCTGCGCTGAACTACCCCTTGCTGCTGCTGAAATGAGGCATCTGAGAAAAAAACAAAACCAAGGGTAGATGTGCAGCATGGAAGGGATGTCTGGGCCCTTTCTGCCCCCCCGGTGTGGAGCGGGCACCCCCAGCTGGTGTCCTGGGATGCGCTGAGGCCGCGGGAAATGTGCCTTGCCTTCCCAGGGCACTGCCTCGGCCCACAGCCCCGCATCCCACAGCCCTGCATCCCGCAGCCCCGCAGCCGATCGAGACAGCCCACCCTGCAAAAACACACCAGCCGCTGCAGATCTGCTCAGCCCCCTCAGACCCCAGGGGGAGAGAGAGGCACACTTATTTTTTTCTTGCCTAAATGAAGAGCGGGGTCACCCTGCAGCGACCCCAGATGCCTGGGCTGACCTCCTCACCCAGCGAGCTTCCAGAGCTGCTGTTAACCGGGAGCTCTGCAGCCAGGGCCAGACACCCAGGAGCCGGGGCTGGCTGCGGGAGGATTAGGAGCCAAAATATTCCGATTCCTCCGGCAGTAACAATGCAGCAGGGATGCGGCCGGGGCCACCGGGCTCCTCCGGAGCAGAACCAGTCCTCACCCTGCAGTGTCACTGCTCGGATGGGGACGGCTGTGCGGGCAGCGGGCTCTGTGCTAAACACGGGGCTTTTCGGTTGGTCAGCGGCTCCAGGGCTCAGCCAGCCCTCGCTTGAAATGCAAAATCCATCCCGATCAGGCAGGATGGGGATGTGATTTTTGGTCTAATCCAGTATCCAGCTCCCTTTAGTGCTGAGGAAGACAGCAGGGGAGCCTGAGGCACAAGGCGCTTTCTCACCTGTCCTCTGTACACAGGATTTATGCTCCTAGAGGTGATGCCCAGAGCTTCGGGCAGGTCCTTATGGTCTCCTGCAGGTGACAGATCCACCGTGGTGGCACCAATTGTCCCAGTGTTCCCCATGAGCCAGGCTGGGGAGCTGATCTGGCTGGAAAACATCCTGGTGGGAAAAAAAAAAATAAAAATTAAAAATTAAAAATATTTTAAGAGCTCAAGGGCCTGAACCTGCTCACGTCTTGTCTGCTCCAACACTCCAGTGCTGCAGGGGAGCGAGGGGCTGGGGAAAACAAATAGGTGGGACCAGCTTGCTGAGCAAGAAGCACATGATGTGTCAGACATACATGAGCACAGGTCCGTGCCCCTGGATTTCAGCTTCAGCTCCTGCTCTGGGCAGCGCTTTGCAGCCTTCGGTGGAGCTGGAGGTGACCTGGTGATCTGCAGATGTTCAGCAGCCTCCAGCCCAGCGCCTTCACGCCTGTCACCACCGCCAGCCCCGCGAGGAACAGCGCGAGGAGAGCGCACGGGGGCTGGAATTTGTTATTAATATCAAACATATGGGCAAACAATGTTCCTCGAGCAATATCACAGGACCAATCAAAACCACAGTGTGGATAAACAGCACAAAGAGCACTACGAGGCTTCAAAACCTGGTTTAAAAAAATAAAACCTAAACTAGGAAGCAACAGTATGAACCACAGTGCATTTCAAACAAGGGAGGGATATATTCAATTTCCAGTTTATGAAACCAGTTTCATTTATTTATGATTATGCTCCAGTGTTTAGCTTATATACAAAGTAATGACTCATTTCTGAAGTAGCTACAAGTCCTATTTGGAACAGCACATTTCCTCCACGAGGAAATGAGACAAACCAGTCCTTTTGGTCCCACCATCTGAGCATCGAGGACAGAGGTTTGACATCAGAAGATTTCCCACCCTACCTCCTCGCTGCGGAAACCGCCCGTCCCTGGGGTAGGAAACTCCTGTGTCGGTCACTACTGGAGCGGATCCTTTCCGGGCCCTGGCCTCCAGCAGCGCTGTCTGCGAGGCTGCTGGAGATGCTCAGCTCTGCACACAGACACGGATGCACCAGCAGGTCTGGGCCGCTGTGGGATGGGGACCAGCCCTGCGGCTGGGACACAGGGGACCCCGGGGAGGCTGGAGGAGCCTGACTGTGTGAGGGGTGAAGCTGCAGAGCCCCAGAGCAGCCCCCAAGGCTCCGTGAGGGGCTGCAGACCTGACCTTCCCCTCCCAGCGCTTGCCAACCATCAGAAGCTGCTTAAAGGGATGTTGCAATGAGGACACTTGCAGCGAGGACACTGTGGCAGCAAGGACCACCGAGCCACCCCAGAGAGCATCGCTTTTCCTTTTTTTGCTTCCCAAATGTGAAGTGAGGGAGCCAGCATCCCTCGCCCCCCACGCCAGCATCCCCATCAGGACATCCCCAGCCTGGACATCCCCACTGAGACATCCCGGTCCCCTCACCCTTGGTCCCAGGGTGCCAGGGAGCCGTGGAAGCAAACCGAGGAAGCGCAATCAGGCTGCTATTTAGGGCCCATTATCTCAGCTCTGCTCCAGGCCTCCTGATAACTCCCTGAATGAGCCGGGCAGCTTTGTTCTCGAGTGGTTTTGTCAGATATCTGGGGCTGCAGCATGGGGACGGGGTGGGACGGGGTGGGACGGGGCGGCGGGGGGAGCGACGGCCACCTCTGCTGCATCTTCACAGGTTCCCAGGCAGGAACTACAAGGCTGATTAATTCCTCATTAAGGAAGAAGTTGAAGGATAAAGAAACATGAAACCAGCACTTTGGGAGATGCTGTGGAGTCTGAAGACACATGCACAAATCTTTCCCTTTCATCCGTGAGAACGAGGCCCCTTTCCTCCTGCAGACCCCTTGTTTTGTCCCTTTTATCAGGAACACTCTGCTTCCCAGAGACCTCCTCTTCACCCCTGCCTCTAAAGGTCCCTTCCAACCCAAACCGCTCTGTGATGCTATGATCCACACCTCGGGCACCGCTCCAACTGCATCCATCCGCAGGCCACCGCCAGAGCCAGGCTTCACCCAGCCCCAGCCTTCCCTGCTGCGGCACGTGAAATGGACCGTCCCACAAGAAAAAAAAGCTGCTGCTGCTGCTCCATCCTTGCAGAGAGCCAGGGATGAGCCGGGGACCCTTCCCAGGTGGTGTCATCGTGGTCCCTGCTGCTGTCACAGAGATGGGAGAGCTCCAGGAGCCGTGCAAGGCTTTAATGGAGTGTCTGCTGGGGTTTGCACTTGGGTCCCCCCGTGCTGTACTTGTCATCTGGGGGCTGCGCTGACCCCAGGGGGCTTTCTTTGGGTGAGCAAAAAGAAACTCTTCGCCAAGGTTTTATTTCGCCTTTCTGTGGCAAATCCTCCAGAAACCGCCCAGGAACGCCTGGCTCGCCTGCTGTGGCTGGAGGCCGTGGGCTGGCACAAACGGTTCAGCGAGGCATCGTTCCTCAACATGGGATTTGTCTCACGCCATCGCTTTTAACTACTGTGAAAACTGGCCCATTATGCCATGTTCAACAGACGGTGTATTTTATAAGGTACCTTGTCTCAAGCACATTAGCTGAGCAAACATTACATTTTATCAAGCAAATAATGAATGAGAGGGCAATAGATGTGTTGCTTACCTACACTTGTTGGGTGGTGAGTAGCCGTCAGTGATGGGTGCCACCCGGGACCGTGACGGGGACGTGACCACAGGGGAGCTGCTCATCCCGGGTATCCTCCTCCCATGGCAAGAGGGGTGCAGCCACCTCCGAGAAGGGAGAACTGCGGGGCTTTCTCCTTCCCCAGCCCCCGAAGCTCACGAGCGCATATGCAGAACTCATGAAGCAACTTCTTCTCTCTCATTTACAGAAGGTTATTTTCTTTTTTCCCCAGCTTGGAATTCAGTTAGCTGCAGTTTTCATGCACAAAGTGCCTGAGTTGGCCGGGGTTGGGAGAGCTCCAGCCCTTCCCCGCTCCCCCAAGGTGCTGGGGGAAATCACACAGTTCATTTTTTCTGGCTGCAGAATGCCTTTTCCTTTGCATTCTTCATCTCTCAGGTACTTAATCACCGTGTTTCCTATTCATATGTCTGGTCATTTCACTTGTGTCAGGGCTCCTTAACTAGGAAATATCAAGATGTTTTCACCCTAGAAAGCTGAGAAGTGTATAATTAGCCACCCAGGTAATAAATTACCTGTGCTGGCGACAGCCCACTGGGGGAACCTTTATTCTCCATCTCATCCTATTATGCTGAGCCAATTTAGCACATCTGTAGTTGTTTTAAAGTAGTAATTTAGATGGAATCATAGCAAAAAGCAGCTTATTAACAACTTAGCTGCCAAGAGAAAGATGGAAGGGACAGAGGCTGCCATGGAGGGAGAGGTTTGTTCCCGGCTGGAGGACAATGCATCAGGGAGGAGAAATCTTGCTGGTTCCTCCGTCCCCTTTGTGTGCAGTGTGGCACGGGAGCAGGGAAGGTCCCTGGCAGCCAGGCTGGGGACTGGCCACGATGCTGGGGTGGGGACTGCACAGGCACTTGGCCATCGTTGGCTTACCACAGGGACAAATGCAGGACAATGGTGGTGTTCAGCTGGTGAGGTTCCCAAGGCTGCTGGTGCACGATCCCCGGCTGCAGGACCTCGGGGCTCTGCTGCTCCGGAGATGTCCCATGCCTGGCACTCAGCTCTGCAGGTGGGAGCAGCCGGGGACAGCTGGGGACAACCAGGACCTCAGACCACCAGCCAACTGCAAAACACCAAGAGAACTGCTGGGAAGAAAGGAGCAGCTCCAGCCTGGAGGGAGGAGAGAGAGAGAATTAATATCAGTGCATGTGCAAATAAAAGCAGCCAGTTTCTGCCTCCATGCTGCAGAGCTGTAATCCCGGGGCAGCCATCGAGGTTGGTGTTTGGAATGAGATCGCGTTCTCCAAGCTCCCACGTAACAGCCTCAAACGCAGAAGGGCTGAAGAGCGTTCAGCAGAGCCGGTGTCTGCTCCGATGGGCGCTTTGTCAGCCGGCACCTCACCTAACGCGCCCTGGGCATCGTTTGGCTTCGCCTGCTCCATCGCCAGCACCAGGAGGCTTTGCTCAGCGCTGGCTCAGGTTCCCAGCGCTGGCCACGGATGCCAAGTGCGAACCAGGGGGTTTGTGCCTTGGCACCATCTGCCAAGTAGATGAACCACTCACTTCACCAAGCAAGCCTTACCTCCTTCTCCTCACTGCCTTCACCATCCATCACCCAAGCCCTGCGTTAGACACCCTCTGTGGCTGCTGCAGTGCCCGGGCTCTCTCAAGAGCTCCACCTCCAAGAAGAACAACTATGCTGCTCTGAAACTTCCCCGCCCACCTTCAGCCTGAAATTCATTCCCTCCCCATGCTGCTATGGGGCATGTCACAGTTACAATAGGATGAAGGGGAAGACACATAATTTCTTAGCCTGGAATAAGAGCCAGAAGAGCCCTCAGCTGCACTTTGAATCCCAAGCAGATGTTCATCTGGACATCACCACCTACCCCAGGGAACAAAGTGGGCTACAGACCTTTCTTTGGTTCTGGGGCCCCTTCCCCAGCTCAGCCCATCCCCAAACACCTGAGCTCTCACCCTCCTGAGCAAGGGGGCTGCATCCATCTCCTTTGGGGACGCACTTGCCCCAGAGCCGCTCCTGTTCAGAGCCCAGAGCTTCCTCACTGGTGGGGTGGCCTGGGCGCGGGGACACCAGCACAGCAAAGGGGTCAGAACCCTCGGGCTGTGGGTGCAGCCTGGTCTCTCAGAGCCTTGCGATGCCCCTGTGCCCTCTCTCAGCAGAGGGGCTGCAGCTGTTTTTGCAGCTGTGACCTGCAAAGCCCAGGGTCTGGTCTGGCAGAGGCCTCACTGCCCACCCACACACCGGTCCATCCAGGGGCACTGGGAACACTGGAAAACGCGTGTCCCCACTCCTGTCTCCCTGCCCGCACAGGGCTGGCTCCAGCACAGCCCCCTGGTAGGAAGCTCAGGCACCCGTGGACCTTTTCCAACAGGAGAGTTAATCCTAGCCTTGCAACAAGGACCAAAACCCATACCAAAGAGACTATTTTCCCAGTTTCCTTCCTCCTCTGGCAGCGCAGAGAGCACATCTACTCTGAGCAACCCATCCTGGCGTTTTCCCTGCCATCACCCAACCACTGATTGCTGCTCCAGCTCCCTCCCTGCCCTGCTCGCTGCTGCTGGAAGCTCAGCCCTGCAGGAGGACCCGGCCTGGCCCAGCGTTAGTCCTTCCCAACGAATGGGCTACCAGTCATTGCTCAGAGCAGACAGGGCTTTGAATTTGGGGCATCATCCCAAGGCCACATACTGTTGGGGTTTTTTTTCTTGCAAACCAAACCTTGGCAGCTTTCAGTAACCAGGAATAAAAAGGATTTACAAAATATTTCCCTGCAGCCCTGTCCAGAGCACCACTACACGTTGGCATAGCCCGGCCGCTGCTGCAGACTGGTTTTATAAAGGGATCCCATGCCATGGAAACCGGACCATCCGCGGGGGCAGTCTGAGCATGGACCGGTTCCTGCCTTGCTGGGACACTTGGGCTTAGGCAGAGCTCGGAGCCTGTGAGGGTGAACAGCAGATTTGCCTAAAAAAAGCACAGCAAAGCACAGAGAAGGCTGTTCCCTGCAGTTTTCTTTTCCCTTTCTTATTTACACAGGTTTTTCAAGCTCTGCTCTCATATTTTTGCCCTTTGCAAATGGAAAAGAGCAACACAAAATAGCAAAGTCCTGACCCTGAATCTATGTGCAATATCCCTCCATAGCAGCTCACCGAGCCCACATCAAGTTAATCAGCTCTTGGAAAACCAAGTCACACACCAAGATCTACTCTTTAGGCTCCGAAGACGACTTTTTTCATACATTGAGAGGCCGGCAATGCCTCTGTCCCATTTAATTCTGTTGCCCGGGCTGTGTGCGTGTCCTCAGAGCAGAGGACGAGCCGTGCCCGGAGCCTCCAGCGGTGCAGCTCCCGCCCCAGAGGTGCCATCGCACAGCCTGGCACTGCCGCACCCCCCGCCACCCAGATGGCTTCACGGCACAGACTGTTGTCAAATTACCACTTTCTGGAACCGCTCGATGTATCATTTGCCTTATGCTTTCGTTGAACGGATCATTGACCCTGCTTTTCCTCATTGTCTTTGATTATCCGAGGACATCCCGCTCGCTGCCTCCTACGGAATTCCCAAGAGGATCCCAACTCCTTCCACGCATAAAACCAAAGCAAACATCCTCTCGTTTTTCAAAAGTCTGGATCCGTCCCTGTGATGAATCATTCCTCTGTATCCACGTTTCACCAAAGGACAGGGAGTGGAGGAATGGCTGTGGGTTTAGTCAACTGTGGATTCATGAAAACAGGAAAACAAATCTACTTGCCTCAGATGTTAGTTAGCAAATCAAATTACTCCCCGCTTCATCTATATTATTTAGGTTTAATTGTATTACTGACGCTGTAATACAGTGAAAATATGATTATTGGCAGGGAGACTGCAATAATGGCATCTTTAGGAAAGCAGGAGGAGAGGGCACTTGGTTGGTGTTGATGAAGAAGGGGCTGCGAGCTGCCCTGTGCTGAGACACAGACTTTCCCCCGCTGGGGTGTCCTCAGTCAGGTTGCAGCTGATGTGAGCTGAAGGCTCTCCCTAGTCACCAGGTTTGATTTGATGTTCCTAAGCTGCTGCACAGCCACCGGTGATTTGGATGCTGCAGAGGACCGGAGCAAGGACGGGGTTTGTTTTACGTGTGGGAGGCTCTATCAAACATCCCGCTTTCCGTGCCAATAAACACCCTGCTCCGTCACAGCATGCCAAGGACCAGGGAACGCGCCCATCGCTCTTCCACGAGCAGTTATCGAACCTGTCATTGATTTTACCATCCTCAGCACCACGCACAAACCTTTCTGTCCGCAGTGGTTACCTGGGGACAGCCGGTTACTCACGGCTGCTCAGACTCCAGGAGCCCAGGGCCTCCTCCTGCGTTCCCCAGGGCATCGGCAGCTCCGTTCCACCCCAGCAGATAAAGCACCTGCTCAGGAGACACGCAGGTTTGCAGGGGAAAAGGGTTTTGGCCCTGGGACCTGCCCAACACGGTGGTTGCGACAGCACCCTGCGGGACTCTGCTAAAATCAGAAGATAATTTCCGCTTTGGAAGTTTAAAACCAAGTAAGGCTCAGAATAATTAAAATCCCTTCTGCAGCACCATTAAATATAAATACAAATGGTATTAATATCTCTGGTTACTACGAGCGCATTCCCAAGCACCCTCTAATTGTCTAATTAAATCACTAAGGGCTTAGGTTAGTGACAACGTAATCCTTAATGGTGCCTTGCTTGTACATTTATATAAGGTACTGTACAAGATGGTTGTTTATCTAATTAATCCCCAAGGTCAGATTCAGAGCTGGTGTGCAAGGTAATGTAATTTAGGTCCCTTGCTTTTCAGCAGGCTGGCTCAGACCTACTTACACCTGCTTGCTGCGCCGAAGGAGGCGAAGCGACGCAGCACACGTGCCGGGGAGCAGGAGGGCAGCCCTAGAGCATCTTCATGGAGAGGAGACACCATCATCATCTTCAACATGTTCCCTGCCCCGCTCTGGCCCAGGCGTTCCCCTTCTCCAGGCTGCTGCTGGCCTTGCAAGGGGAAGGAGGGAGCAGCGCATGATGCAGAGCAGGTGTCCCAAACCGAGGAGGGGTTGGGGGTCACAGACCCATCACAGGAGCGCATCGCGCGCTGCCCTGCTGCACAGACAGAGCGTGCCACACGGCATTGCTCTGCTGTGTGATCGCGATCGGGGATCGGTGGAGAACCTCTGTCTCGCAGCAGAGCTGAGCAGGAGCAGATCTCATCTTCCAGAACCAGCTGGAGAGGATGAAGCTGCTCCTGCTCACATCACCTCCCATGGCAGGACCCCAGCGAGCACCCGAGCAGGAGGAAGAGGAGGAAGAGGAGAGCCCCTCGCTGCCTCCCGGGCCCCAGGCAGCCAGCAGGGCTGGGCAGAGCTGTGTCGAGGTTCAAAGACCAGACAGGAGCAGAGGGCAGCGGAACATCCAAACCGAGCACCCTGCCCCTCTCCAGCGCACACCAGCTCCTGCTGCTCCCACCCCGAGCACCGCTCTCCCCAGCTGAGGAGGCTCTGATGCCACTCAGCACAAAACAGAGGCAACTTTCCTTTTATGTCCCTCCCTTTGAAATTAGGATTTCCCTCCCCCGCTCCTAATGCTGGATCAGCCAGCGCCGATCGCTTTGGATAGCAACCGCTGGGTCTGAATTCCTGGGCAGGCTGTCAAGCTGTCCCAGCTCGTCCATGTGCACGCGGATGGTGCTGCATTGTCCACAAATCGGGACCAGATGTGAACATCCCGACAGCCACGGGCTCCCGCTGCAGCCCCCGCCGCCCGAATGAAAGAGCAGCCGAGCTCCCAGGGACGTGGCGATTGCTTCCCCTCCCCACCCCATTTCTCACACAATGAAATATGCAAAAATGAGAAGAACAATGGGCACGTTTATGAATAAAGATGTGCAGCTGGGCAAATAACAACCCCTTCCCAATCGATGCCAGCCTTGACCCCCAAATCATCCCCAAACTCGGCTGGCAAACCCACCCCATACAGGCGGAAGGGAAACTCCTTCCCCTCACCGCGCTGCCCCAACGGGGCTGGGAGCCCTCCAAGGTAAAGGGCAATATTTCTGACACGTGTGTATAGCAGCAAATTCAACACCATCCTAATCCCGGCTCAATCCTGGGAGCGTCTACAACAAATTTAACAAACAAGCCCAGCACGATGCTGCTGGCCTCACTCACGAGATTAAATTCTGGTCCCCTTTAATACGACCGATTAAACCTCTGGCCCCATCCAGCGTAAGTCACCCATCACAACTTGGCCCCGTATAAATGTAGCTCCACTGATGCTTTTAAGAGCTGCAGTCCCAGGGCTGCATCTTCATTTCCACGGTCAGGGGTGTATAATTCCCTCTTACATTCCTGGGTTTTCTGCTTTCTTTTCATTTGCACCATTGTAAATTAGTATTCGCTCCGCTGTAATGCGCAGCAATGTAAACACTGTTTGCAGGAGGAGGGCTGGCCTTTTAAAAAAACTTCAACTGGTGTCTTTTACCAGGACACATAAAGCAGAAAGCAGATTTCCGCTTATATTTGTTGTATTTCAAACAGAAGCAAATGTTTATAGCCGGGCTGTAAACCACGATAATGCGGGACAGATACTCTACAGTAGCCACACTCGTAGACAAAGAAAAAGTAGAACCCGTGGGTTCGCTTCAGAGCTTGGCTTGCCTCTGCTTTAGAGGCATTCACCGAGCATCAGTCACATCCCACAGATTTATAAAATTACACATGCACTGAAGTCATGCACCGACAAAAATACGCATGCCCTGAGTCACACTCCTGTGAAATTTAACTTGTGTCCGGTCCCACATTCATGTGATTTGACGCGCTGGTGCAGGGCAATGCTGGCAGCACGGAGCAGCCCTCACCTCGTGCACCACAGCCGTTCCCAACACGGCTCCCAGCATCACCTCTGCAGAGCAGGGCACACGTGCTCTTGCGTCACCCAAACAGGCGTGGAGGCCTACGGGGAGATGCCGGGGCCTCACTGCCATCCCCCAGACCACGCACAGTTCTCCATCAAGCGCTAGAAGTTCCAGCCCCCCTCACACCTCCCGGCACACCGCTAATTCCGGCTGTCTCCTCAAGACCTTCCCTGACAAACAGTTCCAGTGACCCAGGAATGTTATCTTAGTAAATCAAAAACGTAAACATTTAGGTTCAGGACCGTGCTGAATGAATTTGAAAATGAGTTATGGTAGGAACCCGGTGAGGAGTCTGAGTTTGGCTTGGCAGTTGCCTCCTTTGCCTGGAACCTGCTTTTCAAGATTAAATACGATACTCTGCAATACATCCAAAATGTCAATTACTCCAAGTCTCTCAGGTTTGCAATTACAGAATGCAAGTCATGTTCAGCATTTTATGAAACTGCTTTTTTTGGCATGGGCCATCTTTCTCTTATTGTAAAAAATAACTTCCAAATCAAAGCATTAAATCAAGGCACATACGTTAGGAAGGGACACGGGGCTGGAAACTCCTCCAGCTCCGTAACTGGGAGGGAGCTGAGCGAGCCGGTTTCTGGTCGGGGGAATGAGAGCACCGAGTGGCAAATCAGGGGGAAAGAATGTGGAACCGTCTGGGCTGAGGAACGCCTAATCCCACCATCACGGACTTAAATCCCACAATCTCCTTGTTATAACCCCCCGCGGGGCCGGGGGAAGCGCAGCCTCCAGAAAACACCTCTCCCATCCCGCTGGAATCCGAAAACACTGTCATGGCCGGGGTTTTAGTGTGCGATGGCAGCAGCTGCAGGCAATTTCTTTCAGGCTTTTCCAAGCTTTAGGTCTGGGCTGCCAAAGGCTCTCTGACCCCTTTCTTCCTCCGCATCTGTTGGGTGGGGAGGGCGATGAATTTGGGAACGCTGACCCGATCTCGGACAGTGCTGAGCGGGGCAGGACTCTTGTTTGCAAGGGGTTGCATCCTGCGAGTACCTGATGAACTGCAAGCAACATGTGCTGCCCCGCGAAGGTCAGGCACTGCTTCCTACAGAACCTGCCTGTATTGCAAAGAAAAGGTGAATTCCCCTGCAGAGCTGTGATTAGAATGAGTGTGTTTGTCTCTGAATGGGAGTCTGGGAACCACCTTCTTTCTGTTGTGATTTTCCTTGAAAAGTCCCAGCCTTTCAAGTCCCAGCGGATCCTCCAAGGTCAGGGGATAACCCTCAACGCAGGATCTTTAAAAGCCGCTTTAATTTGTGTCACTCCTGAAGGGAGCAGCCGGCAGACCTGGCAAGACCTGTGCTTCGGGAGGCAGCGCCGGGAGCCTCGGCCCGGATTTAATGAGCGCGGACGCTGCAGCCTCCCTGCCTCCCTCCCAGCCTCCCGGCGGGTTCCTGGCCGGGCAGCACCTTTCCATCCTGCTCTGGTTTCGGTCCCGCTGATGTTCCTGTGTCTCAGGCACTCACACCCCGTCGCTGTGTGGGGTTAATCCGGGGAGGATGCTCCACGCCAGGGCTGGGCACAACCGTCCCGGCCTCCGGACGAGCACTCTCATCTGCGCACACGTTTATTCCTGATGAGCAGCTTTGGCGTGGGGTGGCTGGCGAGCTGCGAGAGCCCAGGTTTGGCGGTTCCTGAGCAGATTTGGTTGCTGAAAGCCCACCAGCAGCACCGCTCTCTCCAAGTGCCAGCCTTGCACCGGGCATTAAAAGCAGCGGTGCCTTAGCGCAGGGACCGCGAGGTGCTGTCAGCATCCCAGCGTCCAGCTGCTTCTCGCCTTCCAGAGCTGTCGCCTCCGTACTTTTCAGCAGCACCAGGATTCATTTACCGCGGGATAAGGGAAAGGCAGAGCGCATCTGGCGGAGGCACAAGGAGGCAGGAACCAGAAGCCGAGCGAGGGCTGGAGCTGGCCAAGGAGTCTTAAAAATCCCAGCGCTTGGGCTGGCGAGCGCCGTTCCTGCAGAGCCTGCCGGGCTTGGGCCCCTTTTGGATGCTCTTCCCCGGGATGCAGGTGCAGGGAGTTAGGAGATCATTTCCTGCTCACACTGCAGCTTCGGGATGGATTTACCACTGGGTTAAGTTCACCCTCCTTTGCTGTCTAAATTTTTTTTCTTTTTCTTGTTTGCCTCCTCCTTTATTCCCCACAGCACCTAAAAACCGGGCAGATCTGCTGCAACAACCGAAGACTGTCCTGTTCAGCCGGGGAAAACCCAGATGGTCTCCCAAAAGACATGGTTCTCATCAAGGGAAGAGACAAATGGCTCCACGGTGGAGCTTTTGCAACAGATAAGGAGCTGAGGGAATATTAGAAAATGTAAAAGGCAGAGCAAGGCAAAGGAGGGAGACACAAGCTAAAAAACAGGCAATAATTCTCCCTCAGCTGAAAAGGGCTTTAATTGCCAATCACACCAAGGTGATCAGTAAAACCAGGCTGAAGTGGAGAGTTCATTTGAAACACATGCAGCGGCTGCTGGCGCTGCCAATACAAGTGCAATTAAGCACAGGAGCTGGGAAGGGACCTGCTGGAGCCCATACTCGGAGCCCTGGTAATGTGGGGCCATGTGTAAAAACCTCCCTAATTGCACAAGTCGAGGCAGAGATTTGCCCTCTGGTTTTTCTTGTTTGTTTGTGGGTAGTTGGTTTGGGGTTTTTTTTATTTTATTTTTGAGTTTGTTTGGCTGGTTTTTTTTCTCCCCCTCCATCAGCCTGAATTTTTTTTTTAAAAAAAGGCCGCTGACAACTTTGCTTACAAATCCAAGTGAGCAGCTTGGCTCCAAAATGAGCAGACCCTTTGTCTACCTCTCAGCAGCCAGATTCCCCACATCCCACCTGTTGCAGGTGTGTGAAAGTGGAAATGTTGCTTATTCCAGAAGGAAGAGATTTGCAAGAGAGGAAAAAAAGCTCAGCGCCCGTGTCAGCCGGACAAAGGCAGCGCGGTCACACACTCTGTGATCTCTGCTCTCTGATTTAACTCCCCCCTTGTGCCTTCAGTTCTCCTGTTGGGAACCATTTTCGTTTCTAATTAGCCAGACATTTGGAACACTGAGGCCTGGCCAGTCATCTGCAATAACGTCTCTGCATTGCAAAAGCAGTGTGGTTTAATAACTAATATCTGATAGGAAAAAGAATGAACAGTATAATGGAAACAGATAGTATCTATCTTTTGTATCACAATGTAATTTAGGGCATAGGTTAAAAGGCTATATTCAGAAGGGACAGCATGTAAAAAGAAGGATTTTTATAGTAAAACTTACCTGAGCACCGTTTCTGCGCGCCAAAGGAAGAAGTGGTCACCCCGCATTCCTGTTCTTGCTGGGGAAACCCGGCTGGTGCAAAGTCACAGAGCATCCCTGGGGGGGTTGGAGATGTCGGTCTCTGTCAATGCAGCGTTGCCATCCTGGAAAGAACATTTAATTTACCACCTCTGCCCCCCAAAATAGGGCCAGGAGCATCCCCAGAGCCCTCACTGGGCCCCGCGGGAGCAGGACCAGACCTGCTGGCAATGAGGGCGAGGGAAGGATGGGTGCTCCAGTTACCCTCTGGAAATGTTCTATTCCTGTGAGCTCAGTCTCCCTTTAGCAGCAAAGATTCAGGTCTTAATGGCAAAACGAGTTCTGCTTGGAGGAACGCGAAACCACAGTAAAACACGATGTTCTGTGGCTGAAGAGCAGCCCTCCAGCAGGGCGCGGACCAGCGAGCCCTCGGAAATTGCAAGCACCAGGGCAGATTTCCCCCCCCCGTCCTTTCTATCCTTCGAGCAAGAAATTAGTGAAATGTGACAGACCAGCAGCCCTGGTGACAGGAGCCCCTGCAAGCATACAGTGTTCGTCTGCTGAGGGGGATCATAGAATCATTGCGGTTGGAAGAGACCCTCAAGATCCTCAAGTCCAACCATGGATGGTGCATCCTCCCCATGGAGCATCCCTGAGCAAGTGTGGGGGTGGCAGCCGCACCACTGGGGCCACCCACCCACCCAGCGCCTTGCATGGACCTGGTGGGGACACCGCAAGCCCATCCTGAGGTCACTTCCAAAGGAACATTCGCTTCTTGGTCTTGGGGCCACTACTGGCCCACCCAGCACCAAGCAGTGACACTTTTGAGCCCCATTTCCATGTAACGGGGGACTCGTACCTGCTGGGGGGGGCTGGCAGGCTGCACAGCCCAGCACCAAAGCCCTGCAGATGGAAAAGACTCACCAGCGAGCCGCTGGGCTCCTTCCCATGCTCAAAGGACATCACTGGCACACAGCGGTCCTGGCAACGAGCAAATAGGTGCAACCCTCACAGGCCTGCACAGAGCCATGGCAAAGGATCAAGTGTCACAGATGCTTATATTTTCTGCTAAACTGCTGAAAATAGGCTGTCTCCAATGCTGCACAAACCAGAGGGCAGCCATCCATCTTATTTCAGAAAGTGTCCTCTGACGCACAGCTGGTGACAGTGCACAGCAGGAAGAGGAGCTCTCATCACGAAACACCTTGAACTCCAAGTGTCTAGTTTATAGAGCTGGCTTTCTCCAGCCCAGCATCAGCTTCCTCCCAGCACAGTGCAGGGAAGCAGTGGTGCGTTACCAACCCGCAACCACAGCCCCAGCATTACGGGGAGATGCTGGGGAGAACTTTGTTCTTTGGTGGGTGCTCCTACAGCGCAGTTCGGTTTTTAAAACAAAAAGTATTTTCCCATTCCAGGCTGCTCACACAAAACCTCCAGCTTCAAACCGGGGCTGAGGCAAGGAGAGCCCGTCCCGCTGCCGCACACGTCCGTCCTTCCACCGTCATTGCCATTAGCGGCTGAACGCGGTCCAAGAACGCCGTGAGAGATGCCGAGAGCCTGTCACTTCCAGCATGTGCTCCTTCTCATTCGCTCCCCAAGAGAGATAATTGTGGATGGAGTGGAAAGCTTTCCCAGTGAGGCTTTGGGGTTGTTTTCTGTATACATGATGCTGTGTGTTTACACTGGGCTGGAGAGGGTTTATTAAAACAGGAATATTGCGTTGCTCTTTAAGCGTGTAATTACTAGAAAAGATATTGATACACCAAGAAGAGTTTAAGGGGAGGCTGTAATGATCTAACGGCTGGAGGAATCCAGGCAGAAATGTTTTAAGAGCAGCATCTGCCTACTTCAAGCAAGCAGCAGCTAAGGGGGGAGATGACAGCATCCTGCAAACAGCCTGAGTACATAAACACTGCCGAGAAGGAGGCTTATGGTACCGGCTGCTAAGAGCAGGGGGATCATGTTAATAAAAGAAAACTTAAGCTGAATATTGTTAAACTTCCTGACAGGGAAGCTATGCTGAGATACCATCTCCTCAGGGAAAGTCTCACAGGAGAGGATATTTTTTGAGGTTTGCTGAACAGTATATACAGCATCTTTGGTGCAAGTGTTGGCCACAGCAAGAGACCCCCAAACCTCGGCAGGGAGCAGGGGGCTCAGGGGTGCCCTGCGCTGGCAGGGGAGGTGGCTTTTTATGGCTAAAGTAGCAGGAGGTGGCATCAGATGAGACTGACATTGCAACGTATGGAGGGATGCCCCATTCCCTCTGAAAATTCGCTTGCAATCCCATGGCAACCTCCACTGCCAGAGCACATTTCACATTCTTTTGACTTCGGAACGCAAAACCCGAAGTTAACCCTTGAAGTGAACCTTTGCTCCTGGCTGGGCATTTCCAACATCCACCTCCTTCCCAGCTCCCAGGGAGGGTAAAGCCAGGGCACAGCTTTTCTGAGCAGTCAAGAGCTCCTTTCTTCCTCTCCTCACCCAAACTGCCCCTTTTATAAAAAGGTGTAAAAGCCTAATTATCCTCCACTCCTCTAGGCTGCCGAGGGTTTTGTTCCAAATCGGCCGCCAGTTCACTCGAACTTAATGGCCAAAGACGCAGACAAAGGAAAGAGCGGGGCTGGGGAGCGCCTGAGGGCAGGAGATGCTTGTCTGAGCAGCACCCCCGCAGAAACACAGGTAGAATTCCGCCTGCTTAAAACCTGGGAGGCTGAGGTGACCATGTGCTTTCCCTCCTCTGCCGACTTTTTCATTTGCAGCCCAAAATTATCGTAATAAATTACGAGTTTAATTCAAAGCAAAAGCGAAGGAAGAGTTTTGCACATTTGGATTGGAGAATCCCCACCACTTCCCAGAGGCCATCGATGGAAATTAGCAATGCAAAAACATGCACAACAACAAATCCACATTAACCCGCCGTCCCGACCCGCTCGCCCCGTTATCGTTTCGCTTTGCAATCCTTCCCAAACTCTTTAAACACCATTAAGCGCAGACACTGATACTGATCCAGCATCACTGATTGCACCAAGGAGGGACGCGCGGCTCTTTAGGACTCAAGTAAATACAGCGAAAGCAGGCGGTCATAACCGGGTAATAATAATAATAATAATAATAATAATAATAATAATAATAATAATAATAATAATAATAATAATAATAAAGGCATCAAATTATTTTTTTATAGTTAGAGCTACCAGAAACTTCCTGTTCATCCCAGCACAAGTGCTGTTCCCTAATCGTGAAAAGATTGTTTGGAGAGGAGGGACAGCTGCTGTCTTTCACAGTTAGTTATAAAGATGGGTTAAGAATTAATCAGGTAAAGGGAGGGATGTGAAAGCGTTCAGGAGAGAAGTAACTACTAAATTTGTCCCTTAAAATAAGTTAACTGGCCACTGAAACTTGTCAGAGCGCCCAACACAAGCATCGCCACACGAATCCACAGTTCCCAAAATGTTAATTTACGGCTCACTTTCTAACCTTAGCCATGCACCCATATAGGACGGATTAAACCAAAACGAGGCTACTCACCCAGGAAGGGCTCCCAGGCAAGGCTTGTTCGCTTCCCCCCCACGAGAGCGGTGGGAGATGCTGGGGACGGAGGGACAGGGACCGTCCCCTCGGGGGTGGCAGTTCAGCTCTGTCACCCCAGCTGCCGCAGGAGCAGCGCAGGTGGGGAGGGACCCCAACCGTCTGCAGGGGCACCCACCACGTCCTGCCAGGAGCAGCACCCTGTACCTGGGGGATCCACGGTGTCCCACGAGCACCGTGTCCTCTCCCACCCACGGGGAGGTGACACCCGCAGGTCTCTTCCCCCCGTGCAGTCACTGCCGGGATCACCAGCTGCCGTGTGAAAACTGCGCTTCCCCAGCCCAAGGGCCACAAAAACAAAACCAAGAATTTCCAGCAGCAGAGGATCAGCCCCCACGGAACCGGCAGCCCGGGAGCTGCTGGTCTCCGAGATGGGCTGATAAGATCCCCGGGAGGCACCGCAGGGGTTGTCTGGAGCCAAACACCGCCAATTAATGTCAGCCCTTGCCCATGCCAGCCAATTAAGCTGTGTGTGCTTGTCACCAGCAATTGGGAAGGGGGTGGAGGGGAGACAGGACACGATTCCAGAGAGCCCTTGAAGATACAAACCCTGCCTAATTTATGGGGGTAGAGTGAGGGCCTAAACACCCTGCACTAATGCAAATGGGACCTGATTAATGTCTTAGCTAATTTAGGAGCCGCTTGGCTCTCCTGACCTGGTGAGGCTGCATTTAACAGAAACCAGGCTGGCACGGGGAGCAGAGAGCAGCTTAACAACACAAAAAGCAACAGATGGGGTCTCCAGTCGCCTTGCCAAGCACCAACGCTGTTCTCTGACTGCTTTCTCTCCAGCCTCCGCCAAAAGGGAAAGAGATAATCACACAGCCCTGCTCTTCCCCATCCGTGTCTGCAGGAACCACAGAGCAATGACAGCTTTTCACTCACCTATACCACAAAACAAAAACAAACAAACAAACAAAAGTCAGTAGAAGGGGTGGTCTTGGACACGAAGATGCTTAGGCCGAGCCGCAGTCCTGGAAAGCACTGCCTCTCTTTGCTGACATAAGCAATGCTGCAAGGAGTGACTTTGGAAGCACTTGCAGGAGAAAACTTGACTGACAGTTTTGGGGGTTTTCCCACTACCCAGCAAACTCTCTTCTTGCAGGCAAATTGTCTCCAGCTGCCTCCCCAGGCGTGCGGCTCTGGGTTTGCTTAATTGCATGGCAGGAGTCGTTAGGCACAGGTTGGCAGCAGGCGAGCAGCATGTGGTGGCAAGTTACCTGGCTGACTGCAAGGAGATTAGAAGCTGAAAACCCCGGAGCTGTCGGTTATTTGCAGAAGGAGGAGGATGTGGGCAGGCGTGCAGCAACCTGGGTGCGCAGCCAGGCGGGATCGCTTGGAAACACACGGGAGTGGGAAAGTCAGGAGCAGCTGATTTAAACATTAAACAATCCATTTATCAGGCGGGGTGAGCAGAGGCACCAGGAAAGCTCAGAACAAAGCAAGCCTTGCTGGATCTGGAGCTTTTTAATAAAGAAACAGTATAAAAAACAAATAGCAGAGCAGCCCCACTGACTCTTGCCAAGGGGTTTTAGCAACTGCACCTGGCAGAGGAAAGCGGCTCAGGCAGCACTGAGCCTCCTTGGAGCCAACGCTTGGAGGAAAGGGATCGTTCTCTCATGCACCACATATGTCAGGGTATAGATTAAAAAAAAAAAAACAACAAAAAAAACGTGCACACACACAAAAGAAACCAAACAACCAAAACCACCCAAAATACCTTTTTTTTTTTTTTTTAGAACTGCATGCTTTTTCATCCAGAAAACACCCACCTTCACAGACCCTGTCGTACTGTGTCACTGGGATCCTTAGTTTGCATCAAAAGAGAAGTAAAAGAACGACCACTGACCTTCTCCTCCCTTTTCTGTTTGCATTTATGAAGAAACACACATTACAACCAGATTATATTTATTGCCATTTCTTGCAAAGCCTTCCTGAAGCACCACATAACCTGAGGAGCACGACAACAAAAGCAGCGTTCAGAGCCAGGTCAGATGCTCTTGCCTCTATTTGAAAAGTGGGTTTGTTTTTTCTCACCTTTTCATATGGATGTCCTGGAATAGACAGAGCAATGCCTGATATTTCCAAAGCAAGGATCAGGTCTCTTTCAAAGCCTAGTCCGCAGATCTCTAAATCTAAACCAAGCCAAAAGAACGAAAAGAAATAAACAGTTTTCCTTTTTCTCCTGGCTATAATAGGCACAGCAAGGCCAGGTGGATTTCTCCCAAGCTTTCCGCTGTGGCAGGCACAGGGATGCTCAGCTCTCCTGCTGGGTTTGCTAATCCTAATCCCAAATGTAGTTTTTAGAGCAATGGCAAAAATACCCGGCTGCCTGACACGCTGCCTTGAGAAGGGCTTTGTCTTTGCTGGCCGGGATGCTGTAGGGAGATGAGGAGTGGGCCACCCCTTCCCACTCGGCTCTCAACTGATGAGCAGCAGCTCCTGGCAAAGACGCCCTCCCATGAGTTACAAACTATACACAGATTTATACCCAGCTGGAGAGGCCTCGCCAATGCACACATACCTGGCAAGGAATTTACAGCAGGGAAGAGTCAGGACACATCCACAAGCCCCCCAAATGAATTTCTGTTCTTTAAGCATTGCCTGTTCCATCGTGGATGGCCTATTAGAGAAGTCAGTGGCATTTCTCAGCACACATAAAGTAGTTTATAAGTGATTTATTAAACTGTCCTAACTTGTCAGCAGCCACTTGAAACATTCGCTTTCCTTTTTTCCTTCAGGTTTCCTAATGTCTTCATAAACAGCTGAATAAATAGATCTCCAGCACTTGTATCTGACTGTCACGTATCAAAAACTCAATCGATATCAGCACAAGTTAGGAATGAGGTGAGACTGAGCCCTCCCTACTTATAACCAGCCCCATCTGTTGAGGTAAATTGATGGGGGAGCACTTCCAGATAAAACATATTTTTTTGCTTTCTCACAGGAGAGCTGGACCTGACAGTTCCTAATTTCCCCCGTTCTGTGGGTGGTGGATGCACAAGGCTCCTCTCCTGCGTCCTTCCAGGCGGGATGTTCACAGACAGGCCCTTCTGGCTTTGTAATCCACTCAGCTAATAGAGTTCAGATGCTTCCAGCTCAGCTCCTGCTAGATGAATCTCTTTCCAGGACAGAACCTCTTTCCATCATTAGTTTAACCAGTCTCAGCTCATCAGCCTTAATTTATTTGCTGCAGAATCACTGTTTTAGTGGTTTGCTCCGAGTTTAAATTCTTCCCACTCCCTCCTGAAATGTTTTCCCATGACGAAATGGCCCAAGCGCCACTTCTGCTGGTGCCAGCCTGCAGAGAGCCGCCCGGCCAGCTCTGCACCACGTGCCTTGCACAAGTCAAATTGTGGTGGTTTTATTTTCTTCTCCATCCCTTCCACGAGAAATTCTTAAAGAGCATGCATTAATATCAACTGCTCATGTACGCTTGGTGTCTCCGGCCCAGGGCTCCCTGCCTCCCCTCCATCCTCCCACCTGGGGAACTGAGCTCCGAGCCGCAAACCCAAGCTCTGCGTGTGCCCCTCTCCTCTTGCTCTGGCTCCTGCTGAAGTCCAGGCAGATTCCCTGGAAGAAGCCACTTTTAATTTGTAATCTGATTAAGCCATTAGGGACGAATAGAGCAGTAACTAACACAAATTGCCGATCGTTTCCCATCAGCAAATCCCCCCAATTAATCCCGAGATTAACCCTGATTACACGCAGTAATGGTGATCAATGCGCCCTAATGGGGTAAATCCGCCCACTCCACTTTCTTCCACATCCCAGAACGATCAATTTTAAATCAGCGTGATTTATCTGGCAGGATCCGAGCGGGGCCAGCGGTGGAGATGGGGCAGTGCCTGCATCTCCAGAAGCAGCCAGAGGAGCCTCAGCTCATTAAGCTAACTGCCTCCCTTGGGGAAGAGAAAACCAAACTCGGAGAAAGAGCTGGGTACAGAGGAAAAAAAAATACGAAAAAAAGAGCAGGGGAATGCAGAGGGCAGCGGGAATGCGAGACATTTCATCTGCCTGCTGCACTCCCTCCCGTTTGAATCCTCCCAGCGCTAAAAACTCCAGTGAGGTGACGAGACCAAACAGCTCGGAGCAAGGCTGCACTTCTCAGGGATTCCTCTGTCAAAGAGAGGAAGTCAGGCTGAAAAAAAGAGCTGAAAAAGAGATAAAAAAACCCCAAACCTCTCCACTTTGTGATCCAAGCCTCTGTTCTTTCCTTTGCTGCTAAAATCGGAAGTTACCCCAGGACCATCCATTTCCAAGGATCCCCAAGCACTCTGCAAGCTTCAGAGCCTGGCTTAGTTTTCGATTAGTCCTGTGTTATTTATAGAGCGGCTGATGCCCAAACGCTCGCTTCAATGGGGATTTTGCCTTTGTACGGACTAAGAATGAACTAAGTCAGAAGCTCAAGATTTGACCTTTGGTACGCAGAAATCGCTTCATCCTGCACTGAAATGCAGCCATCTCCAGGGTGACACGCAGCAGTCGCTTCACAGTGCATGGCAATAAAGCAGGGTGATTTATAGAGCCTTCTTCAGCGCTGCTTTCTCTGCTTGAGGAAAGTTGAAGAGAAGAGAAAACTGTGCCGAGCTGCTGGCAGGGGCTCTGCCAGCTCACTGCAGGAGCTCTCATGGCTCCAGGCAGCTTTGTCCCCAAAGGCTGGGACCAGGACAGGAGAAATCACACCAGCGATGGCTCACGGGGTCCCCAGCTGCTGCAGCAGTGTCTTTTGCAGGTTACTGTGCTGTGGGAGGGACAAGTTCTTCACGCTTTGACCCAAACTCTGACCAGGGCTGTTTCAGGTGGATCCTCCCCAGTATTCCCCCGGCAGCTTGCTCTGTGCTGAGTCAGCTGTTTTCCTCTCGTGCAGAACACCTGCGCTGATCCCCATGTCACTTCATCCCCAGCACTGGCTGTATTGTGCTTTGGCATACTCTCTGGGAGGCTTTGAGGCTCCAAGGTTTGAAAGAATCATAACACTCAACATTATTTAAGCTCTGGGTTCAAACCCTGCCTTCCTCTTCCAGAAGGACTACAGTACACCATGGCCTGGCAGGAGCCAGAATACCTCCCTGTCCTTCATCAGATGGAAGAGGGGAGAGATGCGAGGGGACACCAGAGACATGGGAAAGCTGCCACATCTCAGCTCTTCCCATCGGGAACTGAGGAAATGGGATGGGAGCTGCTCTGGAGCCTGCTGTAGTCTTCAAGCTGCCCTCTCGAGATCTCACCACACAAAAACTGAGCTATATTTTCCATGGGAGCAAATGGCCTTTGCCAGCCTTCTGCGTCTGGATCCCCAGAAGCTGGAGATGCTGGAAGCCCGGTCCTGGCACGGGGGTCACAGGGTGCCTGGACCTGCCTGACCTGCGGGACGGTGCTGATGAGGAGCCCTGTGGCTCCATTCCCTTGCTGCACAAACCCTGCTTTTCATTCCCCTCCAGCACAGAAAACAAGATTTCCCCTCTCTCAAACACAGTGGGGACTTCCGTGCCCAGGCTGGGGCCAGGGAAGAGCGGCTGTTTCGTTCAGCAGCTCCCTTTGCCCGCACCGCTGGCTCCAGAAACAGTCAGAGAGGAGAAAAACACCCAGTGAGAGGCTGCCTGAGTATCCATCAGCGGTCCTGTCCCCGGGGAGGAAAGGTTCCCTTCCCCTGCAGAAGTAGCGGTCAATAAACACGGCACGTGCTTTATCTCCCGTCACAGCTGCCCTCTCCTATCGACAAACCTGACATGGGCCCAAGACAGGAGAGGAGCCAGGAGCCCCAAGCCCATCAGCGACGGACCGTTCCACCTCATTGGAGCTGCCGGCACAACTTTGAGCGTTGAATTAAGCTGGCAGTACACAGATTCCTGCAGGTCCCTCACCTTGAGAGATTTCCCAGCTAAGGAGCAAGCAGACCTGAGCAAAGAGCTGGGCCAGAGCGTTGTCACTCACTGGGACACAGGCGTTTCTCTGCCGCCAGCAGACCGGGTTTGCATCTTTGCACAGGCAGCCTTGGCCGGGCGCTGTGCAGAACACAGCGATGGGGCCGCGTTCGCCAGCCCCCGCGACACAGTCTAACCCAGGGCACGGAGCAGACCCCAGGCACATGCAGATACACACCGCGCATCACAGGGAATGTGTTTTCCACCACTGCCTGTTGCCTGCGAGGGGGTTTGAAACACGGGTGCTTTGGGGTGGGGTGCGGGGGCCCCGTGCTTCAGCCACCTCCTCTTCCTCCTGTCTCCGAGGGGCTCGTGGTCTCCTTTGATGTGCAGATGAGCCGAGCCTCAGCTGTGAGAAGCCCCATGGATTTATGACCTCCTCCTCTATGATGTCTTTCCAATAGCATCCCCCAGAAGAGCATTTGCTCTCCCCTTCCTCCCTCACCCCGCATTCCTCTCTCCTCCTCCATCCCGGGCGATGCTGCTCACCCCAAGCACACACCTTGGAGCCAGAGCTCTGCAAACCAGGCCACTTGTCAGCTCACTTGCTCTGTTCCAGCAGGTTTGATGGCTCCTCGCTGTCAGCCCCACGGAAGGTAATGCAGGCTCACTTGACAGCCAGAGATGAAATACTGCAATTCAATCTACTCCCACCCCCAAATCATGCCAGGTCTGCAGTTCTATAGAAGTTGCCATAGACTTGAAAAGAAAGGGACAAATAACTGTGATGGAAACCATTCACTGGAGACTTCCAGGGGAAATTATACACCCCCAAGGGGAAAAAGGATCATTAAGAGGTGACAGGAGAAAACATTTGCATTGCAAGTCAAACCAGCTGGAGGCTGGGAGGGAAGCACTGTGGTCACTGCCCTCCCCAGTCCAATTCAATCAACTCCAACAATTGGTAAACCCTCCAAGACAGGCCCTTTAGCTATTTGACCCAGATCCCCCAAACACAAAAGTCAACCTCTGCCTATAAACAGAAGTGAAGTGTTGCGAAGGTGCCCCAAAGTTCACCTCCTGTGTTAAACCCAAGCACACACAAAAAAATCTATGCATCTGTCTCCTTTTTAGCAGTCACCTCCACCTCAACAACTTCTGAGTGCCATAACTGCACAGGGAGATTGCTTTGCTTGGCAAACAAACTGAGATTAAAGTGAGTTCACTGGGAACATCTCTATTTAGTTTCTGGGCTGAGCATGCTGATAATGCAATGGCACATTTAACTTTTCACTGCTTGAAACAAAAGCACAAGGAGATGGAGGAGACAAAAATAAAGGAGAATTTGTCTCTAGTCTGAGCATCATATAAAAAAAAAATCCCTGTCCCTAAATGCAACAAGCCAGGCTGGGCAATGCAAGCAGGCGGGTCCTGCAGGGCTGCGGCAGAAGTGACGGGCAGGGAGAACAGAGCCAAGCTGGGCTCTGGCAGCAAGTGCTCCCCAGATACAAACTGGGGGAACAGACCCCAGGGGGAGAAACCTTCACACCCCACCCTTCGTTTTTCTGCCAGAGCATTAGCACAAACTTCCCCAAAACCCTGGAGAGGAGATTTGAGGAGCGGGATGATGGAAGAGCAGCTGCAAGGGCTGTGTCCCCCCAGCTGCAGCAAGGGCTCCTCAGCAGCCCCCAAGGAACAACCCGCCCCTCGGCACATCCACACACAGGATGTGCTCAGAAGCTTTTCCTGACATTTATACACCGGCTTGAGCCAAAGCACTTGACTTGCAGCTCTGCCTTCCAGTCCCAGGCTTTGGTAACTAAGCACAGGGTGGAAGTTTGCAAAGCTGCCTCGTTACCTCCTCAGATAACCACATCAACAGCCCAGAGCCGAGAGGGCTGGTGGAGCATTAATAGTCTCAGCACAGCCAGGCCAGCCTGGAAGAGACAGTTCTCCCCAGTGGGCAAATAACAGGAGAGGGAGGAAGTAATATACTCAAGTGACATTTGCGCCCGGGTGCAATGATGTGTCACTCATCGCAGCCAGACCAAATAGCATCTCTGGGGCACCAAAATTACACAGCCAAGTAAATCCTACAAAATCCATCTGCCCTTTTCAATATTTGGAGATAATTAACTTCTCCAAGCTGAGATATTACAAAAGAAAGCTGTTAGTGAATCTGTTCAGCCACAGGTCTGGCTGGATGTGGAGCTTGCCAGCACTGGGGACGTTGAAAGGGCAAGGAGGACATTTCGTATTTCTATGCATTCCCAGCTCCCTTGTAGGAAGGTTACAGAGAAACATGCATAATGCAGTGGGTCAGAAGAAAGAAAGGCCAAGGGCAACCTTACCGGACAGACAAGACTTCTCTGCCCCTCCAGCAGTACCATCTGAACCGCAGTCACCACTGAAGCTGTATCCAAACCCTGCTCATCCACCAGGAAATCTGGCTGCAGGGCTAAACAGAGAAATCAAGCTAAAAGCACACCCTCACCTGAAGGCAGAGCAAATAAGAGCTCCTTCAGCTGGAGCAGAAGGCCAGGGCACCAGAGAGGGGCTCACACCAAGCCTGGCACCAACACCCACAGCCCCAAGGTGACCAACAGCCAAAGCCCCCATTATCCCCCGCCCTGCAATAAATACACAGCCTGCAGCTGGGCCAGCCCTCCCACCAGCAAATCCCAGTTGGGCCAGCTGATTGCAGCATTCCTTAGCCAGAGGGGGGCAATTAACACTTTCCTTTCCACCTTCACCCCAGAGCTATGAACCCACCACAGGGTGATGCCAGGGAAAGCAAAGGGGAGTGCGGGTTCTGCTCTCTTGCCCAACCTGCTGCTCCACACTCACCCCCTCCATCCCAAAAGGTGGGAGATCAGAGAATCATAGAATAGTTTGGCTTGGAAAGGACCTTCAAAGGTCATCTAGTCCAGCCCTTGGAGACGTGACATGTCTGGTGCTGTCTGGGGATGCTGTGGGCCCCTGTGCAGCCAAGCAGATGTGCAGGCTTAGCTTTAAATTAAAAAGCGAGCCACTGGTCAACAAACAGGGCAAGAGGGAAAACACGTGCCCAGCTCCTGCGCCAGGCAGGGGATGGTGGGAGGCTGCGTGTCCCTTCCATGTGCCCTGCTCCCTCATCAGCCCGCCAATGTCCCTCTCCAGACCCTGCACCCTGGAAAATCCCAGCCTAAATCATTAGGAAAGAATCTGATGGACTTGGGATGAGGTCATTAAACCAGCCAGCGAGGTTTTAACGCTCTCTGCTAATTGCCACAGTTGTGCAAAGAATGGAGATCCCCAGAGCTGGAGCGAGGCAGGTGCCTCCCACACCCGCCACTGCTCGCCGAGCCGCCGCTGCCTGCGCTGCCTGCGCTGCCTGCACGGGTCACCGGGGCAGTAAATATTTGCACAGGGCTGGACAAGGAGAAAGCAAACAGGGTTCCCTTATTTATGGGTCTTGGCAGCTCTGCAGCGTTTCCGTCCTCCCCTGCCCCAGCTGGGGCTCGGCCCCCGCCGCGCACCCCGGCCGTGCCGGCTGCTCCGCGGGGTGCTGCGGGACAGGGGGAAGCCAGAAAGCAGGATAGGGATGTGAGGCCAAAGGCAGGGAAGCCAGGGAGAGTGAGAGATGGAGAGAGGGAGAGTGTGAGAGTCTGAATTTGCAGGAGCGAGTGAAGTGACATTGCAGGGTGTTTTTGAAACTGCGTTTATTTTACCTGTGGGTGAGAAGGAGGGAAGATGGACGCATCTGCTGGGCTGGTTCCCTGGCAGCCCCAGGGGCCCTTTCATGCCATGTGTCAGTGCAGTGAAGGCCCCAGAAGGGTTAAACACCATTACCGAGCCCTTCCTTTCAGCAGGGGACAGTCCTGGCTCAGAGAGGCTTCCAAGAAGGTCAGCGAGACAGAGACAGCCTGAACCCCTCCTGCGTGGACACGCGTGTCCTTGCCAGGACACACACGCGTGAGCACATGTGTACATGTGGGATGAATCGTGCACGGACCGAGGTTCCCTGCTGCTGGCTCTGCACCGCCAGGGCTGGGACAGGGGACCCGGGAGGACTCAGGAGGTGTGGGAGCGCTCCGGGGTCTCCGGGTGGGAGGTCTGTGTCTCCTGCACGAGGAACACCCGGAGCACAGTCCTGCCTGCTCCAGAGACACAAACCATGGCCGCACCTCGGAACAGCTGGGTGTCCCCAGCATCCTCGTCTGCTTCCCATCACCCGCCCGGAGACGGACGGCAGGAGGCGGAGGGGAAGGGGCTCGGGGATCACTGACCCCTCTTCGTGCTGAGTGTCTGGGTTTAGGAAGGATTCAGACTTATTACAAACCTCCTGAGTTGTTGATTTCTTGGATTTCTGTCATGTCATGAGAAGCTTTCTCCGGGCTGAAAAGGGCATGGGTACAGATCTTGTTCCATAAACTCCTCTGAGATGAAGGTAAGCCCATGAGGCCAGGGGTTAAAAAGGCTTGAACCAGGCTGGAAATAATAACATGAAGGAGGGGGGAAGCAAAGAATACGTGAACAACAGCGTCCTGGTGGCTGTTCAGGAGGGATCGAGATGGTTCGGTGGGGATGGGCAATGTTTGCAATAGTGCTGGTGTCCAGCATCAGGAGCTGTGCTGAGACAAGCCCCATCCCTACATTTACTAATAGCTCAGGAGTATAATCTGTCCTGGCCTGTCAAGCCTGGTGCTGCCCATCGGTTTCAGCCGCCTGGTTGACAGAAGGCTTTATCTACAAACCATCACCAACGCAGGCACTGGTCAGCCCATCATTTGCTCTGGCAGCACCAGCAAGATTGATCCAGCTGGAGGTCTCCATGTGCTTTAGGGTCCATCTCCTCCTCCCCAGTAAGCCATGGTATAAATCACTTCTCTTTCAGGCACTCATTGCACCACCCAACAAATGCACAGGAGAATAAATGCACAAACTGTGCTGCTTCCCCATCCCTCCAAACCCGACTGCGCGGTGCCACCCACCAGGAGCAGCTCCCAGCCAGGCCTGGACCTTCTGGGCAAAGGGCTCACGACATTTGTCATGGGGATGCAGGCTGGTGTTTCCCTCAGGGCTGAGGCAGATAACATCCCTGAAACAACAGCCGGAGCAAATCAGGCTGTGACCAGGTTTTGGGCTAGAAAAGGTTCATTTGCAGAACCTGCAAACCAGCAGTGCTGGCTGGGTCTGACTCTCTTGCTTTGCTCCTTCTGCCGTAATTTATCCTGCAGCAAAGTGAGACTAAACGGTTACCATATGGATTCGATAGTGCACTGCACCTGTTTTCCACCGCCGATAACCACATGTGGCACGGCGTGATGGAGCAGCAGGGCTGCGCGTACGTGTGCGTGGACACATCAATCCAGCACCGGCCCGCCAGCCCCGGGGGCTGATGCTCCGCACGGCTCCCGGAGGCTGGACCGGCCATGGCTGCCGGGGCGATGCTTCTCCCTGAGGGAACTGCTGGGCCTGGGCAGGTCCTGGGTGGCTTCATGGCCCAAGGAACGAACCCGAAGCCATGCAGGAGTCCCCGAGGGGACACGGCCAGGTCCTGACTTGAGCTGCCGAGGAGCAGGTGGTGGGCATCCCGTGGGGACAGGGGCTGTGTCTGCAGAGGGAAACCCACCCAGGCAGGGGACTGGAGCCTCTGCCACCACCGGCAGGAGAGCCATGTGTCTCATACCCACCGAGGGAAGAGGGAAGGAGCTTAGGAGCCATTTTTCTCTTGCAATCTAGATATTTTCTTATAGGAAGTGTAAATTTGCATAAGCGAATAAATTGTCACTGACCTACAGAAGCCCCAGGAAGCTCTGGGCTGAGTTTACAAAGCTCCCCATCAATGTAGCAGATGAGTCACAGGCCAGGAGGAGGCACAGCTCCCACCTCCATGCTCTTTGGGGATGTCACTGTCCTGAGCGCGTCTCCCTGGCACAGAAAAGCTCCTTGCGTCAGGTCAGAGCGATGCCACCACGGGCAATGCCAGAGGACCCCACCTCACAGGGACCCTGCCCTGAAGCCAAACCTGCTGCCCTGTGTGTGGGCAAACCCCCATGACCCCGCCGTGCCTGAGGAGCCTTCGCCGAGACTCACACTTTGGCTAAATTTTTGCAGCTGGAGGTCATGCTTTTTTAAAGGTCTTGCAGAAATAACGAGCCAAACTGATTTGCTGGACGCTGAGGAAAAGCCAACACGCGTTCGCTCTCCTGGTGCAAGCTCCTGGCACTGGCAGAGATGCTGGGAAGGATGCAGCACCTCCAGCATCCACAACACAGAATATTCCAGGGGGCTCGCAGCTCATCCCAGCAGCTGGTGTGGGTTTTACAAACCAGGCTGAGCTCAGGAGGGGTTATTGGTCCTGGGTGTCCCTAAACCCCAGGTATCTGCTGCTGGTGCAGGGGAGGGAGACGTGGATGCTCTGGCTCTGCAGCCCAAGGGAAAGCCCCGTGGTACCTCCTGTCACCTGCTTTCACTCTGTCCCTCCCCAAACACTAAAATATTTATGCCAAAAGTAGACACTAAAATTTAAGAAAAGTTAAATAGAAATTAAACTTGTGTATTTTGAGAGGAAATGAGTCCCGTAAGGTGACCATGCTGCTATGCACAGATGATTGATGTCGGTTTATTTATCTGCTACTGCTAAATGTTTGCAAAGGAGAGAGGAAAGGAGCAGAGATGAGCTCTGCGGGCGGGGGCAGCTCCAGCCATTTCAGCAGCGTCCGGACGAGAGCCGGGCAGCACGGGCAGCACGGGCAGCACATCCAGCCAGAGCTGTGGGACTGCCACAGTGCGCATCTCGGGCTTCAAACTCTGCTTTTTGCTGCTTTTTTTTCTTTTAATTTCCCCTCCACATCTTCTTTTTTTTTTTCTTATTTCATCTTCCCCTCTTTTTTATTTTTTCCTTTTTCCTTTTTCCTTTTTCTTTTTCCTTTTTCCTATACTTTTCCCTTTTTTCTTTCTTCTCTTTTCATTTTTTCTTCTTTCTTTTTCCTTTTTTCTTTTTCCCTTTCCCTTTTTCCATTTTTCCTATGTTTTTCCTTTTTTCTTTCTTTTTCCCTTTCCTCTTTTCCTTTTCTCCTACATTTTTTCTTTTTCATTTTTTCTTTTTCCTTTTCTTCCCTTTTTCCCTTTCCCTCTCTTCTTTCATTTCTTCTCTCTTTTCCCCTCACCCTCAAGCCTCACTCTCACCCCTCAGCAGCACCTCGACAGCATCTCCCGCAGCCCTGCCCTGCCCTGGGCAGCTCCCGGTGGCCCTGGCTGGGCCATGGCACAGGTACCATCTCACCCTCTGCTGCCTGGAGGTCCCGGACTCACTTATCCTGCCTCCATTCCCCTTTCCTTATGAGGCCGCTTTGTTGGCCTGGCTGCTATTTGCATAATGGTGCCCGTAATCACTTGAGGAGGAGGAAATAATTTCCTTTCACTGGAACTGGGGACCTTTTCATTGCATTTATTTATATATAGAGACATTCCTGAAAGCCGTGCACTGACAGATGCTGGAAGTGGCCGCCCCCTTGCAGTGCAATCAGACACCACCCGCCCTGGCCTTGCCACTGGCTTTTATCAGGCTTTTAAAATTTTTTAAAATTTTTTTTCCCAACAGAAAACAAGGATTGCTGATTGAACGGGGGCGCTTGTGCAAACGCCGTTCTTTGGGTCCCAGCCATCTATTAACATGTCCAAGGTTATCCAGGGGCTGACTCAAGCTCATGTGTCTCTCTTTCCAAATCCTGCTCTTCCCCGTTTTATATTTCCTTGGAAATGGATCTGTGACATGGCATGTTTGACACCCAAGGAAGTGTTGGTCATTGCTTACTAGTTGCTAGGTGACAGGGTGACAGTGTCCTCCTGCTGCGGGTGCATGTGTGTCCCATGGACGCCATCCCCCATGTCCCATGGATTCCATCCCTCCCTGTGTCCTGCTGGTCTCCTGCTCCATCCCTCCCTCTGCACTTCAGCTCAGGGAAAATAAGCTCTTATGTATCACCATCCTCTTCCAGATTCATTGCTTCAGTATCCTTGGGTAAATAAATATGTATATGTAAATAAAGCCCTGAGATAGGGAAATAAATCTCTTGCTCCAGGAATGCACAGTCAGAGCAAGGAAGGAAGCAAGACAAGAAGAAGAGGGATGAAGAGGGGTGAGAGGAGCGATCCCAGCAAGATATAAATGGTGACACGATGAGGACACTTCCAGCACAAGCCTGCAGCCCGGAGGAGAGGAAGGGGCTGGTTTTCTTGTGTGGTGTTTTTTGTTGCTTTTTTTTTTTCTCCAGAAAAATGCTGATGTATCAAACCAGAGTTTTTTAATGGGAATGCGCTAGTTTCGGCTTAACTCGTCAGGAATTCCTGCTCCAAACTGAGAAGTGAGAGAGTGCACCCGTCCCATCCCACCATGTCCCACCCCACCATGTCCCACCCCACCATGTCCCACCCCACCCCGCCGCACAGGACACAGAGCGGGGGAACGAGGACAAGTCCTGCCCAGGCTGGTGCCCCCCCAGCTCTGCAGGAGAACGGTTGCTCTCTGCAGATGTGGTTTTGATTAGAGATTTTTTGGAATAAAAATGAGCAAGTAAAGCACAAAAGAGTCTCACTGATAGCGCTCCGCACTTCCTGTAAATGTTTCTGATTTGATTAAGCAACATTCCTCATGAAAATCATCTCCTGCCCCCCCCTTAAAAAAAAACAAAACAAAACAAACAGTTGGTGCTGTTCAAGATTGGCCTCACCACAGAGCAAGGCGGTGGGTTTAACCTCCCCAAAAGGAAGGTGCAGGGGTCAGCACGTGGCTTTTGTCCAGCAAAATACAACCCCACGGCACCTCTGATCCACCCAGCGGTGTCCCAGATCCCCTTGTGCTTGGAGGAACTGGGGTGACCCACACAGCAGAGACGCAGTTCAAATGGGTTTTGCTGTGATTTATGTGCAAAGGGCGGGTTTAACGGTCGGTTCCAGCCGAGGAACACGGCAGGGAATTCGGGGAGATGTCCCACAGCAGCTGCCGCCTGCATCCAGCCCCATCAGCTCCCCCAGCCCGAGCATCCCCAGGTCCAGGGACAAAGGGGCCCTGTGCCCCGGGCTGGCCGCAGCAGCCATCGGGGGAGATGTGCAGCCCTTCTAACTCCACTTAGGAGACTCCAATCTTGTTTAATGAATGATCATTAACTGGGGACATTTCAGATGAGAAAATTGTTTTAGGAACGAGCAATTAAATCCTAATGCTTAGATCACGTAACTCATTTCTAATTAAACTCACTGTAAATTATAGCAACGGTATTTATTTTTAATGAGAAATAAAACTGAGAAGAAATTGCGGCCCTTCAAAAAAATGAAATGAGCAGGAGGGAGGTGGAGAGGGAGCCAGGGATGGAGGGGAAAGGAGCAGAGAGCAGCGGGAGAGTTCAAAACCAGGCAGAAAAAGGCTATTAAAGCTGCCCCGCCGGACCCAAGCAGCAGCTCAGCAGCAATCTCCATTCCTGCTCTGCGCCTGAGGACCTCCTGGCAACAGCTATTTGTATTTCTGACCTTTCCCAAAGGTGGGTAAACCTCCGGAGCGGTGGCTTTCGAGGGTTTTACCACTGGGAAGCGGGCTGGCTTCCCTCTCTCTGCAGATACAGCTGTGGTGTGACAAGGAAAAATGGTGCCCATATGGAGCCATTAATGATCAGAGGTTCAAAGCGAGCACGGAAGGATCGACTGCTCTCCCGGCAAATATTAATCACGTTCATCAGAGCAGGGCTGTGGCTGCGGGGAAGCCCAGCAGTGGGATGGGAAGGATGCTGGTGGGGATGGAGAGGGATGGAACATCGCAGGATTGGGTTTGGTGGAAGTTGGGCAAAGAAATGTAGGGGTTGCCTGGAGCTGTGGGTCAAGGATCGTCCTTTCATGGACTCGAAAGTCTCCAGGTGCTTCTCAGCCCCATACCGGGGGCCCTCACGTACGGCACACAAGGAAGAGGAGGGGAAGCATCAGCATCTGAGTGCTCATGGTAGGTGAAACCAGCAATTAACTGCTTAGTTAGGGCAGACAAAATACATTCCAAGTGATTGCTGCAAACTCAGTGAGGATGCGTAGCTGTGTCATAAACATCCACATGTGAGTGTGCATCTGTTACTAACGCAAGTAGATAATCGCGTCCTACCCTACGCAGCAAAGCCCTGCAGGCCAACTGCACAGTGCAATCACGCTCCACTGGCATCTTTCACCCAAGGACCTCAAAGCACTCTACAAACAGCAATTAATTCCAATCACCACCTTTCCAGTATCTCATTTATCCTTAATTTTCAGATGGGGAAACTGAGGCACGGGGCTGAGCTCTGACTCACCCACAGGAATGGGCACAGAGCCCAAGGCGCTGCCCTGGGCTGGGTGACCCAGCCATCCTCCAGCACCCTTTGTTTGCCACCCAATAGCCCAGCACCCCGTAGCCCAGCACCCCATAGCCCAGCGCTGCAGCCCCTCACGGGTACAGGACAGGGAACACATCACCAAGAACACGCTGAAAACCGAACTGGAGCTTGGAGCAAACAAACCCCCTTCAGCTTCCCGGAAACGTTCCCCCGAGGAGCTTTTCCTTCCACACCAGTTCTGTTTAACCCAGCTCAGTGCCCTGGCACAACGGTGCACACTCCTTCTCCTCACTAATGACTTTTTGGAAGGGGCCCTCTCAGGCTGTTAAGTCAGCTTGGGATTTAGCGTGCGTGGTGTGGTTTGCCAGCTGTCTGCACGTGGATTTAAATCTGATCGGCGTGGAACAGCAGCAGCTCCGGAGCTGGGCTTTGGACAAAAGTCGTGATTATTGCCCTCTTCCCGACGGTGCTGGCTGTGTCCAAAGGCTTCCTGGCCATCACGTCACTGCTGTCCAGGCACCGTGCTCCCTGTCCTTGCTGTGAAATAGCTGCACATATTGCTGAGATTGCAAACTCTGTCCTCTGTGGATACATTCTCATCACACCGAGTTGTGACCAAAACACTGGCACTAGTGGTGGCTGCATTAGGCCAGAACGGAGACGTGCAGCTGGGGGGAAAGGGAGTGACAGGGACATCTGTCCTGCCAGCACCTACCTTTACCCGCTTTGGGGAAAGAAGAGAAATCCTCGATACCTAGGGCCATGCACAGGGCATCTCCCTCCTGTGGGACGAGCAGCACCCTTGTCCCTGGCTCTGCCTTTGCTTCTTCGTCACCCCGGGAAGTCACATCACTCTACAGGTTTGCAGAGCAAAGTCAGGTGGGAAGGGGCGCCAGGGCTCCCCTGGTCCCACATCACACCTCAACTCACCCCTGCACCTGGGCCGTGCCAGGGCCTCCGTGCTGTGGGTCCAGCGCTTGCCCAAAAAGCTGGCACGTGGAAGCCTCTACATAAAGCATCTGCAATGGGGCCAGACCCGGCATTTGGGGTGTTCTGCTTGACATATTGATGTTTTAGCTACAAGGGCTTGGAGGGCTCTCACCTGTGGTTGTTCTTGGTTGTCTCCAAACACCAAACAGCCAAGTCCTCAAGCTTCTCTCGGTCCAGCCAAAATGTTACCCAAAACTTCCTCCCATTCTGCAAAGCAGGATGATCCTGACTCTCTAATCTCCATTCCTCACCCTTTGAGCATTGAAACCCCACACCCAGAGGTGGGCACCTGTGTCTGATGCCCTGTGGGGCATCTCCAACCCCAGGCATGACCTTGACCACCGGAGGGGTGACTCCTACCTGTGCTGCCCAGAAGCTTCCACTGGGATCCTGCACGTGTGGCCAGACTCTGGGGAGCCCGGGCTGGCCCCAGCAGCAGGGTGTGTGTGTGTAGGAGGTGCAGAGGTGTGGGAGCAGCCGGGTCAGGGCAGGTTCGAGTGCACACAGCGTGCAGGGGGAAGCGCTGCCCTGTGCTGCGGCTGCACGGGGAGGAGCATCGCTGGAGCATCTCAGCATGACCTGGGCTCCCTCCTCACAAAGGGGACTCAGAGGCACCTTCCAGCTCCCTTTTAAACCCTGAAAGCCTGTCTTATTACATGCATGGTTTTAGCACCTGCAGATTATTAATGGTGATTGCCTTTTGCTCTTGAAACCAGGAGACAGCCAGCAAGTAGGATTTATCCTGCTCCTGTTCTTTGCTCCACCTCAGATGGAAGCAGCAGGACATACGGCCCCGATGGTGGTGAGGCAGCCAAGTCAGCCCTCCAGCTGCCGAATTTAGCTCCCCGTGTCTGTCTGACATGGCAAGTGCAGATGGGAGAGACCTGGCCACGGGCTGCCGAACCGGGGCAATGTTCAACACATGCCCCTTCAGGAAGATTATACGGAGCCTGTTTTCCACGGGCTCGGACAGCTGTGCTCTGGCAGGATCATCTGTCTTTTCACGATGCCCTGCAGAGCTCTGAAGTTGCCACTATTTAGGCACGAAGGGAAAAAACAAAGTGAACGAAGGAGCAGAGAGGCAGCGGCCAGAGGAAGCACCAGGCTCTGCCTCGCCGCGTTGGTACCTGCAGCCCCTTACACGGATCCTGCTGCTGCTTTTCAGGACCAGGATTGACAGCCTGGCATGGCAGGTGACAACAGCAAGGGTCATTAGTGAGGGAGTAGCATTTCTGCCCTTCTCGTGCTCCCTGACGGAGAAATGTCCTGCGGAGCAGCCCTCACCTCCCCAAACACCAGCCCTGTAACCAGAGCCCAGGCAGGAGGGCAGGTTGGAGCATAACGACTTCCAACCCCCGGACTGAGGAAGCGGCAATTAAAGGGCTTGTTACTGATATAAAGAGCTACTGTGCTGCCCTGACACCCCCAGCTCTTCAGCTTTGGAACCGCTGGGTCGCAGGCACCGGGTCTCTCCTGGTCCCTCAGTGGGATGCAGCATCCCTGCTCACCAGCGGAGCATCCTCGTTCGGATGCAGGCTGTCTGCCCGCTGCCACCAGCCCTGCATCTCGCAGGGATGGGCTCCTGCAGGATGGGGACACAGAGGACAGCTCTGCTGGGTAGTGCCTGGGTCTCCATGTGAGCTTATTCCCCTCTGAGGGTGTTTGTCCTCTGGGTTATACAGCCAAGGAGATGGCAGCTGGGATGCTGAGGACGGGGCACACGTGGAGGCAGAGCAATGGGAAGGGATGAAGACGCCTGTGGAGCAGTGGGGGAGGAATTCCTCGCTGAAATGGATGATGGTATTAGATCCAGATCAAGGCAGGAGCTACAAGTCCAGAGCTCGGGCTGCGGTTTGGAGCCGGGCCCTGCAGGAGCTGGAGCATTAACACCCCCAGCACCTTCCTGCTCGCTGAGCCTGCCCGTCCCGACGTCTGCTGCCAGGAGGCACAAGGGCCTTCCCCAGCTGTACGGAGCTGCCCCAGATAAATACCCGACAGCTGAAACAGAGAAAAATGGAGCCGGTTCTCTAACAGCCAGCACGAGCCGATCCATCACGCTGGTCCTGGCACCTCTTTTCGGAAGGGAATCAAAGGGCTCCTTAGTGAGAAGGGATGAAATGACAGGTAGAAAGGCCAGAGGATAAATCCTGCTGCCTACTGGGACTGTTAAATATTAGGAGAGATTAGTGTCTGACAGGGGAGAGTGGGGCAGCAGCTCTGCTAAACAGCCAAAGAAATGCACGGAATTCCTGCTCCTTTGTCAGTGGCAACGAACAACACTCAGGGTGGAATAAAAGGGAGAAGAAAAATACCTTTCCCTGATTAAAATTAAAAAAGGAGCCCTGTGCAAAAGCCTGTACCTTGCTCAGCCCTTCCCGGAGCAGCGGGGCACTGGGGCAGCATGTGCTGTGCTGCTGGAGCCGGAGCTGAGGGCTGCAGCGATGCTCCAGCTCCGCACCCTCTGCCCAGCATCCTCTCCCCATCCCATTCTGCACATCACTCGCTCAGATCAGGGACCTCCCGGGGAAGGTGCTGAGGAGGGGAGGAGGCTGGATCCAGCGAGGATGGTACAAAAGGTTGCTCAGAGACATCTGCTTTTCTGTCACTCCTCCTCCCCATCTCCCCAGGCAGCTGGGTGCTTCCCTTCTTCCCCGCTCCAGAGGCACAGAGGTCTCTGAAAAGCCTGGGATATTTGCTGTACAGCAAAGGCAAGGGGAGCCTGCAGCCATTTCTGCCCGAAGACCACTTCCAAGGAGCACATGGGTGTCTCGCAGGTTTTGCAGCCCCCTCTCCAGTCTCTTTGACACCCCAGCATCTCAGTCCTCCCATGCAGAGGTGGCTTTTTCTCTGTACAGAGACGTGGAAGCGAGCTGTGCTCCAGGCTGCAGGTCAGACACCTCGTCATGAGCAGCTCCAACAACCACCCTTCTGCCGCTGGCCTGTTACAGGGGTGGGCACAGCAGGACAAACGGGAGGTGGGAGAAGCAAAGAGCTCCCACCTTCCTGTCCCTGTCCCCCCTCAGCTGCTCCCCAAGGGACTGCACCGAAAGACGTGACACAGCCAGGATTTTCCCACTGCTTATGACTTCGTGCACCACCTGCACCACTTCTCTCTGCCCAAGCAGCGTTTAACACCCTGGTTTCTGTAGCACAAAGGTCCGGAAGGGCAAACCCCTGAAAATGGAGAAAAGAGAGGGACCCCCTGCTCCTCACTTGGGGTCCCCTGGCTCCACGTGTCCTGCCTGTCCCTTCCTTTGGGCATCATCCCGCCAGCCAGGACACGGGCCGGCTTGTGAACGTCACCCCCTGCCCGTTCCGGGGTGCTGTCCCCCTGCGGGAGCAGGGAAGGTGGGTGCTGGAGGAGGGGGTGTCCGGCGGGGACCAGGGGCTCAACCCAGCTCCGATAGATTATACACAATGATCGTTTCCATTTCCTTGCTAAGGCGTCATAAAGCGCTTTGCTCAAACCGGTAAAGTATATGTGATGGGGCTTAAAATATTAAAAAATTGGGCAATTTTCATACTTTCGATGTCTGGCATGTCACAGCTGATTAAGCAGCTGAAAAGCCTCTGTGGCAGGGACAGGTGAGCTGGGGGGGGGGTCCACGTGGCCCGTGCAGGGAGGGGGTTTGGGGTTGGTGTGGAGGGAGCAGGAGGACTCCCCACCCTCCAGCAGCGCAGCGGGGCTGGGGCTGGGGCAGGGCTCAGCCAACGGGGCCGGACTGTCAGGTTCGGCCCCATCCGAAAGTGAAATTCAGAAATTTGTCAGACTCCCATCTTGAACTAGTTACGTTTCTTCCCTCAATTACCCCACTGCAAAGCTATTTTATAAACTCCCTCATCTGATGATTAGGAGAAACCTCCTTCAGTTTTTAGCTGACATTTATTCACAACAGGTTTTTACCAATTTATGCTTATGCCAACAGTGTCTGTCCACTTACAGAGTTCCTCACATTCCTGGGTGTTTCCTCTCCAATGTATTTATAGGCAGCAATCATAAACATCTTTGCCTCTGATTTCTTTCTAGACAACACAAGCAAGACTCTCCCAGAACCAGTGGTCCTGTCTGTGCCCACTAAGCCACATTTGCTCCTCTGTTTGGGAAATAAAATACCTACAGATGTCTTGCGTCAGACTCAAATCAGTAAATCGCATCCTACCTCCTCATTTTCAATAATCCATCGGCCTAAATATTCATTTCTAACCAACAAACCATTATATCCTCTATCATTTTCAAGCACATTCAATGTAAGAGGAGAGCTGAATAGATCAACCAGAGGGTGTTTTTTTTCTTCTAGCAGGGCCTGTTGTGATGGGACAAGGGGCGATGGTTTTAAACTAAAGGAGGGAGATTCAGAAGGAATTGTTGGCCCTGAGGGTGGTGAGAGCCTGGCCCAGGTTCCCAGAGAGGTGGTGGATGAACCATCCCTGGAGACATCCCAGGCCAGGCTGGACGGGGCTCTGAGAACCTGAGCTGGTGAAGATGTCCCTGTCATGGCAGGGACTGGTCCCTTCCCACCCCACATCTGCCGGCTCCGGCTGCAGCAGGTTCAGTCCCATCAGGGCGCAGGCAAAGCAGCCGCTGCTGTTCCCCTAGGGAGCGCAGCACCCGCCAGAGCATCCTCAGCACCGGCAGTGCCAATGTTGACTTTGGATGCAAAACCTGGGGAACACTGAGTGCTTGGAAGAGGACGGGCTCTCCTGGGTGAAATTAGTCATTCCTCATTAGAAAAGCCCTGCTGGTTTCTTTGTTTCTCTTGCTCTCCTGTGTACCTAGATAAATACATTTTCTAATTCTCCAAGTCCTGCTGAATAGAACAGCAAGGTGAGAATATTAAAGCTGCAGATTATCGAGTGCTTCCCATGAACTGAGACTCCAACAGAGGAAAGTTGGGGAGGGAGGCTGGGGGATAAACTGCAGAGCGGGGAGAAGACCTGGGAAGCGAAGGAGGGAGACAAGGACAGGAGGAAGAGGAGGATGGAGGGGGAAGGCTGGAGGAGAAGCCAGAGGGGAGAAGGCTGATGGAGGAGAGCAGGGCTGTGGAGAGGTTTGGCAGCTTCTGAAAGTGTTACGCATTTCAATTTTTAATGATTCAAAAACACAACCATTAACGTGTCAGAGGCAGAGGTAAATGGCAGGGCTTTTTTACAAGCCCTAATGCCTTTGAAGAACAAACGCCATATAAAAGGGAGGCTTTTAAAGCATTTTGGCTTGGCCGTGCTGCCTGCCCCTCTCCCTTCCAGGGGAGTGCTCCAAGACTGCTGATGTTCGATGGTTGCATCATTTTGTTTTGGCTGTTTTTTAATCCTTTTCTTTCTTTTTTTTTTTCTCCAATCTCCCTCTCTGTCTGGGATCTTCCGGTTGGCAACGCAAACCTGTGAAATCAGGAGTGTTCTGCTCTTTGCTCCCAACATCCCTGGGCAAATGGATTTGCATCAGGTGCAGACAGTGACAAGCCTTGAGCCATTTTTCCCAATTTCAGCTGATAAATGTCCTGCCCGCCTCCATGATTTGCCTTGCTGCTCTCTGCCTGCTCCCTTCAGGTCCCTCTTGTTCCCTGCCTTCTCATCCTATTGCCCTGGCCGTGGAGACACTTGAGGGACCAAGAGGCAAACAAAACCCAGCCAAGTAGTCTCTGTAGGAAGGACTACAAGCTGCAAACAGGGGGAGGGTGCTCCAGAAGGGTGCCTCATGCAGGACCCTCAGCCCCAGCTCAGATCCTCCGCTCCTGGTGGTGCCACCAGCTCCGTGTGTGTGACGGCATCTTCCAGCGGGCATGGGCAGCCTTGGCCACCGGCTGGGGCAGCCGCACAGCCTGCCACAGGGGAATCCCAAAAACCGGTGTAGGCAGCTGATGAGCTCCAAACAGGCTTTATTCTAACCAGAATTGTTTAGTGGAGAAACCAACTAGAAACGGGGTTTATCCAGAATTATTCAGCGCTCAGGCAACATCATAAAACACAGGTTCAGTTACCAGTTGAGGATGTTATCACTGTGTGACCACATAAGACCAATGAGCATCCCCAGCCTGCATGGGCTCACTCACAAAACGAAGAGGATCCTCTCACTCGGGCACCCAGCAGAAATACTCGCCCGGGGGCCAAGAGCTCGCTCAGGATCCGTGGAGCAGGAACAATCCCTCCCCAGAGCAGCGGAGGCTCCATCCCGGGCAGTCTCAGCCGGTCCCTGGTCCAAGGGAGGCTCCGACCCCAGCCCTGCTGCTCCCAGCAAACGCCCATTTCACGTTTCCAGCTGCTCCAGGCGCTTCTGTGGGAACGGGCACCTCCAGCACCGGCTGTGACCGGGGTCCGTCCCTCCTGCCCCCCAGCTGGGGGCCGTGGCCCTGAGGAGGTGGAACGGGGTCCCTTGCAGAGGGCAGCTCCTTCTCCCCTTCCCCACCAACAGCTTTTTTTTTTCTTCCCCTCTTCTGCTGATCCTACATTTTCTGTTCCAGCTGGAAGTCTCAAAAACAACTTCTGAGGCGTTGTTTTCACAGCATTCCTGCCCTGCTCAGACACGGGAAGTAATAGGAGCCTTCGGAGAGAAAAACTTCCTGGGCAGAGAGCCCTGAGCAGCATTACAGAGCCCTGAGCAGCATTACAGAGCCCTGAGCAGCATTACGGACCCCAGGGCTTCCCAAGGGCTGAGGAGTCTCCAAGAGAACCCAGCACGGGTCCCTGGCAGGGCTGGCAGACGAACAGATAGCTGGGGCTTTGCACCTTGGAGAGGATTTCATCACTCAGGCTTAGGCTGAACACATATTCATCATTTATGGATTTCTTTTTAATGGATAAAATATCTTCTTTTTAAAGAGAAACCCTACTGCTGATGGCACAAACAGCTGTGCAGGGAAATATCGTCAGAGCAAACCCAGTCAATATCCCTCCCTGTGCGTCCCGGGGAATCTAACAGCTTTTGACTTTTAAAATGACTCTGAACGCAAAGGAATTTCAAAGAGAAGACTGAAAGCCTCCCCCGTCCGCTCAGCCGCAGCCGGGCAGTCTTCCCACGCCTCCTCCCGTCTGCCCACCCTCCCCGCCCCTCGTCACTGGGGTCAGGCACTTTTGCCCCAGCCTCTCCCAGGGAAGATGCCCCCGTGTGCCGGGGCAGGGCGAGGTGTCCCCTTTTCACAAGAAGTTCACTTAAAGTGAGGCTTCCCAGCTGCACCCCAGAGAAGGTGCTTCTTGACCAACCCCCCCACTGCCCCTTGCAAACCCTTATTGAGTTTGACATGTGTTGTTCTATTCCTGATGAATCCCGGCCACTGGAATATCCATCTGATAATCAAATAAAATAGCCAAGCCCCCTGCGTGCTGCATATTTTATATGCTGCTCCCTGACTTCCATTGTTTCACATTGTTTAGACTATTAGTCAGAACAATTTATCATCCTACCCCTGCTGCCTAGCGGAATTCAGCTTGTTGCAGAGAAAGCCGTCCCGTTCCGCACTGCCCACGGAGCAGCCGGCGATGGGATGCTCAGGGCCAGCCGGCCCCACGCTGGGATTCGTTACAGCTCAAACCCCCTCGCACAACGACGCTGGGTCACGAAACCTGGTGGGAGGCTCCTTCCCTGCCCTAAAGATCTCGCAGGCTGAGAAAAACCAACCTCCTGAGTGTTGGGGTAGAAGGGGAGGGAAGGAAGAGGCTGAGGACCGTGGGCAGGAGCAGATGCTGGGGAAGCTGGAGCTGGTTCCAAAGAGCAAGGCATTGAGTGACAAGGGGACGCGGGGGGTTCTGGCATGGGCTGCAGTCTGCAGGGCTCTGCTGAGCTCCCGGTGCTGCAGCAGTTCCTGTCAGCCCCATTTCTCCCTCCTCCTGCCCCGGGGTAGGAGCCTGCAGCCCGGCTTTGTGGGCAGAGCACCAGGCGGCTGCGCTGGCTTATAGCTCTAACCTGAGCGAAGGAGCTTCTGTTCCCATTCCTGCTCAGATCTCTTCAGGCGTTCCTCACATTATAAACACCTCCTCAGGAGACAGCAATTGCTCTGGCTGCTGTTATTTTCTCTGTCGAGTCGCCCTGTCAGCTCCACTTTGGTGTCGGGAGCAGCATGGTGGTTCAAGCTTGGCGGGAGTCTGTGGGCAAAGCAGCAGCAAGGAGCAGGAGGCCCGTAATTAAGGAGGGGCCCGGCCTGACGAGGTGTCCCATCGCCCTCCGGTCACCTCCCGAGGAGCCAAGGAGATGATGTTCTTGCTTGCACCAGTCCTGGCGGGGCAGGCAGCTGGGCCAGCCAGAGGCACTGGGAGCCACCGCTAATGAAACCTGTTGACCGGGGAGCAGGAAGAGCTGCCGAAGCCCGGCTCTACCCTGCCTGCTTGTCCCAGGGCCACCTCCAGCCTCACCCAGAGCCCGCGCGGCTCCCAGAGCCCCTGCAGCTCCCACCCCTGCTCCATTCTCCCAGCGTGGGCTGAGCAGCCGCGGTAGCGCCTGTGTCAGCCCAGGAGCAAAACTCACAGCTGGTTTCCATCCAGGCACCGAAACCTCCTCCAAAATCTCTCCTGGCCCTCATGACACTCGTTGCTGCCCGGGCTCTGCCCATCACCGTGGTCTCTGGCGGGAGGCCGGGCTGTGTTTGACAGAACCTGTCACCTGCCTGCTCCCGACCTCCGCCTGCCGACCTCTGCCACGTGCCGAGCTGCCGGGGCCGAGCGAGCGCGCCGGTGCCTCTCTAACCGCCTGCTAACCTGGTCACATCTGCTGGCCTGGGACATCAGCCCCGGCCGCCAGCCTTGCACTGGGAGCCGGCGTTTGGCTGCCGGAGGAGGAGGCTGTGAGAGGAAGAGGAGGGCACAGCACAGGCTGAGAGCAGGGGGGCTCTGGACCCCGCGGACAAGGGGCACCCCCACTGCCTGTAGTACTGCCCGCTGGAGAGCACTCCCTCCCTGCCTGCTCTTTGTGTTTTCTCCCCCAAAAAGCCTTCTGGCCCTTGCACACGTGTCCTGGGGTGCAGGGGGTCCCTCCTGGGCTGGACCCTGCTCCGAGGCAGGTGACACGGCGGCTCCCCCGCCAATGGAGCTCTGGCTTCAGTGCCTTGTCAGTGATTTAGTTCAAGTCCTCGATGCTAATCTGAGGGGAGAGGGGGTGATGAGTGTAAATTGCTCAAAAGCCCATAGTGTTACACACCTAAGCCCGTGCTGACGTGCAGCCCCGGGACACCCTCCCGCGGTGGCCGTCCTTGGGGACAGCAGCGCTCATGGCTGTGCTCAAGCCTGCAGTTCCAGAACGGGCTGTCTCACCGTCGTGATTTGCAAAACCTCCTTCCCAGCCCTGTCTGGCAGCTATTGCCTCCTGACAGCCACCCCCGCCTCACTCCCCACACCTGCCTTGGGCTCAGGTGCTCCAGGAATGTGGAAACTCCCTGGGGTGCAGCGAGCTGTCCTGCACCCAGGACGCGGGGTGTCCATCCCCATTGCCGCTGGCTTCCTGTTAGAGTGCAAGGCTGAATTTGGGGAGTTGGTTGTGCCCTGTGGAGCCCTTGCAGGGCTGGCAGGGAGGGAGAAGCTTCTCCTGGTCACACAAGACCTGAGCATCCACCACCTGCCTCGTGGCCACGGGGCTTTTGACCACGGGAATTGCTCAGCGAGGCAGGGGGCCTCTGGCTGGCAGGAAAATCAATGGAAATGGAAATTCAACTAACGCTGGAGCAGAAGGTTGCGAGGACCTGTCTTCTTTCCCAAACAACCGTCTTACAGCAAAAATGTGCTGTTCAGATCAGCCGCTTGCAGTCGAGCGCTTCCTTTTACAGCAGGGCTGGACTCCCAGTCTCACCCCTTATCTCCAGGCTGCTCATCAGAAGCCAAGTGCAGAATCCCTTGGAGCTGCGTCCCAAAGCAAACTGGAAATTCAGGCCTCGCCTAGGAGGCAGAGCAAATCCCCATAAAACCTCTGAATGGAAACAGAAGTGTGTGTTATTAAAAAAAAAAAAAATAAAACGGAGAGAGAGAGAGAAAGACAGGGAGGAACCCGCCTCTCCATCCGTGCATGGCCATATCCCTACACAGCAAAAGCCCCTGCACCTGCCAGACGGCCACCTTGCGCAGGAGCAGGGGTGTCCCAGCCGTGTCCCCATGTCCCCAGCCAGGGCCAGGCCCCCGCCAGGCGCCCGCTCCCCCCGCCCGCGGCAGGCGAGGGGTTAACTCCCAGCAGCTGCTCCCCAGATGCCGGTTCTGGAATTCACATTTGTGTAATAATAAACCTCAGGGTAAGCGGTGGTGATGGGGGGGGAGGTCCCTTTGTCCCCCCAGCTCGATCCCCCCACCCAGCCGGGAGTGCAGCAGCGGGGGGGAGTGGGGCAGCAGCCCAGGTGCTGCGGGATCCCTTCCGACAGACTCCCAGGGAGATGAATTAGGGCCCCGCCATGAAAACCTGGCTATTTTTCATCCTCCTTGTCCCCGCCGCGCTAGTGGAGGGCTGGGACATCCTGGGGGCCAGCGGGCCCTGGAGGGGCAGACCCGAGCGGGTCTCCCTGAACGGTGCAGAACCGCAGTGTAATTTGTTTCAGGAGAGAGGAGTGAGGAGAGACAGACATAAATTTTATTTAGAGGCTTTCTCTTTAATGGCTCCCATCACCTGGCAGGGCAGCACACCTGCTTCCAATCGCTGCCCCCAAATTCTGCGGGAGAGGAAGGGCTCTTCTGCCCTCGCCTCTGCCCGGCCACCGGCATCTGCCCGCGGTGGGAGAGGTGTTTGCTTGTGCTTCAGAAGTGATGGTGACGCACGGTGTCAAATCCTGCACTTTCCCTTTCCTGGCATGTGCAGGGTGTTTCTAAAAGATGGGCTCGATTTCAAAGCTACAGAGATTTCACATTGGGTCCGTCTTTCTTGAAATACCCTGTATGGGTTACCCCTCCCCGCAGCTCAGCATCCCCTCTCCTGGGCACCTCAGGGCTGGATTTGCTCCCAGCGCAGCACGGCTGGTCCAGCTGGGATGCTCTGGATCCACCCAGCCCGGTCCAAACAGGTCACGAACAGGAGATTCTACAGCCCTGCCGCCCCCGTCCACATCTCTGGCTTCACGGTCCCAGCTCAGACCCACGGAAGCCCCAAGAGCTTACGCAGAGAGTTGGAGAGAGATCAGAGGTTTGGCTGCGGCTGGGGGCAGTGGCAGGAAGAGGGTTCGGGGGGAGTCCTGAATTGAGCCAATCTGTTGCTCCATTTGGTCTGAAACCCTAAACCGGGTCCATCTTTCACATGAGGGTTTCTGCTGCTGGCCATGCTGCCTTTCTTCTTGTCCTGGTGCTGTATTTCAGGCAACGGGGCGATGGGGGAGTCAGAAAAGCTTTTTGCTGACCAGGTCTCAATCTCTGCTAAGAAAAGCCGTCACAAGTCCCTGGGTGATGGGGGCTCCCAGCTCAGACCCCCCTGCAAGCCCCCTGGGAATCACCTCATGATGCAGTGGGGGGGTTTCACACCTCTCCCCAGGGGCTCTATTCGCCATGGGGGGTTCCGCTCCCCACCCAGGCTCACCCGCAGGGTGGGTGTCAGCTGCGGTGGTCCCAGCGACGTGGGTGGGTTCACAGCCCTCCCGTGGCCCCTCTGATCTCCAGTGCTCCGGAGCATCTCTGCTCCCCCCAGAGCCGGGGGTGCTGTGGGGTGGCAGGGGGGGCCCATCCTGCATCTTCTGAGCCACAATCCAGGGCGGCCTCATCTGTTCCTGCTGTTTGGCAGCTCCGCAGGCAGCACGTCCCAGCCCACCCCAAAGGAGCGGGTGTTTGGGAGCAGCTGGGGAGAGCGATGGGAGCGGGGGAGCCTTTGAAACATGAAGAGCCAGTGGGGGGGCCCGGCGGGGGCAGGAGCTCCGTGGGACGGTGGACGTGGAACACACCCCGCCTTCCTGCCCGCAGAGCGAGGGAAACCAGAGGCCCCTGTCCGTGTCCAGCTGGCACCTGCTTCCCTCTCAAAAAGCATCTTCCCAACAACATCTACAGATGGTCCCAAGTCACCGCGGTGGAAACGTGCTCTCCTCATGGGCAGCTTGTACAGCCCTGCGAGCCCTGTGTGTGCTGCAAACATCACAGCCTCCGAGAGCAGAATATTGCCAAAACCACCGGCTCTGAGGGATTCCGGTGTAGCCCTGGGGAAGCCCTCCAGGGCTGCAGCCAGCGGGAGCGGAGGTCTCCGTGCTCGGCTGGGGCTGGAGGGGTCCCACATTGTGCTGGAAAAGCAGCTGCAGCCAGGGAAGGGGCAGGACATGACCCACGCCTGATCCCACGCCTGATCCCACACCTGATCTGGGGCCTGCGGAGTTCAAACAGCGTCCGTGCTCCTCCTCGCCCCGCGGTCCCGGCACGCCACGAGCAGATGCAAACCCGGCTCCGTTGTGCCGAGAAGAGCAAGAGGCTGGTGCTCCTGCTGGGACACAGAGCCCGCCACAGGTGTAAGGAGTGGGGGAGTGTTTAGAGCAAAGACTAAAAATTGTACCTTGCCAGGAAAGCAGGCGGCTCCAGGGGAGAAAACGCACTTTGCGGTGAGCCCCGCGGTGATGCTGCTGTTGCATCTGCTGCTGCGTCCCCTGGGCAAAGTGGTTTCTCTAACAGAAAAAAGTGAAAAATAAAAAAATAAATAAAAGCAACCCAAGCCTCCAACCGTACCTCAAAAGGCCTCGTTATGACTATTTTATTTGCTGGCTTCAGCCCAGCAGCTTGCTGGCCAAAGAGCCTTGATTTCTCCCTCCAGCTCCGGCTCTTCGGGGGCAGGAGCCTGGCCGGGGTCCCGTGCTCTGGATTCAGAGGAGCCTGGGTTTCCTTTGGAAAGTGCCGTTAATTGACATGAGAAAATAATCCCAGCCTCTTTGTCTCTGGAGCAGCAATGGTTCTCCTCACAGGGCGCCTTGAAAAGCAGCGCTGCTTTTCGGGGACTGCGCAAATGCACCAGGCAAAATAATGCTCCCCAGGCCAAAACTCTTCCCTGAGGCAAGGCCATCGGCTTCAAAAGACTTTGCTCCGGAGGTGCCTGTTGCTGCTTGTTTTTCAGATTCACTGTGGACCAGCTCCAGCCCCTCAACCCTGTGTCCCTTTCCGTTCCCTTTCCTTTTCCTGCTGGTACCCGCGTCCCCTCCGCTCACTTGTCTGTCCCCCTGGGAGGGTGCGGGATGCCCCTGCCCTTCTGCTCTGCCTCCAAAGTGGCTCCTCGGGGCACATTCCCTGTGAGCATTCCCGTGAGCATCCCCAGTCAGCATCCCCGGTTAACATCCCCAGTCAGCATCCCTGGTTAGCATTGCTGGTGAGCATCCCCAGCACCGCCTGCCCACCATACGGCACCCACGGAGACGCCCAGGCATCGTCCTGGGGACAGCTCGCAGCTCACTGTCACCTCCACCCCATGCTGCTCAGATCATCCCACCCTGGGAGTCACTGAGACTTTTTTGCCCGGAGGCCACTGGTTTAGCACTGGTCTGGGTGGGCTGTGCTGGAGGCTGCTGTGATCAGGTTGATGCCATGAAATCACTGCTGCCACAGCCAACCTTCCTGAGAAAGTGTCCCAGGGCCAGCGGGGACGTGGGATGCGCTGAGTGTTTGCAGTTCGGGGTAACTCCTGCAGGTCCTTTGTGGAGGCAGAACCTGCAGCACTGAGCCCCCCCAGCGCTGCAGACAAGCAAAGGGCTCTGCCATTATCACTGCAAGGCAATGATTTCCACCAGCGGTAAAATTTGCTTTTACATTTGTATAAAATACACTTAAGTGCATGCTAAATGCAGAGCGAATGAGACAAGAATTGCAAATGGGGTGGATGCCATATTGATTATTGAGGATTTATTCCTCGAGGTTTCGGAGGTTTGCCATAGACACAGATCTCTTTGCACATGGCTGTCGTTAACACTCGTGAAATCAGCTATGAATAGTTAATGGATAATTTAATAATTAATTAGTATTTAACAAACGGAGAGCAGAGGAGCAGCCTGTCTTGCACCAAAATGGAATAATATAGAGGAAAAGTGTATGATGCTGCTGTCCAAGTGATGATTTTTTGGTTTGTTGTCAGACAAACTATTGCACCAAGTGCTGCAGGAGCCCAGAGCCCCACGCTCATCCTGCCCCCCCCCCGGCTGCTTTGGGACCCCTTGTGAGCTGTCAGGCTGGCACTGACCAGGGACACCCAACACGAGATGCCCCAGGTTACACCAGACCCCTCCCCATCAAAGCGGAGCCAGGACACGCTGCCAGCCCCCCCGGCCACCCCCCGCTCAGCCCCCATGAATTCTTTATGATTACAAATGGATACAGCGTTTGCTGCTGCGTGCTCGCTAATTGCTTCAATTGTGTATTAAACAGGCACTAATCATTTCATAAATATTGATATTTGCCGGGCAGCGTTTGCAGGTGGGGGACGGGAGGGATGGCTGGGGAGAAGCTGTGCCACCGCACAGGGGCCACCAAGGGCCACCACCCGCTGGGGACCTGTCCCCCTCCCTGTGCCCCTCCCTGCGCCCCGGGGGCAGAGCCAGGCACCCAGCTCCTGGGGCCACACTTGGAGCACCGGGAAGTGATGGAGACGTCTGTCCCGCATCCCACGGCTCACCCACCACCCGGGGATGGGGGCCCCATGGATGATGGGGGGCGGTGGGGAGGGTCCCCCCGGCAGGTCTAGGGACGGGTGTAGCAGCACAAGTCGTGGCAACTTTGAGCCAGCCTTGGGCATTTGTAAATTAAAGGCTTATTATTAGCAGTACTTGAGATGTACATGTTCTGTCTCCCTCGGGATGTTCATTTCGTGCTGATTATCATATTTTTTAAAATGTAATGAATTTATGGAGATAATTCAATCCCACTGACTAGGAATGTGTCTTACTTCTGCCACAAGTAAAGATGCTGCGTGTGTGAAAATGGAAATTGCTGCGGCACTTTCTGTGTCTTTTGCCTGTCTTCCCCTACCAAAGGATCCCCAAATGCTCTGCAGACCCTATCTGCTGTTAGATCGACCAGAACCACATCACTTCGCAGAGACCTCTGGGCTGGAACACAAAAACTCTTTGATTAGAAGCAGAAATGTAATCAGATTAATTAAGTAAGTACAATTCCAAGGCGAGAAAGTCAATTAAATGAATCATACGTCCAAATGTAAATAGAAGGAGCTGGCTTTGAAGCAGGATTAGAGATAGGAGTGAGAATCGAGTGACGCTTCTTGCAGAGCTGGTTCAAACGTCCTCCAAGAGCCACTTCCCGCGTCCCTCCTGGTGGGAGACGGCACCCAGCATGAGTGCAGGGGTGCTGGTGGCCAGGGACGGGCTCCAAGCGTGCACCAAGTGTGCACCAGGCATGCACCAAGCGTGCAACAAGTGTGCACCAGGCATGCACCAAGCGTGCAACAAGTGTGCACCAAGTGTTCAACAAGCATGCAGCCAGCACGTACCAAGAGTGCAACAAGCATGCCCCAAGTGTGCAGCAAGCATGCACCAAGTGTGCAACAAGCATACAGCAAGCATGCACCAAGCGTGCACCAAGTGTGCACCACATGTGCACCCAGCATGCACCAAGCCTGCACCAAGTGTGGACCAAGTGTGCACCAAGTGTGGACCAAGCCTGTACTAAGCATGCAACAAGCATGCACCAGCCATGCAACAAGCATGCACCAAGCGTGCACCAATCATGCACCAAGCATGCACCAATCACGCACCAAGTGTGCACCAAGCACACTGAAGCGCCCCAGCACCTCTCCAGGTCATGCCCACCGGGCTGCTGGTGTTTGAAGGCACACGGAGGTGTCTGTGCTCCCTCCCTGTGCGTGCATTTCTGCCCACACGCTGCAGAGACCAAAAGCTTTGCGTGCCCACACACATCCATCCCCACGTGAGTGCGTGTGCTGCTATGCAGAGGAGCAAAGTTGCTTCCCAGCCAAACCCAACCCTCGGCGGTTCGCCTCTCCGGTGCCTCGCTGCTCCCCATGCACGGCTCAGGGTGTCCTTTGCTTTTCCAGCACGTTTCTTTTCCTTTCCTTTCCCTCCTACCTTGCTTTCTGCCAGCCAAGACTCCCTGCCACGGATGTCTTCCTGCACCCATAAATCTTTTGCATGGGCTGAAATAGTGCTGTTGAAGAGAGATCTTTTTTTGTGCAAATTTCAATAAATGCCACTGGAACAACGCGGTAAATGATCCTGAAAATGCAAGACCAAAAAGGAGAGAAAGAAATGGCAGCCAAGGGGGAAAGAGAGTGAAACGCCTGGATTTAAGGCTGCCAAACAATGCATTTAAATAATTCAATTTGCAAAAGCAGAGGAGAAAGGGAAGAGGAAAGAAGAGGGGAGAAAAAACCCAGCTTGTGTAGCAATCCAATAAATAACCTCGGAGGGTGTGAGGTGGGGAATGCAGGACCAAGATAGGCCTTGTCCTGTTTACAAGAGTTTTCATTAAAATGTCAGTAAAAAAAAATATATATATATATGTTTTGATAGGTTAAGGCTGTAATTTCACTTTCAATTCCTGAAATCTCCACAGCTGGGGCCAACGCTTCCCCGTGACTGATGGGCTTTGCTGTGACTCCCCGTTATTGCCCCTTAATTAGCGTGGCTGGCAGCCGATGTCATCACCAGGGCTAACTAGCTAACTTGGATTTGCAAATATCTCTGGGAAAGAGCCTTTCCCTCCTGCCAATACCTGGCTATAAATCCCAATTTGTGTCAATGGTGTTAGTAGAATTAATCAAAGTGTTGATCACTCGTTGCTTTTTGCCGGTGAGCGCAGCGCTGGTGCAGCACCAGCCAGGGCCTCTGCAGGGATGTCAAAGTCCCAAGTGGAAAAAATAAGCAGGAACTTCACGAGATGGCCTGAGGGACTGGAGAGGTCCATGTCAGGTCTGCTCTGTGCTGGACCAGCACTGCCAGGGAACCCACTGCTCTGCTTCAAAACCAGCACGATCCTGGGGTTTACCGCTGGGCTCTGCTCCCTGCACTGCCGCGCTGTGCCCGCGCCCTCCTCAGAGCAGCAGCTCCCATCCTCCAGCCCTGGAAAAACCCTCAGGGGAGTCCTGGGCACCCAGGAGCAGGCAGGGAAGGAGGAGGATCCCTCAGGTGAAGTCTGAACTTGGCCTTGGGCTGCTGGGTGAGACGGGCAGCGATGGGGGCGCATGGCCCTGCCCGCTGCTGCCCATGCCGGGGGGGCCCAGCCAGCCCCAACCGTGCCCAGCCTCCTGCAGAGCCCTCCCTGAAGAGACCAAAAGGCCTTTTAAACTCAGAAAAGCCACATTTTATGTGAATACAGATGAGAGGCCTTTCTTTTCAAAAGAAGAAAACTCAAAGCAACCGGGGAACAGAAGAGAAATAAAACCCTCTCCCTGCTGCCCGCCGCTTCGGCGAGAGCAGAGCTTTGCTTCCGCACTTGGATTCAATTAGCTCAGGGACTTGCAGAGCTGTGGCAAACTCTGCCGAAGGGATGTCCCCTCTGGCTGGTGGGATGTCCCCTCTGGCTGGTGGGATGTCCCCTCTGCCCGCGGAGGCTCCCGGTCCCCACACCCTGAGCCCTCACTGCAGCATCAGCCCTGGCAGCACCTCACACCTCCTCTGGGCTCCTTAAAAGCACATAAAAACAACCAGCTGGGTGTGCATTGCAGCGGGAGCTTCAGTGTGGTGGGGCAGCTGTCCCACGGCTTGGTCAAGAGGAGGTTTGCAGAAATGGGGCAGAATCAGCTCCACGGCGCAGGGTGGGCTGGGGAGGGCAGCGGTGGGTTTTGAAACCTTCCCAACGCCCCTACAGAGCCTCGGCACTGGGGAGAGGTCTCAGCTGGGAGAGTGGCAGCTGTAAGAGGAGCAGTTGGCAGCAGATTGGCCCGACAAATCCTCTCGGGCAGCAGGTGAGGAGCACCAAGGTGCACGGTGCCGCCCAGACCGCGGCTCTGCCTGCCCCGGGCACCCCGGCACACCGAGCATCACCCCCCGGCACACACGTGCTCCTTCATCACACACAAAACACTGGTGCCCCTTAAACAGATAATGTTAGGTCATTATTTGAGAATTATTAAACTGCAAGGAAATGTTTAATTGTCTGTTTAATGATGCTTAAAACATGCTGGAAATATTGTTCTGCAGAGGAGAGCAGTGCATGGCATCTCCTCCCAGCAGCCGCTCCTTACCCTGGATGGTTTTGTGTTAGCCACAGAGTTTAGGTTGTCATTTTATTCCCATTCACACCCTGCTGGGGTCCCCGAGCTGGGAAATAAGGCCCATAACCAGGGGCAGAAAATATACCAGCAGCAAATGGGTCCTGGCACCAAGGATTCAGAGACTGGCTACAGCCTGGGGAGGCCAGTGGCATCTCTTGTCCTGGGTCCCAGCACTGAACCTCCCCAAAGTCCAGGCTCAGCTAATACCAGCCTGTGTTAAACCCCTGGTTAAACTCCCAGGCTCATTTCTGCCAGGGTAGCCCATTTCGGGGCTCTGAGCCGCTTGCATTCCTGGTGAGGAGATGCAAATCCTCCACTGCCGGAGACCTGCTCTCCCACTCCTGCTCTGCTCCCGCTCCCCAGCCCCACCGCCAGCTCCATGAACCAATTTTGTGTAAAATCCCCCTCTCACAGCGAAGAGACGCTGCTCCAGCCCGTGGGTCCCAGCTCTGACCCCGGTAAGCCAGGCGGAGGTTTTGCCGACGGGGTCAGCATGGTGAGCACCTGCTGCTGGTCTCTTTGTCCTTTGGAGTCTGGGAACAAGGACGTGTCCACGGGTCCCTGAGAGCCAAACACAGCCTGGCTGTGGCAGGGTCTTTCCCTAAGCAAATGCTGGGCTCAGTTGCCGGTTTCAAAGGATTGAGTAGAGCCTATTTCTGGAGAGGACTAAGTGCCATTTCCTGATCAGTTTGCGGTTGAAGTGGGGCTGCAAAGTCCCTTTTCGAGGTCGCTGAGGAGGGCAGAGGGATCAGCCCACGAACAGCTGTGGCGGCTTCAGTCCTGAAATACTCTCTGAAAGGAGATCCTAACCCTATGGCTGAGCTCAGCAAAGAGCTTCCAATTTATTGTTCTTTTTTAAAGCACCTGTGCTGTAAAATGTCATTTGTCTCTGTCGAGGGGACGGAGCAGGGTGATTTAGGTCCCCACTGCCAGGCAGAGAAGGGGCCCTGCACATCCCTTGATCCCTGCCGGCCACGCTGCAGCTCCACTGGTTTCCCGGTGTCGATCCCAAGCAGAGCAGGGCTGGGCGGGTGGTGGGATACAGAAGAAAAGGGCCAAGGCAGAGGGTAGGACCTACTGATGTTCTGAGGGGCTCAGCCCCAGCCAGCACACCCCAGGGGACATTTCTAACTCCAGAAGGGCTTTGCAGAGGTGGAATTTAAAAGAAGAGGCTTCAGACACAATGGCTACATCATCACCATCAAATCGTCCTACAAAAAACAGAATCAAGATGTGTCATACATCAGCATCTATCCAAGGGGTGTCTGGAGTTATGTTTCAGCAAATGTTTACTGGGGCATTTTTGTCCCAGATGTTAATTCAGGTCTTTCCTTCCCACCATGTTTTCTCCTGGAATCCTCCAGCTCTGGAGCAGGTCCCTCTCACCAAAGGGAGGGGTATGAAAAGGGACCTGTGAGCTTTCCAGGGCCCACAGAAAGGTCTGTGCCTCCTGTACCTGAGTCCCAGCTCATTAGTGAGGTGCCTGTTTCACAGCCGGCCAAGAGGAGTCCTGCAGATCGGCTTTGCACAAAAGAGATAGCAATGAAACTACATGCAATTCGCTTTCCTCACACTCAGGAGGGTGAACATATACTCGCTTTCCTTCCAAAAACCTCCAAAGCCTGGATTTCAGGATTAATTACTGCTTTTCCCTCAGAAGTAGCATGAATAGGGTTCCTCATGGGGTCAGGGCATGTTAGAGCCCAGCTCTCCTGAGAACACCTCTTGAACATGAAAGCCCTGATGGTTGGTCTGGCCACTGCCTGTGTCTGCGTGACCACAGCCCAGACTGGCGGGTCTGGGCCAGGCGAGGAGCAGACGGGAGCTTTACGGCGAGGCTGGTCCTGGCCAGGCTGGGCAGGACACGGCTGCCTGGCTCTGCTGGAGCATCTGGCCCGCAGTTGGCAAGACACAAGACTCAGCAACTTTCTGGGAGCTGAGGAAAGAATAACAACAGAGTAAAAAATAGTCCTGGTCCCCTGTGAGTCTCGTTCATTAAAAGACAACAACATGTTTTATGGCTCGCGCGTTCTTCTCTCGGTGGTTTCCCCAGAACGGGGCTCAGCCAGATAATAAGCGAGGCCCCCGCTGGCCCCTCCAAAACCATCTCCCGAGCGCATGCGGAGCCATAACTCAGCCTCTGTCAGCGGCTCCATCAGTCCCACCCCGGGACCACCCGAACTGCTGATTTCCTCCATCCCCCTCCCCACCGCTGACCCTCTCCCGCCGCTGCCGTGGGGGATATGAGCTCACTGATTAGAAATCAATAGGGCTTCAGCTCACACCTGAGGCACAAGCGCTGCCAGATGAGCAGGTCGCTCCCTACCCTGCCTGGCCTCCCAGCTGTGCCCGCTCAGCAGATTTCAGCAGCTCTGGGGGGTTTTGCTGATGAGAAGGTGCCCCTGAGGAAATGCTCCCACTGTGCCCTTGGGTAAAGCATCTTCCCAAGTCTCTTCTCCACTGTTCTCTTCAGAAGGGCTCCTCCAAATCTACAGCGATGCTGTTGGAAGGACAACTGCGCAGGTCTGCCCTCACCAAACCACTCTTCCTCCTGCCACATGGCTAAGGATGGATCTTCAGGACATCTGTACTGAGTGTGGTGGCTGTGACTTGCTCCGTGTCCCTGTGGAGGTGGCCCTGAACCCCCAGAGCTGCCTTGTTGCCAAGAGCTGAGCTGCATCTTCTGGGGACATCTGCCTTCCCCCTCCCACTCCAACAGTTTTGCACTCCAGCAGAGGAACCAGTGTGTTGGATGACAACTCCAGCAGAGGAACCAGAATTTCCAAATAACACCTGTTCGAAGTCCACTGTTAATGCTGAGCTCTGTGAAGACCAAAATCATTGACATTACCCCATGCACCATCTTCCACCCTCTGCCTTCTCCTCCAGCCCCCTCTGGAGCTCTGAAGCAGCATCCTGCAGCTTGGAGGCCAAGGTCAAACACTAGGGCTGAGTCAGCCCACCAGACCCCCCAAGGGGCTGTCACCTGCCTCTGCACACCCCAAATCAGCCAACAGCTCAGTCCCACTTCTCAGCTCTGCCTTCTCAGCTTCACATGTCCTGCTCAGAGGTGGCACCTGCCCTTAGGATCCAGCATGGGAAAAGTCTGCCCGATCACGGGCTTCCTTCACATCAAACAGAATTTCTATTCTAGGCTAATGATGTGCCAATTGCTGTTACAACAAATCCTCCCCGAGGTCTCCCAGATGGCTAGTTGCTTCTTGTGGCCTGCTCTGTATGCAACATTATGTAGCTGCTGCTAACCCCTCCATAAATATGTTTTTAATGTTTCGTTTGCATCTCACTCAGATTCAATAACTGGTCTGGGAAATCTAAAGTGCATCTTAAAAACTGAGCCACAATAATTATTGAATATTAGATACCATCATTGGAGTATTAAAAACATATTTCTGTATAGAAATAGAGTTTGAACACACAGTACGGGGCTGCACCACACACACTGTGTGCTGATCACTGAGAAAACGTCCAGCTTCCTATCACACTAATAGCAACAGTTTGCATGTCTGCTGCGTTTCCCATCAGGAGGATCTCAAACCACTTTTTTAACGTTCACTGTACGTGCAGGCACTGCTTCCCCACAATATGTCCCAGACTCAGCATCTCGCCAGCAGCTGGGACAGGAAAGGATGCGAAGTGCCCCGTCCATCACTTTGGACCCCGGGCGTGGAGCCCAGAGCCGCTGCCGGATGGTCCAAGGCTTTTCCTTTGGACACCAAACCACGGGAGGCTGACATTTTAGACCAAGCTGGGGATAAATTTGTGAGCCCAGCGGTGGCACTGGGGTGTACAAGTGGAGAAATGTGCACTCGAGAGGCCTCTCAGCTGTGTCCACCCTCGGCGTTACCTGGTTTGCTCGCTTCATCCCAGTGACTGCACGAGCAAATGAGACTTGCAGCTGAGCAGAATCCTTCCAGAGCCAGCCTCAACTAGGCTTACTCACAGGATTAGTGTACATATTTTAACAATGCAGATAATAATACATATAGGGAGAACATGCATTAGTTCCAGCTAGGGCCCTGCAAATACTGAGAATTAGTGAATGAATGTAAGGATAGAGTATACAACTATTATATCCCCATTCTCGAAATTTTTATTCTCTGATGGATGCACTCAAGGGAACCATTTGAGAGTGTCTCCGTAAGATACTTTCTTAATAATTTGACTGTAAGGTTTTTCTGCTTCTGTGCTCCCAAGCAATCAGAGAAGAATCAGCACCTCCCTTGATCGTGCCAAACTTTGATACCCCAGGCAGAATTGCTTCACACCTCCGAGACCTGCGTGTTTTACGGTCACGGGAGTGAAGATCACAGACACCATCAACCAAAGAGCATCACTAAACAGAGAGGTGCTGTGATCTGTCACTGGAGTCCCTTCAGATGCTGTGAATCAAACCCCCCAGGTTTTAAAAGCAGCAGGCACTGAGGAAGCGCTTAGTCCAAATGGCTCTTCCTAAGGCCAGAGTCAGCTGCGGGAGCTGATCCTGGCTTAATCCCTGAGCCAGAACATGAATTTGGACAATTTATTTCATTTTGCTTTGCCTCCCTTCCATGTGGATAACCTAACAGGTTTGTTTCTACTTGGGCACTTCCGTGGTTCCCCACAGCGTACTGGTTTAGAGGGTGGGAGTCGAAACCTACCCACCCCATGTCTCTATTTTACCTTTCCTGGGTTAGAATTGAGCCCATTTTGCAGAGGAAGAAGCTGCGGTACGAGGCCAGCAAGGGAGCTGCACAACACTCACCTTCTCCCTCTGCCAGGACTGAGCTGGAAACCCCAGGTTTCCCACGAGTCCATTAAAGTTAATAAATTGGCTTTTCTCACAAAGGCAAGATTATCCTTTGGGATTTATCGCCGCAGGGTTTAGCAGTGGCACGGCTGTAGGCAGCGTCAAAGAGGTGCTGGACAGGCTCAGGGGAGAGCAGTCCATCCAAGAGCATTTCCCTGGTCTTGTCATCCTGGAAAAAAAGAAAAAGCAAGGCACCATGTATGGAGATGTTCCTGGGGCACATCAAGGCTCATTCTCTTTATTCGCAGCCCTCCCAGCACCGATTGCCAGGGTGGGACTGGGAGCAGCGCTGTAGATCTGGGAGCTGACTGGCAGCCCACAGAGCCAGCCTGGCAGCCGGAGGGGAAGCAGCAACTTTTGTGCTATTTCAGTCCCAGCAAGAGCTGCAAAATTCATGAAAAAATAGAAATGCTTGACAGCAAGAAGCAAAACTCGCATTTCTGCAAGCTGTTTCAAGACTGGGTCTGATGCCTGTGCCTGGCCACCTTGCTCACCTGCTTTCACACCTTTTGGAAAGCCGGACGCCTGGCTGGAGCATGAACCGTGCACCGGCTGCAGCCCCGCTGGCACGGGCATCCCCTGCCCCTCGCCAGGCACCGGCAGCAATATAAACCACACGGCATCTCATACCAGGCTGTCGGAGCCGGTCTTCAAAGCTGTCAGGGAATCTGAGAAATCCAAGTGTAAAATCAGCATGTTTTGTGGGGCGGCGGGCACAGACTGCCCATATGTTACCCACACACATCACCAGTCAGCTGGGAAATGCACATATCTTCCACGCTTTCATTTCTCCATTTTTCCCGGTTGGACTTGTCAGAGAAATTTCGTTGCCAGCCCATATACCTTCGCGAGAAACGCATGGCTCAATCTTTCACAGATGGACTTCCCTCACGCCTGGGCTTTGATCAAGGCAAAAAAAAAACCAGCAGGGCCGGGGTGGGGGGGATTATTACCTTGAAATGTGTCTGTGGAAGCATTTGTGCATGCAGGCGTGCGTTCTGTGTGTGCGTTTCTCCATGTGTGTACCCACGCTGCCGTGGCCATAAGTGGATGCTCGATCCTGACCTCGGGACATCCCCGGGGCAGCTGCATCCTGCGGGGCTGCTGCTGGTGGGCACAGCTCGTGCGGTGGCATTGCTGCAGGTACAGGAGGGTTCTCAATGGTGCAAAATGACCTGAGCATCCAAAGGGACCTTCTGCCAAACCAGCCATTCCCCCTGATCAAATTGCCATTGCACCAGCACCCAGATTCACTGCCAGGTCTCTAAACCACAGCACTTGGATGCAGACTGGTTTGTTAGATTTGGGAGGAATTCTTGGAGCTGCTTTGTTTCGTCAGTTGAAAGAAGGGCACGTCATGAAGAACAGAATCATAGAATCATGAAATTATAGAAGCATAGAATGGTTTGGGTTGGAACGGACCCTCAAAGGTCCACGCACCCTAACAAAAAGCTCATGAAGGCAACACGGAACGGAGCTCGTGTTTGCAAAGTTTGTTTTAAATTTCCCAGGAGCCTGAGCAGAGGCTGGAGCTGGTTACTTATTAGCGACCCTTTCAAAGGTGAACCCTGCCCGGCTGCTGCGGAACACGCGGTGCTGTGGGGACACGTGGTGCTGCGAGGTCACGTGGTGCTGCGAGGTCACGTGGTGCTGCGGGGTCACATGGTACTCCAGGGACACGTGGTGCTGCGGGGTCACGTGGTGCTCCGGAGATTCGTGGTGCTGTGGGGACATGTGGTGCTGCGGGGTCACGCCGTGGTGTGGGGACACGCGGTGCTGCGGGGACACGCGGTGCTGCGGGGTCACGCGGTGCTGCGGGGTCACATGGTACTCCGGGGTCACATGGTACTCCAGGGACACGTGGTGCTGCGGGGTCACGTGGTGCTCCGGAGATTCGTGGTGCTGCGGGGACATGTGGTGCTGTGGGGACATGTGGTGCTGCGGGGTCACGCGGTGGTGTGGGGACATGCGGTGTTGCGGGGACACGCGGTGGTGCGGGGACACGTGGTGCTGCGGGGGCACGCCGTGGTGTAGGGACAGGCGGTGGTGCGGGGACACGTGGTGCTGCGAGGTCACGTGGTGCTGCGGGGACATGTGGTGCTGCGGGGTCACGCCGTGGTGTGGGGACATGCGGTGCTGCGGGGACACGTGGTGCTGCGGGGACACGCGGTGCTGCGGGGTCACGCGGTGCTGCGGGGACACGTGGTGCTGCGGGGTCACGTGGTGCTCCAGGGACACGCGGTGCTGTGGGATCACGTGGTGCTGAGGGGACACGTCCCACGTCGGGGACCCTGCCGGCGGAGCGCTGCTCGTCGGGTGCGGGGCTCGCCCAGCCGTGATCCCCTGCCAGCTCAGCAGATCTGGCACCTGCTGAAGGCCGGGGCAGACCCGGCGCCTTTGAAATGTAACGAGTGGAAAATCAGCCAGAAACCGGAGTTTCGAGAGGGGACTGTGTCCAGAAAAACAGCAACAAAAAACTGAGGGTAGAGGAGAGTAGAAAAAAAAAGTCCCGACGGCTGAATTTGCCCTTTCTCAAAATAACTCTGCATTTCAGAAAACCTGGAACCTTTCGCTTTGCATGGGCAGAGCGAAGCCTCGGACTCTCTGCCTTGCAGTTCACATTTTTCAAGTCAAATATATATGTAGATAAGGTTCTTAAGGACGTGGTTTGCTGCCAGGGTTGAGTTAATGGTTGGACTCGATGATCTTGAGGGTCTCTTCCAACCAAAATGATTCTGTGGTTCTATGATTCTAAATCCCTGGGCAGCTCTATCCTTGCAATCTGAGTCCCCCAGCCCTTGCATGCCTTTCGGGCCAGTTATAATATTGAGCTTTGGAGTCTCCTCGTTCTTCATTGGGTTCCCTCATTTTCATCAGGTGGGATGTTTCTTCCCTCTGCGGGCAGTTGTTTGTCGCTCGCTGACCAGCCTGAACACCTACCCAGCTGCTACTTACACCTGCAGCTGGAAGGCTGGAAAAGCCCTTGGGCTCCTTGGCAATAGCCAAAACATCAGTGAGTTCTCACCTTCTGCAGTTTCTTGTCTCTAGATGTGTTCTTCTTTTTCTTATGTCTAGGGATGGACGCAGGTTCTGCTGACGGCCATAGATCCCTCATTTTCTGAACTGACTCTGGGGTCCCTCCTTTGCTTAACTAGGTAAAAAGTTTGACATATCTAGGTGGAAGTTCATAATCTAAGGCTACAGCATATTTGGTTACCTATGCTAAGCAAGTTCTATATGAGCAATTTCTAAGCAAGGTCTGTAAGAAGCAGCACATCAACTCATGCAATATTCCTGCCCTATCGAGCTTACACGAGCCTCTTGCTTGTACAAGCACAATAGTTCGACAAAAGCTAAGGTCTGGCCACTGGCTCAGTCTGTGCTTCTGAGCACACATCCCTGGCCAGCGGGCTGTTCAAAGCAGGTGGAGTGCCGAGGATGAGGATGGGTGTGAGGATGAGGATGGGTGCTGAGGACGAGGATGGGTGCCCCTGTGCACAGCTGTACCCAGTGCCCGGCGGAGCAGCCAGCGCAGGGCAGGGAGGGTGCTGCCAGCGAGGGGACATAGTGACAAGCCCCAGGGGTTTGGAGGGTTGTGGGAAAGGCAGCTGAAGTGAGCCAGCAGCACCCCTTGGCACCATGCACAGGGACAGGCACAGATGGCACGTGTGTCCCCCCCTGCCTGTCCCTGAAAGGTGACCACAGCTCGTCACCCAGCAGCCGCCAGTGCTGTCGCGTCCCCCCACAGCTGTCTCCAGCCTGACGTTCCAGCTCATTAATTTACCCCATTAGAGGCTCCGGAGGGAGCCGGGGAACTTGGGTGCAATTTTTCTTCCCAGTTTTCAGGCCCCGAGCACATGTGAGAAGAAACACGCACAGCCCCCGCCGGCTGCATCCCTCATCGCCGGCATTAGGCTCTGACCTCTTCGCTTTCTGCCCTGATTTCTAAATAGTGTTTAAAATTTGTCACTGGCCCCCTGTCATTCTTCAGCCATGATCCACTTGAAAGGGACGGTTTGCAGAGCCAAAGAAAACACCGTGCATGGGACCTACACCAGCAATGCCAGAGCTGCTCGCTCGCCTCGAGAGCGATGTGCGCTGGAGAACATACGTCCTGGCTGACAGGAGCAGCTCCGAAAGCAGCCTGGGGAGAAAAATGTCCTGGGAAATACCCTGAAAAATTAATTCTTGCATGTTGCCGCCTCCAAAATAAATGAGATAACGTCTTTAGCTCTAATTGGGTAAACGGAAACTCTCTTCCACAAGGAGCTTTGGCTCCGTGTAAGGAGCCATTAATCAGGGGGTAGCGGGGAGACCTGGAGCCAAACGGGTCCCACTGGGATGTGTCCCGGTGACCCTAGAACCAGGACCCCCCAATGCCGGCGTCTGCCAGCCACCCCAAGGCCCCGCTGGCTGGTGGGGTCCAGGAGGGGGACAAGTCCTGGGCTGCAATGCGGCTCTCAGAGACCCCCGTGCAGGGACGGGTGGTGGGGATGGGGGTGCTGGGGGTGTTTACAGGCTGCCCTTGCTCACCGCGTGATCCCAGGCTGATAATGCCCTCCTTTCCGATTTCTTAGTCTTTAAAACTGGGATGGATTTGTATCCCTGGGACTGACATCATCAGTAAATTGGTGTTTTCTTTAATTTTTACTTAGAGAAAGCTGTGGAGAGCCCCCTGGGAGGGCTGGCAGGCTGCTCTGCCGCCCAGCTCTGCCCTTCCTCTCCTCTCTCTCATCACCCAACCTGTGCGGGCACCTGGGGGGCTGCACATGGGCTCCCTGCTCACCATCCCACCACCCTGCCATCCCACTGTCCCGCTGTCCCACCATTGCACTGTCCCATCACCCACTGTCCCACTGTCCCACCACTGCACTGTCCCATGACCCCACCATCCCACCACCACCCCCCCACCCTCCCCCCCCATCCCCCCTTCACCCCCTGGCCCAGCCCAGACTCCCCACAAGCCC
>VWYH01002136.1:169947-232866 GCA_013399365.1 Pampusana beccarii
CCCCCCCAGCCCCTCACCCTCCTCTGGGTGAGAAGCAATAATTGGAGCCTGACATCCCATCTGGAGCCGATCAGCGCCGGCTAACTTGGAGATGTCGCTAATGGAAACTTCAGTGTTTTATTTCCAGGGGCTTCTGTCGCGTCCTCCTCCCAGCAGTGATAACCGCCCCAGCCATCCACAGCAGCAGCTCTCGGAAGCCATCTGTGATGCTCAAACATGGAGATCCTTTGGAATTAGCAGCACAGGCCACCGGCTGCAAGGGGTGAACATGGCTCCTAAAGCTGTTTGCAACACCGGGTTTCACAGCCCCAAACCCCCCAGGCCCTCCGCTGCCCCTCCTGCCCCCTCCTCCCCCTGCCTGAGGCTCAAAGTTGATTTTTTTGGGTGCGCACACGCAGTCCTGAAGTATCGAGGTCTCGGAGATTAAAAGGCACCATTATGGGAGTCAAACATAAATTCTCCTTTTATTAAGCAGAGTAAATGTCACCAGTGAAAAAAAGCAGAGGAGGATGGAGAGAAGAGCAGGATTTCATTCCAGCTTCCCTTTACTTCTGCTCCTGCTCCTGGCCCTGGCTCTCTGCAGCTGTTTATTTAAAAGTCCAGTAGGGAAAGCTCATATCTTGCTTTCTTTAGGGATTTTCTGCATCATTACCATGACGAAAGCCTCGGTCCCTGGCTCGGGACGGACCGGCACGGCAGGTCCTGCCTGGCCAGGTGGGTGCTGGGGAGAGCAGCAGGGTGACCCCACGGGGGTGCAGGGACGGCCCCAGCTCCGCAGCATTGTCAGCATCCCAGTGCTGGGGCTCCAGGGAAGAGCTTCGGTTCAAAGGGCAAACCCCCGGCAGGGGAGACGAAAAGTTTCCTTTAACTTGACGAGACGGAACCGAATTTGTGTCACATACTCACCTCGTCTAATTGCCCCAGCACGGCGGATTTCTGCAGAGCCTGGAGCCAGCACGGGGCTCCGAGATGCTCGCAGGCACAACGTGCCTGGACAGGACGGCTCTGCAGCTCCTGGCGCTCCCTTGGCCCTATCTGTCCCCTCCGGAGAGGCAGGGACCAGGGGTGTGACACACGCTGTGACAGCAGAGAGCAGCAGAGGCAGCAGAGCACTGGTGTTCCACAGCCTTGTCAAGGCACAGAACTGGGAGACAGAGCTCACGGGAAATGTTTTTCCTGCTTTCAGGTTTAATTCTGCCAGGCACTTGTCTGAGACGGTTTTATTCACACACAGCAGCAGAGAAATGGCTGAATCAAAGGACTCATTTTCTTTTTTTTAAATACTTCTTGTTATCTTTGTAGGCTCAGGAATGTGGCTGAATTTACTGGGTGCATTACCCAGCCGTGCGTGGGGGCGGGAGAGGGGGCTGGGGGGCGGCAGGGATGCTCGCCCCAGAAATGCTGTGCACGGCAGTAACCACTTAATGGTGCAGGTGAAGTGTTTGCTTAAGTGGGATTCACAATGCAGGGGGAGCACTCAGGGCACGTCTTAAACAAATAACCACGTGCACAGCAAATCTGCTGGAGAGTGGGTTTACTCCACTGCCAGGTTCTTCTTCCAAAAGAGATTTTTCATCCTCCTGCATTTAACTCTGGTGCCCTGTGGTTTGGGAGAAGCAGATTTATTCAAGCACCAAGGCTGCTCATCACTGCGGTCCCCTGGGCCTGGTTTAAGGGGTGGATTTGCTAAGCTGGAGCTCCTTGTAGCTCCTCAGCTGGGGCTGCAGGTACCTTGGCAGTTTCATTTTCCCTAGAAATCCTTCCTTAGGAAAGGTGGTATGAACCCAGACACTAATCATCTGGCTCTGCTCATCAGGACACCTTTGTTGCACTTGGCCTTCTCCTTTTCATGTCCCAACCTCTTGCTCAGCCCCAAGTTCAAGGCACCTCAGACCTGCTCCTAGGAGCAGTGGCTGGTGCACAGGCAGGCTGGGCTGCTGGTGTCCCTGCAGCCTCTCTGAGACAGCTCTCCATCCTCCCCATCAGGTCCCTCCTCTCTGTCCCAGTTCCTGCAGGCACAGAGAACTTCACCGGAGGGTTTATCCTCACAAGGCAGCTGCCAGCACCGCGGGGATGGTCCCTCCATGTGCCGCTGGACCACCCCAGCAGCAGAAACCGGACCCACCTGCATCCTACAACCTGTCCGCATCTGCTGGTGTCCCTCATCCCCATTGGCCTCCAACCTCTCACTCAATATGCAAAATAACAAATCAATGTAAAATTAACCTCCCTTTTCCTTTGCCACCATCTGGAAGAGAAAAAAAAAAACAACGACTTCAGCCCAGTGTTGGGGTTTGAGTAGTTGCAGCACTTCTGCTCGAGAGGGTCCATCTTGCTGTGAGCATCTGCGTGCAAAGGGCTGTTGAGGGGAACCAGCACCGTGGGTGGCTTATGAAGATGATTACTATCCAAATTCCTTCTGAGAGCAGGGATGGATCCAACCCCAAAACAAAAACAATGGAAAATGGAAGGTTTTGTCCTTGGAGTTTATTGTTTTTTTTAAAGCAGCGTCATGTCCATGATCTCTCACCACAGAGAATTGATGGGCGAAGGTCGTGGTGCCGGGGACATCGCAGAGGGGATGGGTGGGCTGAGGGGACACAAGCCCTACCCCATCACATCGTCCCCCTGGCCCCACCAGTTCCTGCTGCGGCCCTGTGGAAGCCTTGCCCAGCGCTCAGAACCATGCGATAAATAACTAGATAAATCATACACCACGAGGATGACCTCTTCCCTGACCGCTGAGTAAATCACCTTATTCTCCGTATCATGATATCTGATCGCTCCCGCTGCGGTCTGCGCTCCACGAGTGGTGCAGCCAGCACGTCCCAGGTTTCTGTCGCCCAAGCCGGCTGTCACACCTCCCGAACAGCCACCCTGACAACATCCCTTCGCCTGCCCGTGGCTCCACGTCCTCTCCTCCTGCCTCTTCTCCATCAGGAGAGGGCAGGCGGTGGACCCTGATGCTGCATGGCATGGGGCCGAACTGCATCTGCCGAACTGCATCTGCTCACCACGGCAAAACGGGCTTCAAAAGGATGGCAGCGACTTTGTCCTTGTCCCTACACCCCAGGGAAGTTCCTTTGTGCATCTTCACCCTTCCCCTAAAGAATTCCCCCCGCGCTCACCCCCTCTCCTCTCTGCCCCCCTGTTTCTCTCTCACACACATGTACAGCTCCCTTCTGTTATCTTTGTCAGCAAAGAGAACCTGATCCAGTCCATTAGCTCAGCCTCGCTCCCCCGATGTCCCCCCCACTGACAGGGAACATGACACTGCACCGCCGAGCACAGATGCGAGCTCTCCATCCTGACAAACATGTGTTGAGAAAGCATTTTTGACCAAGTTCCATATCCAGGGCTAGTGTCAGACAGTGGAGGTGGAATGAAAGGACCTCTTGGCTGGAGACGCAGGAGATAAGCAGCAACAGGAAGCCTGTGAGCGAAAAAAAAGATGCTAGCCCCAGAAATTTTAGAGGGGAGAGCAGCGACACAAAATAATTGCTGAAAGAATGCAGCTTGATTGCAGACAGCAGGGAGAGTCTCAAATCCTGCGCGGAATGAAAGAGCAGGATGATAGCTTAAGGGGGAGAGAAGTTATCAGCCTAGAAGGAGTGATTTATTCAATGGAGGGGATTAAGGGTCCAAAAGTTAATGTACGTAATGTAAAACAGGACGGCTGAGGACCCCGGGAAGGGGGATGCGGGCGGGAGAGCTGCACATAGAGCCTGGTCAAGCATCCTGCAGGGAGGTGTCAGGGTACTCGGTCCCCAGCACCCATCACCCAGCTTTCTGCACCCCTCCTGGAGAGCAAACCACCCTGCAGGGATGCAGCCGGGTATGAAGTACCTTCTGTAGTCAGGACCTGCAGGTCTGGGCACTCATTGATGCCAGCAGGAATTTGGCATCTTCCATAGAATCATATTTTGGGTTGAAGGACCTTCCCAGCTCCCCAGTGCCCCCCCTGCTGTGACAGGGACATCTTCACCAGCTCAGGTTGCTCAGAGCCCCATCCAGCCTGGCCTGGGATGTCTGCAGGGATGGTTCATCCACCACCTCTCTGGGAACCTGGGCCAGGCTCTCACCACCCTCATCACCGCTTTGAGGTCTTTGGTGGGCTGGTGGCTCCATGGGGACACCCCCAAGCCCAGGCTCCTGGCTGTTGGTGACCTGAGGGGTGCCAGGCACCATCATGGCCCATGAAATGAGGCAACACACCACTATGTCTGTTGGACGCCAGACGCTTTCATGCCGTTCTTCCATGTGTAGCTGGAAACCAAGAGCAATGCCCTGTCCAGAGGATGCTCTCTCCCCAGTGTCACGCTAAGAGGCCGTGAAGCGGGGTCAGGATTGCGGAGGTGTCACAACACACACAGCAAAGGGACTCTTCCCCAGGAACCGCAGATACCCCCCAGGCCCTGCTCTGCCCCTTCATTTCTCCACAAACTGTCAGCAATGGGCCAAATCCTCTGCGGGCTCAGGCGGTGGAGGGCTGCCAGCGGGCCGGCGTCCCCTCATTGTTCATTTTGTCCTTCTTCTATTCATCCCTCCTCTCCTCCCAGGTGCCTCGCCAGAGAGGGAGGGAATCCTGTCAGTCGCTAACAAAAATACTGTGCAAATCATATTAAAATAAAAGGCTCTTGTAATTTTTAGTGTTTATTGAAGTGGTTTCTCTTTATTTCTTTTTTTTCCTTTTGGCTCCTTGAACATTTTGGAGCACAGCTGCCAGAAATGAAATGTCTGACTGGCCCCAGTGATGCTTCTGTTGGCCTCTTTCCCTTCCTTTCTCTCTCCCTATACTTCAAAGTCCCTCCCTCATGCTCTGCTTCTTTCACATCACCTCCCTGCTCATCCTTCCCCTGCAGCCTCCCCGTCCCCAATGGGTCTTCTGCTGTGCCCCGTCGCTCCTTGGTGCAGAGCGGGGCAACCGGCTGCGTTTTCCACTGGTGATGCAGGGGACAGGTTGTCACAAGTTTGAGTTCATGATCAGAAAATGACAGGTAAGGGTCAGTGAAGGCAGGGACTGCAGAGAAAAAGCTGCTTCCCGCTGCCTGGGACACGCAGCTGCATCACGGAGGCACAGACATGCTGCTGCCACCACCACCTGGAAGGGGCAGGATGGAGAGTGCCCTTGTGCCTCCCCAGTCCCCTCTTCCAGCGTGTGATCCCTGGGCTCTCATGGATAACATCCCTGCTATCTTGCTCTCCTGGAGCGGTTCTCATCAAGAGGTTTCCGCAGATGCTGGACCAATATCTCTGCGCCCATCTTAGATGAGCAAACTGAGGCTTGGCAAAAGCAATGCACCCCAAACCATTTCTCCCAAGTCTCCATCCAGCCTGGTAGGACACCAGCCAGCCCGTGCATACTGGTTTGCCCTTGACCCTGGGCTCCACACACGCTTGCACAACGCGGGGCTGCAGGAGGACGCCAGACTCCACCGCAGCAGCGCGTGTTGCGGCGCTCCTTCCCGCTCCATTGGCAGCGGGTGATGGACCCGCACGCACCCGCCTGCTCCGCTGGCAGGGATGCTGAGCGCTAGGGCTGCTGGCGTGTTTAATCCGCTAATGGAATTAATTCCCTATTAAATTAAATACTGCAAATATGTTGCTGGTTCGGTTTGTGGAGGAGGGGGTTGTACCTCTCCCTCCCCCAGCCTTTTATCCTGGTAAAGACACTGGAGTGTTTGTTAGCAGAGAGAGGAAAAAAAAACACCACAAAGAATCACAGCATTTATGCAGATATATATAAAAAAAAGGCAGATTATTTTTCAAAAAAGCCAAAGAAAACTCCCCTTTTTCTTGCAAACAAGCTGCCTTCTCTCTGGGAAGCGGCCCTTCCATCGCTCCGTCCCAGCGTGCGGGGAGGACAAAAGCCGCTCTCGGCGGGGCAGCGGCCCGCGGTGCGGTGCCCGAGCCCCGCTCACATTTCAAAGCTCTTGTTTTTAAATTGAATGTCCTTTTTATTTTTTTTTTCTCTTTAATGCATATATGTATTCAAAGCGAAGTTATGATAAAAATCCGACACAGAGCTGAGAGCGAGGGGTTGAGTTGCATTTTGGCACAGACAGGGCTCATCCCTTCTGCGGGAGGCTCCTTGCCAGAAGACATCTTGGAGTGGAAGGAATTCGAGAAATAGGGGGGGTTGCATATTATTGGGCTTTATTTGTCCCACTGAGGGAGCAAGAGGAAGCGTGAAAGGTTTGAGTGTAAAAAAATCTGGTCTGGGATTTACCTGTGACTGCGGCAGGTGAAAAGTGTTGGATGATGGATTCTTCCCGGTGAATGAAGAGACAAAGGGGAGTCTCTTCCCTGTCTGACACTTGGGTAGCAGCATATTTTCAGGCAGGGGAGGTGAAGTAAAAAATCTGGTCTGGATCGGAGTACTTGTATCTCATCAGATGGACCCTGAGATGCCATTTGAGATGAAGGCGAATTGCAACAAGCACCTATAGAAGATACCAACTCACACAAGATCATCGGCTACATCTGACTCGCTGCCTGGGAGAGGATTTTGTTCTCGTGTTTGTTGTTTTAGTCTCTTTCTTCATCTCTTGCTGCTCAAAACCAGCATGAGCTGAATGACTCCAAAACTTCTCCCGAGGATTTTGGGATTGCGTGCCCCTGCCCTGCCAGGAGATGGTCTGATGAGCCCAAATTCACACCCCTGGTTCTTATGGGTTTCCAGGAAATGGCTATGGAAAGCTGAATTTAAATTCAAGCACATGTGCCAGCATCACTCAGCCAGCTCAGAAGACGAGGTATAGCATGTTCCTCGGCTGTCTGATTAAAATTAACCAATCCTAATCAGATTTTCAAATACCGAACACTTAGGGGAAGCATGGACAAATGCATAGTGATGATTTGTTAATATCGTTCAGAGACTCATAGCCCCTAATTAATGTATTCATGAAAACCACACACAATGCAGGTTACAGATAGAAAAACAGGTGGAACATGGTGATTTAATTATTTATGAATTGCTGGTCGCAGTGTCCCCAAAGCACCGATGTCTCTGCCACCTACACCTGACTCAGCTCCGTTTGTCCGTCAGTGCTGTGAGATGAAGGGCTGTTAGGACAGACTCTTTATCTTGTCCATCCCCGGGATCCCTGGCGCTTGTGCCACCGCAGGTGTGGACCTTGCTGTCCCCACTGTCCCTGAAATCGCCCATCCCAAAGCCCCAGATCAGCTCCAGAAGAGCAGCAGTGCCTTCCTGACCAAGGCAGCAGCAGCATGAGGGCTCTAGGGCTTGTTACCTGCTCCCACCCCAGGGAAAAGAGTGGAAATCTTAGACTAAGTGCAACTTACACCGTAGCTTCTTTGAACGGGAAATAAGTGGCTGTTCTGGAAACATAAAAGGGCGAGTGTGAAGTTGCCTGCCCGTGAAATGGGGGCACGCAGCGGGGGCTGGCGTGCGGTGTTTGGGATGGCGGGGGTGCCAGATGGTGAGCATCGCAGCAAAGAAGCTCATATCCCACCCCGAGGCGGCTCGGGGATGCTGGATCTCCGAGCAGGACCCCGGGGGGCTCGGGCTGGGGTGCGGGAAGGGAAGGGAAGGGAAGGGAAGGGAAGGGAAGGGAAGGGAAGGGAAGATGATCCCCCCGTCCGTCCGGCTGGCACCTTCATCCCAGCTGAGATCCAGGCACCTGGGGGAGGCCACCATAAAACCCAAAGTCCTTCTGTTCCAGGACAACCAGATGCTGTTTCCAAGGGCCCAGGGGAAGGTCAGAAAAGCGCATCACAGCTGCAGCATTTACTCGGTAACATTTCCACGAGGATTTTGTTCACGGTTCTTTGCACCAAGCGCATGGTAACAGCGGATCCGAACGGCTGGTTTGTGCAGAAGTCGAACTAGGATCAGTAACTCGGTTATCCCTGAGCGTTCCATGGGCAAACCAAGCCTGGTGTGACTCCCACGTCACAGCAAACCCCGTGGGACAAACGCTGCCCTGACAGCGAACTGAGGATCGGCTGTGGGAGCTGAAATACACAGAATCCGCCTGGGCAGGTGAAAGTGAAGTCAAACAGAAACGAGATGGTCGCTTCTGATAAGCAGATCTCAGGCACTTCCCTGCTGAGCAGTGCTACTAATTGCCATTTGTAATGTGTATTCCTTCCTTTTGTGCCCATCATCATGTGTATTCCTCCCTTTTATTGCCCATTATCATGTGTATTCCCTCCTCTTTGTGTCCGTTATCATGTGTATTCCCCCCTTTCAGTGTCCATTATCATGTGGATTGCTCGCTTTTTGCAGAGGAAAAAGGTTTTCAAACGTGTCCAGCTTAGAGCACTCAAATGACCGGTTCTCTCTGCTCTTTGGGGCAGTTCGGCAGGGAGAGGGAGACACAGAAAGGCCAGTGGTTTGGGGGGACACCCTTAGCACCCTCCCTCTGTGCAGAGCTGTGCCAGTGGTGGGGAAGGAATAGCGGAAAGGAGAATTTTCAAGGCAGGTTTTCCAAAAAAACCCCGAAAAACAACAAACCAACTGCCTGCCACGACCCTGTGCATTCGAGCCTGGCTGTGCAGCAAATAACAGATCGGCAAAACATGAGTGGAAGGAGCTGGTCCAGCTCCCAGCTGACTGGGGCTTTGGGAAATCTGTCGCTATGAAAGCGCCACAGGCCCTGGGCAGGAGGGGGAGAGCAGGAGCTGCCGTGGGAGCGCAACCTGCACGGCTGAGTCACCGGCTGCGATTGAAGTCCCAAGTCCTTTCCTGAAGACTTAATTTGGGTTCAGACAACCAACTTTGCCCTCGGTTTGCTCTGCAGAGAGGCCAGCAAGTATCTGAGTCAGAGGGGAGTCCCAAGGTAAGCAGAATTAAAAGCCAGGGTGGCAAATGTCATGAGCAAAGATGCTCTTTGGTTTCTTTTCCCGTAGAAAGAGAAATAAAGAAGAAATGAGGTGGTCATCCCAGAGACATTTGCAGGAAGATCGCTAATGCAATACCTCAGAGAAAAGGATGTGGGATTAGCCGGTCCTCAAAGGACTTTTATGGGGGTGTCAGAACTGAAGCAAGCATAGAAGGCGGCACTTTTTGGCTCTATCTGTATCTTATCCAGTGGACGTTCATTCCATATGATATAAAATTTGGTGTCAATTCATGTCATGATAACAGGAAAGAGACTCATCTCACCTAACTTTAGAATAACCATCTAACTTTTCGATGGCAGAAACCCAAATGTCTCTCGAAGTCAGTGGTGGAACAGATGCTCTGAGGGGTCACTCCTGGCTTTGGTCATGGCCAGGTGACATAAATGACATTTCAGAAAGGCCATCACAGAACAAGCAGAAGCAATGGCTTTTTACACAAAAGCTTTTTGCAATGGCTTTTTTTTTTTTTTTTCTGCATATCCCAGCAGTGGTGGAACTCGAAGTGAGTACCCAAAAGCAGAGGGTGCCATGACATGCGAGTTGGGACGTTGTCCTCTTTTGAGTTGGTGTAGCTGAGTCCGTGGAAAAAAAAGACAATTTAATTACTGCTGTAATAAATAGGATTGTAGAGGCGTATTATAGGCATTTATTTCACACGGTGGTATATTCAGTAAATACGCTTTGCTCAATGTCCTACTTCAGTTGTACTCATTAGCAGACTAAATCAGCAGCTACCATGGGCACTGAGTGACTTGAGTACAACTCCCAAAACTGTTTCGCAGGAAACTTTCCTTGCACTTTCCCGTTCCACCCTCTGCCAGAGGAGATTGTGTCTGTAAAACATTCATGAGAAGCTTTAAAATAATAAAAAATTAAACAACCTTTGCTATAAGGTATGAAATATTTACCATGCTTCTGTAAGCTAATTGCATACGGAAACAACAAAGCGCCGGGGCTATAGGCTAAGTGGCACCGCCGGCATCCGACGGCTGCATCCCCATCGCTGCTGCACTGGTGGGCTGGGGACAGGAGCAGTGGTGGGACCAGAAGAGCCGCCAGCCGTTGGGGTTTCCTTGGCATCTCCTCCCAGTGACGGCCGGACGCATCCCCGGGGCAGCCAGGGCTGCGTGGCCGTGTCCGAAGGCATTAGCTACAGCAGGCTGCACGCTCAGCAAATGCTCATCAAGCTGCAGTCTCATCATACTTTGTCACTTCTTCTCATCCCAGTTGCAGCCCTGAAGTGCACTAATGGAAAATAGCAGAGCCGGCTGAACAAGTCGGAGCAAATGATATATGTGACAAATTAAGCCTACATTTCTGTTCGCTTTAATCATTGCAATTTCCTCCAGTTTTTCTTGTTGTTTGGAAGTATTTAAACGTCTTTGGGAGGGAGATTTTTCTTTTTTATTTTTTTGGCTTGATTGCAAACAGCCTGCCGCGGGTGCTCGGCATTCAAGCTGTGTTTTAGCTGGAGTCACGACTGATGGGATCAGTCACCTGGTGCTGCGGGTTGGCTCTGAGGAACCCCAACCCATGCAGATCCAGACACCAGCTTCGGCAGCCGCTTTGGTGGAGGGGCTGAAACACGCTTTCTTTGAGACAGGTAAAGAGCAAACACACAAATGTTTGCAAAAAGCAAGTAGTACATGAGTGGGCTGTGTCTGGAGATAAGGAACTGGCCTTTCCTGCAATCCCTTTTCCTCCAAAAAACCAGGCATGCCTGTGTGTGCCGGCTCTCCTGCCCAGGGCTGTACCCACAGTGACACAGCCCTGGTCCCAGCCGATCTGAAAAGCCCCATATCACACCGTTTCCATCAGCCAGGATAAAACCCCTTGGTCCTTCAGGGCATTAAAAGGTCATTTTGCTCCTTGATGCCACAGCTGGGATCTGAGCAACAAGAACTGCTGAGGAAGAAAGAAATGAAACAACAAGCACAGAAAGTATCCGTTCTTTCCATTATTATAGGATTTATCTTCCTAATATACGGGGAGCGTTGCCTGGCAACGCCGGCTCTCCTGACCTCTGCCATCTCCCCCCAGCGCAGCCCCGATGAGCTCGAACCGCGTGGAACCTTCTCCAGCACCATCGCCCGCTGGCTCGCGTGGCCTGGTGAGTCCTCCAGAAGCGCGATGCTCACCTCTCCATCTCCAGCCCTTTCTTTCTTCTCTTTGGTGGCAAACGCCTCCCAGGGAGGGACACGGCCAGGACGGCTGCTGGCTGGGAGGGAGGGAGGACCAGCACAGCCTCTTCACTGGGGCATCTCCATACTGGAGAGCCAGGGCACACGGTGCTCCCAGAGATCACCAACAACCTTCAAACAGCATCCGTGCCTTCAGATAAACCCGTCCTTGCTAAAAAAAACATACACAGCTTCAGCAGAAACCTTGACCACACTGATGGTGCATCCAGAGATGTCTGTTCAGAGCTGCTCCCAGAGCTCACCAACAAACTTCACACAGCATCTGTGCCTTCAAACACATCCATTCTTTGGTAAAAGCCACATAGACAGCTTTCAAGCAGAAGCATTGATGATCCATTCATCCAGGCTCCACTTGTGTTGTTTGAAGTTCTCCACAGAGATGCTCCAGGACGTCTGCAGTCCTTCGTGCAGAGAGCAGGAGCCTTCTTGCATTGAAGAACCTCCTGCAATGGGTGAGTTCTGTGCAAGCATCCAGGATTTTCCACAGCTGCAGCTGCTTCACCTGGACCCTTCCATCCCTAAAATCCTTCCTGCAGCTTCCCAGCTGTTCCCAGTTCCCCAAAGGTGGTGCACACTGGGACTGCTCTGGGTCGGCAGAGATGGCCAAAGTGAGCTTTAGCTTTAAATTTAGCTTTAACTTTAGATTTCGCTTTAGCCAGCTCTGCTGACCCAGGGGAGTCCCGGCGTGTACGATTAGGTGAATTTACAGCAGAAAAGTTGCTCTAACTTAAAAAAAAACTTCTTTCCAAAGTCCCCACGTCTCAGTCACACGGTAGCATTCCCCAGTGCAGAGATGGGTCTGAATATGATTTACCCCCCGATGCACCATCACCAGCCCTTTCACCGGGCTGTATTTGCGGAGGTGCCATGGTTACTATCTGTACAGCCGGGGCAGGATCCGCTCCCATTCCCCTGACAATAACAACAGCTGAAACTTTATTCTTCACTCGGGATGACATTAATCACTCGCTCATCACTGGAGAAAGGGGGCTCTGGCAGAGGAGACATTCACCCTCCCACCCCAGGGAGAGCCGAGTGCTGCAGAAAACCAATGGAAATGCTCAACACTCCTGCAGATTGCGTTTTCACTCGTGATATTTGCTTTTTTTTTTTTCCACATGCTGCCCCACCCTGGGTTTTCAATCACAGGAGAAAACTGTCCGTAATGACAGCCGAAGAAATCACGTGCTCCAAACCACCATCCCGGGTGCGCAGCACAGGCCGAGCATATGGGGCAAATATCATCTGAATAGCTGAAAAATCAAATCAAGGTAAAGCTGAAGTGCCACTGGTACATCTTCGGAGGGAGGGCAGGGGTGAGAAAAAGGGGGAGCAGCGAGGGTTTGCCCAGGCAAACGGCTTCCCGAAGCCGATGGCTGATTTCACACACTCCTGGTGTCGGACATAACCTGCTGCCCGGCAGTTCGTGTTAACAACTCCTCAGACTCCAAGACTTGTACTTCAGAAGAGCCACACGTCTCCGCTCTTGCCTTCGGTAACAGCAGAGCACAGCGAGGTGCGTTAGCCCCCCCGACCCCCCTGCAGATGCACAGAGGAGAGAGAACAACCCGAGAGGAGCAGGCGTGGTGGAGAACAAGGAGCTCGCACAGACTCTATGGTGACCAGCATTGTGTGGGGATCTGAATAGGCCACAATAGGAAAAAAAAAATAAAAAACCTAAAAAAACTTCAACAGTGTCGCAGCCAGGATCCAGCTCAGCTCCGGCAGAGCCCGGGACCGCCCGCGCTTGTAAACATGAGGGTGGGCAGCTGGTGGGAAGCGGGGAGAGGTAGGGACAGGGAGTGATGGAGAGAATTCAGGTGAAAAAAGGTTAAGTGCAGCCAGATATTGAAGTGAGACGGAGTCGCCCATGAGAGCAATGCAAACAGTTCATTGCAAGGAAACCTGAGCCAAGGGCCATTCACAGCACAAACCCAGCGACGGGCAAGTGCCCCCTCCCCTTCCACTCCATGGGATCTGGCAAGGACAGTGCTGGCTCAGAGTTCATAAATTCTTCAGCAGAAAATACTTAGATACTTAATCAAGGGCTCCTCTGTTACTCCAGAACAAGTTTACATTATGAGGAAAAAAAAAAAATACCAAACCCTCAACCAAACAAAAAGGGTCCTAAATAAAGAGATAAAGTAGTATGACAGGACAGCAATAATAGCTTTCAGGTGTATGTTCTGCATAAGATTTCCAGGCAGTTGGTTTAGTTAATGGATTCCCTTAATCTTTCAGCTGTCAGCATGCAATCTATAGTCTACTGTTTCTTCCACACCGTATTTATAGGGACAAATTCAAACTTGTATAAACAGACAGGAGTATCTATTGTCGTGCAAGAGCGGGACACAAAGGCAGCTTGTCACCGATACATCACAGCTGTCTGTGAGCCGTGCCGGGAGCGGGGGGGCGGAGGCGAACGAGGAGCCTGGAAGGATTTGGGGGGTAACGGGGGTGTGGGAACAGGCAGGCAGGGCTGCCGGGGGGACGGGTGCGGGCAGGGAGGTGGGCAGGGGGATGCAGAGGGTTCAGCTGCTTCTCCAGGCTCTTCGGGATGCTGTGAGGATCAGCAAAGCTCTGCTCTCCTGCTGTGGGTCTAGGGGCAAAAGGAGAAACTTTAATTTAAAAAAGAGAAGCTGACACAGAGCTTGAGTTTTCTAAGTTGGTTTGTAACCAAATCATGTAGGGGAAAGATGGGAGTAGGATGGTGGTGAAAGAGGGTGATCAAAATAAGACCTGGTTGTGCAGAGAGCACTTCCGAGGAGCAGCAGCACGGCAAGGAAAGGGGACACCCGGCAGACACATCCCTCTCGTTTGAAGTCCAGCTCTCTGAGCAAATATCCTCTCATGCTGGTGGAACTGGGACTCGTCTGTGTTGACTGGCAGGGGTGCCAATCGCCATGGACCTGCAATAACTCGTGTTTGGCTGGCAGGGCAGCCTGGCTTGGGCAGGAAGTGCTTCCCGGGCTTGGAAGCTCCGATCCTCCCCTTCCACTCTGATTCTCTGACCCTCTGTCGCAGTGTCACCAGCTGCTTTGAGAGATGGGGGGACACTGGGGTCACTGCACAACAACACGAGCTTCCCAGATGGGGAAACATCACCCAAACCCCAGGACAGAGTCCAGCCAGCAAGAGGTGATGGTGAGAAGGGCTGGAGCGATGGGACACCCAGAGAAGGAGGAGAAAGTTGGTGAGTAAAATCCAAATGATGCTCTGAGGAAGGAGCGGAGGGAAAGCTGCAGCGTCCCAACTCACGCCGGCCGGCGGGGCTGTGAGCGGCACAGCCAGCAGCCGGAGGGAGCGGGGGCATCACGGGGCTGTCGCAGGCGGCTTCACCGCACGGGTTCTGCTGCTTTGGGTGTTCAAACCATGTGGCACAGCCCTGCGTGGAAAAGCCTCTTTTTCCTTCAAGAACTCCAGTTTGAAGCAAGGGAGAGGCATCACGCCGTGCCCTGCAGCAAACCCGCTCCTGGCACCAGCGGAATACAAATAACAAATAACAACCGGAGAAGATAAGTTTCTGCTGTAAAAGTTGGACAGAGCCCTGCTGAAGGATGCTGCCCAGCACAGCGATGGTAGATACGTTTATTGGCAAAACGCAGAACAAGGAAGATAGGGACTAACTCCTTCTGCTGCTCTGGTTTGTGTACTCAAGCACTCACGGAAAATGCATCTGAAAGAGTTCCCCTCCAAACCCATCTGTCTTTATCTGCTACTTGTTTATTTAAAAGCAAGGCTGCGCAGAAATGATCCCTCCTGCCTCCCCGCTGCCTCGCTCTGCCTCTCCCCTTCCTCCAGCCTCTGCAGGGTTTCTCAGGGCAGGCACTGGGCTCCTGCTGCGGCAGATCCAGTCTGCCCCAGTTCCAACTGGGAAGCCGTTCCCAGCCAGTGGGTCTCATGGGTCTCTGCGGGGGGTCCCTGGGGCAGACTCAGCCCTGGGGCAGCACCACCTCTCATGCAGCGCCCGTGGGGTTTTCAAGTGTTTCTGGAAGCAGTGGGTAAGAGATGGGCAGAAATGCTGCCTCGCTGCTCCCCAGCTGCTGCCGCTCCCCGGCCAGGTCCTGCTTTCGGCCTCAGTGACGTCTCAGCCTCGTGCAGCTCCCAAAGGGTGCCAGGGGTATCCCTCGGTGATGGGCACCTCCCACCGGACCAGCGGGGATGGAGGGAAGATGCTCACAAAACCTTCACCCAGCGTTCGGCACCAAGGAAACCAGCAGGTCCCAGCAGCCAGCTCCCCTGTCCCAGCATTCTCCTCCCTGGCTGGGAGCACTGGGGTGACTGGGAGGAATAAGCAGTGGATGGCAGCCTTCAGCTCCTGGGGAGCCGCAGTGATTTGAATATATATTGAAAAATTTCCCAGTGCGTTAAGCAGGCAGGAGGGCGGCAGGGAGACGGCGCAGAGGGCCAAGCAGTGCGGCTGGGACAGCGGGAGCGGTGACACTGGCTTAGCACCTCTGCCACCTCTGCAGTGCAGGAACCATCCGGGAGATGCTGCATTTCCTGGGATGCAGGAGCAGCAGCCCGGGCAGCTGGAGGGAGCATCACGGAGGCAGGTGGACACGCTCGGATGTGGCCGTGGAGGAGAAGGAGATGTTCATGCAACAAGAGGGAAGACGATGCTCATCGTCAGAGGGGCGGTTAATGGTTTATTAAGAGGGAAGGGGTCAGAAAGGCGTCATCAAGCCCTGGTGCAATTATGCCACGTATCCAGTTCTGGCTCTTCCGGACACAACTCATCTCTCTCCAGGGTAATGCAGGCTGTCTCCTGCACCTGATCCTCACATTAACACTGTCACAAGCTGATGATATTATCAAGTGAAGCGTAGCCTCCGGGAGAGACAAGCTTTAACCCTTGCCATGCCAGCAAAGGAGGGAGGATGAGCCCTGGACCGTGTCGAACAACAGGTGAAACGGGACCTTTTGAGGGTCAGCTGAGTTTGTACAGAGAACGTTTGGCAGAGGACAAGGAGGGCCAGTGGAAAGGCAAGGCAGATCAGAATGGATGCAATTTGGTGTCGAAGCTGAAAGTCTCGATAATATTTCTGGCTGCACGCTGGCCCCCAGGGTTTTCCCAAAGGACTGGATTGGACAAGCCATTGCTCTCTAAATGGATCATTCTCTTTTGAGCCTGTTGCCATCTCTTCTGACACTGAACACAGATGTGAGACAACCACATCCATGTGACTGCATCTTCCTGGAGCCCCACAGCAACGTCTCAAGCAGCTGCAGCCACAGCAGGCATGGCCATGGCCCCAGCGATCCTCGGCTCTGCACTGGGTTGGGGAGCACAGCCCCAGGGCAGGACAGGACCTCCCGAGGCTGGGAAATGGGTGTGCAGCTCTCCGCAGGCTCCTCTGCGATGGATTTGAGGCAGATCTGTGCAAAAGTTCTCCAGCAGCTGAGTTTCCACTGTCCCTTCCTCGCCATCGTCCTCCCCGGTGCCACGGCCCTCCCATGCAGCTTGGGAACCAAGCAGGCCCTGGTCCATGAGCATCAACCCTCTGGTCCCTCCTGCTGGGGCAGGAGCCTCCTGCACTCCCACGCTGGACCTTGGGGACAGCAAAAGGAGCGTGTGTGCCTGCAGCTGGGTCACCGGGATGCTGCAGAAGCCTCATGCTGGCAGCCAGCAGTGTGCTTGGACCCCCCCAAGCCCCCCGTCACCATCCAGCCCTGGCATCCTCCAGCTCCCCCTCCCCGGGGAACCCGCTCCACTTCCAAATTTGCTGCAAAGGTTTAAATCGCGCTAGTAAGATCTCCAGGGTAAGGAAAGCAGGAGGAGGTAAGCACCCGTCTCAGGGAGCCGAGCAGCTGATTTAATTAAACATTCCCATTGGAATTGTTGTTTTATTGGAGGTCGGAACAGGTAACTACAGCACAAAATCAAAGCAGGTGCCAGAGCGTGTGCCAGGGCCATGTTCTGGAGGCAGCTTGGTGTTCCAGCCCATTCATTCTTATTCATTACCAGCTCCGGAGGCGGCATCTCCAAATCCCTCTAAATTCCTGTTCTCTCTCTCCTTGATTTCCCTCTCGTCCTACATGCTGAAGTCTGCAAACAACTCACTTAAATCCGTTTCTCCACTGTCCATTAAGCTTTTAACACTTGCTGCATTTCCCGACAATGACGCAGATTGTATTACAGCTCCTTAAATGTTAATTTTTATCGATTCTACATATATACATAAAAATACACAGGCGCACACAAACAAGCACGCATATATTGATATAAATATTGATATGCAGCAAGTGGTTCCCGTAGGTGGAGGGAACTGGAGGCTGATTGCTGTTACCCCAGGGGACAGTGCGTCCTCTCCGGTATGAAAACAGATAGGCCAAATGCAAGAGTGGCTTCGTAAGCAATAACTTGGGAAGCAAAGGGATATACTCAAGGTAAAGGTTCAGAGGTAGCTGCTGGGCTGCCTTGAATCTGAGATGACAGAGTAATTTGTTTTAAAAACGCAATATATTGAGAGGTTTAGCACTGTTTTCTTGGGCTTAGGAAGATCAGCAAAGCGTGCGGGGTGCCCGAGCACTGGTCAGGACCTGGCTGGGGACCAGCCTCTCATCCTTCAGCGGATGATGCTTTGGAACCTCTCTCAAGGTTTCTGTAATGGAGAAGGGGGCTGGAGGAAATACCTGGGAGTCAGGAGCCCCGTTCGGAGACAACTGGGCCCTTGCAATGGCTTTGGGACTCCACGTTTCAGATATGTCCAGTTACTTAGCTTTGCCTCAGTTTCTCCATCCACGTACTCCTGTCTTTTTAGCTGAGTGGTGCGCTTTGATTTGCAGCCCCATGCAAGGGCTCATGGGAGGGAGCTCACCTGGGCCTGCTCGCAGGGCTGGCAGGTCAAAACCAAGCACTTCAAGCGGCATTTCCACAACGCCTCGAAGCCTCGTGCCTCTTTGTCCACGAGAAGTGGGGTGTTTTCAGAACTCCTGGGCTCAGAGCACCCAGACACTGTTTTCAGAGCTGTTTTCACAACTTCTCACCAGCTCCCCAGGAACTTCGTGTACCCCAGGATGCTGCAGGACGTAAAACAGGGCTGGGGGCGCCCCCCTTGCAGCACCCTGGGGAGCAATTAGCCAGGGAGCAATAAGCTGTGGAGCTGTGTCGGAGAGTCCCAGCCCACGTCCAGGCTGCTCTGCCCTCAGCCGGTCCCACCAGCACAGAGAACCCCGGAGCCCTGGGACCATTTCCATCCTGGACAGAATCAACACAAAAATCTGTTTGCCAAACTATGTAGGAGCAAACTCATATTTTTTTTTTAAAAAAACCTTATAGTTTGATGAACAGGGGTGGATTTTGACTGGCTTGGCAAAAGGCACCTTCTGACACCCTCTGCCCCTCGCAGGGAGCCGTGTTCAGCCAGGTCTTTGTCACTGAAATAGTGTCACCAGTTTTGTTCTTCTTGGTTTATGTGTGAGAAAAACAAAGATGTTGTTCCCTCAGCTTGTTTCCATCAGAAACTGAATTAACTGTTTTTCCATTGAAATTTCCAAAAAATCGGAAGAGCTGGAAGCAAACTTCAGCCCAGAATAGTTCACCCTGGATAGTGAAATGCGGTGTGCGCGGCTCTGAGCCTTTAAAAACAGCCGCGTGATGGGAAATTCTGAACCACCGTCACCAAAGGACTTGCTGCTCATATTCCCTTTGCACATGTAAAAATCAGGTGGTTACAAAGCAACTCCCGCTGTTTATATGAATTATTTTAATAAAGCAAAGGGAAAGCTTGAGCAATTGTCCATTGCTCTCTAACTCCTCAGGAGAGCTGAGGAGCTGGGAGACACGTCCAGGGCTGACCCGGTGGTGGGTGGCACTGCGAAGGGGGCGAATCTCCAGGGGTTTCTGCTGGGATGAGTGTTCTGGTCCCCACATTATCCATCAGAAGCAGCTGCAGCCCTGGGCACGCAGCAGGATCCCACACCCGGCCTCCTGTGCATCCCCAGGAGGAGGAGAGGAGGAGGATTTCCCCAGGAAAGGGGTCGGTTGGCTTGTGGATTAGTGGGGTTGTTGGACTGTGTGTCACAGTCACGGCAGAAAAGCAGAACTGAGAAGCCAAATGGTTTTGCTAATCCGCTTGCTTTGATTTAGCAGTACCAACCGTTTGCAAACACAGCTTTAATCTCCAGTACTGATTTCCAGAGTGCAGAGCCTGAGCTTGACTAAAGAGAGCGGAAAATGAGGATGCTCAAACGAAAATTGTTCAGCAGAAGCCGGGCTGAAGGAAACCCCATTTTGCACAAGCCAAGGGCCTTTACAGAGACACAGGATTTTACTTGCTCCCTCGCAGCTGCGTGGTGGCTGTGTGCAGTCACTCAGCATTGGAGAAAATCTTTTCCATCCCATTTATCTGTGGAAAAGAGCTGTGCTGGCTCAGAGCGCCAGGGTCACCTGCCACAGGGCAACGGCTTCAGATATGGGGGACTTCGCATGGAGAAGGAGCCTGGTGTTAGCATTTTTTTGAGTATGAGAGGGAACACCAGGGAGGCACAGGGTTCTAATGCTCTGAGGTGTTCAGAGCGGAGCCAGGAGGGACGGGAAGCTGAACTTTGAGCAGCCACCTGTTTTCTGCTGCATGACCTCTGTCTCCAAGCACTCTGCACATACATCCTCTCTGTACACACAGGTGAGGATCAAAAATGACACTTTCAGGCTTGTCCTCAGGGCAAATGGGACACAGGGAGAGGAGCAATGTCCTGGTTGTGGCAGGAGATGCTGCCAAGGGATGGGACATGGCCTGGTTGCCTCCTTCATCAGCTGGAGCCATGTGTGATGGAGAACGACGACCAGCCGAACATCTGCCAACACCACGGGGAAAGCAAGCACTGTGCCCTCTCCTGACCCCCCAGAAAGGAGGGGAGTGTTTGGGAAGCATGCGAGGCCATAAACAATTTCCTCTCATTAATTAGCTGGTGGACAGGGCAGATCATTTCTCAAGATGAGGCATCAGGACCTTGGTCCACGTCCCTAATCGGTGCCCGAGTCATTTTGCAGTGCAGATTAAGATGGGGGCTGCAGATCCAGCCCCCAAGGAAAGGACCTTGCAAAGGGACAGGGGAAGGTTCTGCTCCCCCTCCTCTGCTCCTCTCCATTGCATTCATCACATCCCAAACGCATTAGCACAGGGTAATTATTAAAGATCAAAGGGAGACATTTGCAAAGGTTGCGCAGGCAATGAAGCCCAGAACTACGCTTCAAGAGAGGCTGTGTCTGTGTGCTGGCAGCTCAAGGAGAGCATTGTAAAGGACTGATGAAGCACTTTGACTGTACTTCAGAGTCGGTATTATTGCGATTCATTTAAAACTTGACCCACTTTTATTTTCTATATTGGCTTTTTTTTTTTTTTAAGAGGAGAATAGTTGAGCATACCCAGCAAAACTGCAACAAATCTTTTTGTTTGAGCCGAATCTGTATTTTTCAGGGAAAAACAAGTTGGCAGGTTTTTTTTCCTCAGAATGAGGGAGAACGAGCATGTGCGTGCCAACACGTGAGCACGTGTGTGAACTCGTGGGAGGAACCGCCTCTTGCTGAGAGCAGGATACCCGCTCAGGAGTGAGCTTTGTCCTGGTTTAGTGGTTGCTCAACAGAAACGGTACACCCAGCTCGTCTGGAAGGTGGAGCAGCGGGAGGGAGCGGTGGCCTCGCCGTGTCGTTGTGCCCTCGCCGAGCTCTGGCGGGTGACGCGGGATTTACTGCATGCTTGTGTCGGGACACAGCTCCACCGCTGTCTGCACCAACGGTGACAAAACACGAGTAACGAGCCGTGTTCGGCGGGAGGAACACTCAGCACAGCGCTGCGTTTTCTGGATGTGACGTGCACCTCCACTCAGCTGCTTATTTTACCTTCAGGCCATGAAAGGGAAACAATTTTTTTTTCACCTAATAGAAATTTTCTTTGGCGTGGAGATTGCAGAGATTGCCCCTGGTGTGCAGGTAGGTGGAGAGGAACTGAAGCAGGGCGCTCGGAGGGTGCAGGGAAGGGCTGGGGGCACCCAGACCCCAACCAGGCAAATACATCAGAGAGAGAAAATAAAGGGCTTGGCCGTGACAGTTTCACTGGTCTTTCCCGAGGAGCTCCCGGGAATGAGAGCAAGCCTGGGAGCTGGGGTGACACAGCCACACCCCCTGCGAAAACAGAACCGGCTGCTGCCACCGCTGCTGCTTTTGAGGGGATTTAGTCTTCTCTAAGTAAACACAGAGGCAGTTGATACACACCTTATAATTACATTGCTCCACTCTGCAATTATTACATTTTCCAAGCTACAGCTGCTTCCTACTCATTATCAGGTTAAGAAACTTCTCCTGATAGTAACACGGCATTAACCCTGTAATTAAGCGCAGACCACCCAGCGCCCGGCTGCGGAGAGGGGCTTCTCCCAGCAAGGAGCGGCTGTGCCCGAGCGTGGAGCTGACTTCTTGTGATGCAGACTCGCTTTTCCATCACCCAGACAGCTGCTCTTCCCTCCTCCTTTACTTTTAATTTAATGACACGACAAGAGTATCCTCGGGGATTCGCTGAGCGCCTGGTGTGGGGGATCTGCTGAGCCCTGCACTTCGGTGGACACTGATCCCAGCGCTCCCAGGGAGCCTCACTTGCAGCTCGAGCAAACAATTTTTCTGATGAATTTTGCGTTTCACTTCTAAAAGCACAGATTTCTTCAAATAAAGTTCTTTGTTGTTGGAAACTCCTGTAGCCCGCGGAGCACTGGCTGCAGCTGCTGGCCAGCAGCTTCGGGTCTGATGCTTCTGTTTGTGTCTCCATCAGGACAAGGGATCATTTCTGAAAGGTAGGAACGTCACCTAAAGCAACACAGCGAGATGGCGGGAAGGCTGTGGCGGTGCCCGGCCGCGGCCCCGCACTGCCCACCCGCGTTTCCAGCCCCAGATGTGCAGACACCAGCGCTCCGGCTCCCACCCACGGGCTGCGCGGGGGCCTGAGTCACAGATGGACAAGTTTAACCCTGATCCTGATGAGTCTCCTCAGCTGGGTCACTTTTAGTTTATTTTGGACCTGTTTATGAGAAAAATGGCACTTCTCAGCCCAAGAAGTTCAGAGCACCATCGTCCCCTCACCATGCAGTAGCTGTCAGTTCAGGACACCCCGAGATCCGGCCGATTTAACGTACTTGGGAAGAACTTAGCTGCCACCACTGAATTCAGTCTGGGGCATAACTTGACACCTCTAATCGCAGGAAGCAGAGCCGGGCTCCAGCTCCAGCCGCGGATCTGGAGCGGGATCGCAGCAGTGCAATCCAGCCCACCGAGGCAGCACCCGCGGCCGGGCAGGCTCCGGGGCAGAGCAGCGGCCGAGCTCGTTCTGCCCCTGAGAGCTCGAGCTGCATGCACACCCAGCTGCCTCCCACAGCTGCTTTCTTTTGGCTTGAGGAATAAATCCGGGAACAGCGCTACCTGCTAGAGCGGTTTGCAAAAAAAAAAAGGAACGGGAACAAACGTATTTAAGCTCTTGCTGTGCTCACCAGGAGCAGCAGAATCTGCCTCTGCGAGCAGAGCTCTGCAAGGCAAGGGACAAAACCCTTCACAGGTGGAAAAGCCAGGAGGTCCATGTCTCAGCTTCCCCTGGCTGGGCTGGCGCTGAGCTGGGCTTTGCACGTTGTATCAGCACAGCAGCCGATGCTGGAGCAGAGCAGACGTGGCCACAGGGTGAACCGACATCGAAGAGGTGCCCTGCACACCCCAGCACCTGCAAATCCGACAAATGCACACACAAAACTTCCCTGGATTTCTTTTCATGCAGGAAAATCAGCAGCTCCGAGGACTCCGCAGTGTGACCCCTGCCTTCTCAAGCCTGGTCCCCAGAAGGGATGGGGTGACTCCCAGCTCGGGGGGGCACCGAACCCCAGCTCTCCATCCCCTTCACTCCAGGCAGTGGCAGCAGGGGTCTGGCACAGCGGGGTCCAGTGTGGGGCACGGGGAGGGCAGCAGCGGTGGGTGACGTGTGGCCAGCCCCAGGGACAGGGGGACAGTCGGCAGCAAACCGCGGGTGTCCCGTCCCCGGGCCATGGCCATGGGGGCTTCGCGGGGTGACGATGGCAGCGCTTGCTCCAGAAGCTCCCGCTCTAATGGGACATTTCCCATGTTGTCCAGACAGCTCTGGTTTCCAGGCAGTTTATCACCCACCTAAAAATCGATGACAAGCTAGAGTGAACCCCTGACCTGGAAGTATAAATTGCCCCTAATTATCACAGCGGCTCGTCATGCGCTGGGTGCTTCGGCCGGGGCCCGAGCTGGGAGCAGTCCTGCCCTCTGACCCCGCTGCATTTCTCTTGGTTTAAGGGCTTTTCTCCCCTTCTCTCCCCATCCCAGTGTGCGATTCCCCTGCCCTGGGGATTCACGGCTGCTCCAGGGTCCCTCCCGCTCCCTCCCAACCTCCCCAGCACATCTGGGGCCGCCAAGGATGGTGCCAACGATGCTGCCGGTGCCACAGACCCTGCCAAGCAGAGCACAGGGTGGGGGGCAGAACATACCATTAAAGTACCGCCTCCCCCCTCCTGGGTTTTATTCCCAGCTCTCAGAAACGCAGCTCCTTTTCTTTGTCTTCAGCCAGTCCATCTTTAAAATGGGGGTAAAGGAAACCCCTGGGAGGCATGTTTAATTAAAGTTTGCGAGATGCTTGGGGAGCGTCAGATAAATAAAGAGGGGCCACGATGGCACAGAAGTGTTCCTGGGAGCGATGGGTGCCCGGGGAACCGAGGCGGGTTCCCGGGGGAGACCAGGGGAATGCAGCGGTTTCTGCCCCGGTTCCTTCCCAAGCCCTTGGCATTTGTTTAGCCCCAGGCTCCCTCCAAGGTAAACGGGGCCATATCCGACCCTGCCACCTCTTCCCACTCCAGTTGCCAGGGGCTGCTGAGTGCCCTGGCAGTTGAGCAGCCCTTGAAAGGCTCCTTTCACTGTAATTAGACATGTAAAAATGAAAAACCTAAGGAAAAGAATTTATGCATCTTCTAATAGCCCTCAAGTGTCCATCCAGACACAGCCTTTTTTTATCCCTGGGCTTTTATTTGGAGAGTTGCTATAATTTATGTCATGCAATTAGGTTTTTGTCTGCAGGCTCTGGGAGAGAGCGTGAGTGCAGAGGAGGGGAAGGAGCCCTGAGCCTGGCAAACAGCCGGGGAAGGGCCAGCGGCTCCGGCCTCTGCAGCCCCGCTCACCCCAGAGCCAGCACCCGCAGCCCAGCCTGGGGCTGACCGGCCCACTGGGCAGCAAGTGGGTCTGAGACAGCCCGAAAGGACGGACCAAAACAAAGGAAAAAATCCCCCGGGGAGCCTGGCTCTGGTGGAGAGCTTGCAGGGGAGAGTGGTGCTGGGTGTCAGGCGGGTTAAAGCCGCATCCTCTGCCATCGCTAAGGGACAGTGTCTTGTCCCCAGCATCACCGGGGTGGGCAGCACTGCCCGCTGCCCAGCTGGGGTGACCGTCCGTGTGCAGGGGGAGAAACAGGACCCGCTGGGGAAGGAGCTGGTGAGAACATCCCAGGGTGCTGGGCCACTGCTCCTCTGCTCCCTCCAGCCAGGCTGCTCCAAACACAACACGGCTGCTTTTCGGAGCGCCAGCCTGCGTGCAGCAGGATAAACCCGGCAGATAGAGCCAGACACAGAGCAGAACACGCTTCCTGTGACTGTTTGCTTAAAATCACATGGATTTGGATTTAGAAAAACCCATGACCCGCTGCCTCTTTCTTTGCACAGCGAAATCCTTGAACTCGAATCCCCAGAAGAGGGTTTTTAGCTCAATGTCCACTTTATGCCGTTTTATTGCCCACGGCTGTGCCATTTTCTGGCCACACGCCGCTTCCCGGCCTCTGGCTGCCCGACATCTGCAATAAATCCCCGCGGCTGCCGAGAGCCGGGGAGAGCCCCTGCCCGGGGCTGCCTGCTGGGGAGCCCGCAGGAGACTCCACAAGCAGAGGTGGAAAAAAGAGAAAAACAGCAGAAACAGTCAGAAACCGTTGCTGCCAAAACATGCACATTCAGCAAATGCTGTATCTGGGGTATCAGAAGTAATCACAGCCCGGATTGTGGCGGGCAAGGCAGATCCCAGGGTGTGGGAGAACCCTTATCAACCCCAGACCTGCTGAGTGACCGAACAAACAGGGGCCTCCGCTCCCCCCAGAGCAGCGAGTTCCCCCCGCAGCCGCACATGCGGGACTTATCCTCTCACACCGAGTCTGAGCCCTCGTCCCTGTCCCCGTCCCCATTGCGGTGCAGCCAGCTGTGCCAGATGTGAGAGCCAGATGATGCTCCCGGCTCTCTCATCTCGCTGTCACAGGAAAAGCGTCACCTAATCCCACTCGCAGATGGTGCGGGAGGGTTTCCCCGCGCTCGGCCCGGCACCTCCCGTGCTGTCCCTCTTGTCACAGGTCACCAGCACTTGGGGAGAGGCAGGAGGGGCTGTGCTGGAGATGCAGGGAACCGCGAGCAGCTGTAAACGCTGAACTGTGCATTCGAAGATCCTTCTGCCAACAAGGGCAGATGAGATAAACGCAGCTCCCGTGCAGCGCTGCTGCTCCAGGGGGGGCCGTGGGGCTCAGCACCTCCCAGGGCTCCAGTCCTGGGGAGGGAAATATTTTAGTAAAATAGAAATTGGGTCATATCCCCTCGATTGTCTGAGTAAATGGGACAGTGTGTACATTTGATTTACCTTCCTACAGGGCAAATGTAGCGAGCATGTAATAAATCATTTCTGCAGCTGCTGGGCAAGCCTCCTGCTGCAAACCCAGCAAAATTCATGCATGCTAAACCTGCCCTAATTACAGCTCCTTCTCTTTTTACTCTCCTCCCAGCTCCTTCTCACACATCCATTTGCTCTCTTGTCAGTCTCTGTCTTGCTCCTCCTTTTCCCCATCTGCTCCTTCCATCCCCTTTGCTATTTCCAGTGGGACCCCTTGGTCACCACTAGCATCACTCCAGCTTCAGCTCCAGCTTGGCTGATGCCAGTCGTGATGTGACCACCAACAACGGAGGTTTGGAGACCTCTCGGGTCCCTTTGGGAACACGTGGTTGACACATCCAAACCTTCTTTTTGGCTCTTTGAACCCAAGGTTTCCTCTTCCTCAAGGCAAAGCTGAGGGATCCTCCCAATTCTTTGGACAGCAGCAGCCAGGGAAGGAGCTGGGGAGGTGACCTCCCGTGGGTGCCCATGGGGGTCTGGGCAGAACCAGATCTTGTTCAGACCTGAGGTTTCTCACAGCACTTCAGACATTAGAGCAAACAAGCTGTGTCTGCAGTCGTCAGGACAAATGACAATAGTCTTAAATTGCAGCAAAAAGGATCCAGATTGGTGTTTACAAAAGCCTTTCTAAGGATAGCGAATCGCTGGAGCAGCTTGCCTGGGGCAGTGCCAGACTCCCCAGCACTCCCGTCCTGTGGGAGCGTCGGAAAAAGAGATGTTGGGAATCGATGAGGAGGAGCTGGTCCTGCCTGGGGAGTGGGACAGGATGGGGGGGCCCTGCGGACCCCCAGGACACGGCTCTCAGTCCATCCCCCTGGGAAAGGCTGGTGAGATGCACCCCGGGGCTGGTTCCCAAAATCATCTTGCTGAGCAGAGGCAAGATGGGAGCAGAGACACGCACAGGAGCCCCAGCCACGTTTCCAGCTTTGGGCCCTGGGCAGTAGTGCAGGGACACGACCCAACACCCGGGTCACCGCGGGCCCCAGGCAGCTGCACCCACCAAGGGATGCGCCAGCATCGTAGCATCAGCGACGCTTTCTGCAGTGGAAACGCAACTGTGGACACGTTTGCTGGCCAAAAGCAGAAGGGAGCAGCACATCTCCTTGGTCAGCAAGGTAACCTGCTCTCACCGTGCAGGTAACAGGAGAAAATGGGATCTGAACCCCCCGTTTTCTCTGCCATCAGAGCTGCGGCTCCCAGCTGTCGGTGCTGTGTTCCCAGCCCTGCAACACATGTGTTGGTCCTGCCTTTCGAGCTGTGGGGACCTCCAGGTCCTTAAAATAATCCCAAAGAAATAAACAAACAAACAAACAAAAAAAATAACGCCAAAAGCAAACTCAGAACAGGCCTATTCCAGTCATTTTCTCCAGCAGAGTCTATTCAAAGAGCAGAGAGAGGATGACACGCTGGGCCAAGCTAAACACCCCTGCAACACATTGCAAACAATAGCTTCACAGAGCACGGAGCCAGAGGCAATCATTGTGGTCATTTACTCTGATTTTCTGCAGAACATATGCCATGGCACTTCCCAGAATTCATTGTTTAAACTAGGCAAGACTTGCAGAAAAACATTCACTCCTGACTTAATCTTTTCCAGGGTGGGAGGATGCACTGCAGAACAGCACCAGGGAAGAGGGGAAGGTTCTTCCTTTAACCAGTTTGAGGACTCTGTGTAACTGGAGTAAAACCCCCACATTGACTGGAAACAGCAGCTCCAGGGAGATGGAAACTATTTGTAAGTTTGGGCTGAGACCAGACTTAGCCGAGCTGGGCATTTTCAGCACAAAGTGTTTGGGCTTTTCATCCTGAGACTAATTCTTCTCTGGAGAAGGAAGGGGGGCAAAGAAAAAGTGCCAGCACCTAAAACAAAAAATACATACTCTCTTCGAGCTTGGGTGGATGCCCCCTCCCTATGATTTGCTTTAAAATTTGCCAAGCTATCTTGCTCTTGGCCTAGGGCAAGGGAAGGGCATTTGACTCATCAAAATATTTGCCTCTATTTCCCATCTCTCCTCAGCTGAGATGCCAACTAATAATTTTTCTTGCACTCTTCATTTCAACACCCCATTTTCTAATCCTCTTCCTTGATTGACATCTCTGGTCAACAAACATGGTAATGCCGGAGAAAGGCATGGAAATCAAGACGCTGTTTGCCCGGAGTTACACACGAACCTGCCTTCGCTCGCAGTTCCAGCCCATGGCTTAATCCAAACTAAGACCCAGCCAAAAATATCCCCACATCCAGGGGGACAGAGGAGTTTTTCCTGCGCCTCAGGAATGTGGGCATCGATCTGCAGCACAGGGTTTCTGCACAGCTGACCGAGAGCTGGAGCCGACACCAGCGAAGCTCTAGCACCCAGCGGCGCTGGAGCCGGGGAAGCTGCGCGCAGGGGTGCTCCGTGGGGCTGCAGCCCTGTGCACATCAGGAGACGCACACGGGGGGGTCTGGGACGCGTTTCGGATCTCCTCCTCCTCTTCCTCAGAGCCGCAACTCCCGCGAGCAGTGTGCTCACCCCCCGCTTTGGCACGGCAGGGTCAGACACGGGAAAGAAGCTGATTTCCCTTCCAGTGCGCCTGGTCGCTGGAAAACCAAGGGAAACCAGAGGAAGGAGAAAAAATAAAGGACATAGGGCAGCTCCGACCAATGAAAGGGCAAAGAATGGGCAAGGGGAGGGAGGCAGGGGAACAAGTTGGTTATAAGCTGTTGCCAAACCACTGCAAAGCCAGCGACAAGATTATACTTGGATGAGGCTCCTGGAAAAACCAGCTGAAGGAGGGAGGCGAATGTGGCCGGGGATTAATGAGCCTGAGATCCACCGACAGTGCCCGGTGGCTGTTGGAGACGACAGCCAGGCCTGAGTCAATGCGCTTGGAGAGATGCAGCTACTAATCCAGTGGCATGGGGGCCTGGAGAGAGGCAGACAGACAGACGGACGTCGTCCAAACCACAGGACACTCCCCAAGGCCTTTCCCACCATGGCGAGGGAACCTGCCGTCCCTCCCGCCCCGGGGATCCGCTGACCCCGAGCCCAGCGGGATGGGGAACAGGGTGGTTTGAGGCTGGCAGGAGCAGAGCCAAGAATCTGGCTTAGCAGGAACAACAATGGGCAGACGCACAACTTCATCCAAAAGAGGCTCAGAGTGTGTGTGCATCTGTGAGCAGACTGGTAGAAGAGAGGAAATAGCGTGGTCAAGGTGCAACACAGGGACCTTTTCCTAAGGCTGGGGAAGAAGCCGGTGCCACTGGGTACCACAGAGCCTGGGATCCCCCAGAGGAAAGGGAGCATAGAGGGGATGGGGTGGGGTTGGGTAGGATGGGGATGGGATGGGAAGAGTTTGGGGTGGGAGGGGATGGGATGTTCTGGTTTTCCCCTGCAGCAGCATCTCTGGCAGGTTCAGGGAGATATATGTGAAATTCTCTCTTCCCCCATCACTCCCCAAACCCTAGGAGCCCCTGTGCCACCCCAGCTGCAGGCAGGTCCCCAAGAGCCAGCAAGGACCAGTGCCTTCGGAGGACACCAAGAGGAAGTAGGAGCAGGTTTGGTGGAGGTTGTGCCCAGCCAGGAGCCGGCTCTGGCGGGGGCAGAGCCCCCATGTGCCGGAGCAGCTCCTCCACCGGGGCGAACCGCGGCTCGGGCAGGACCCGGATACCGCAGCTGCCCTGGAGACGCTGAACCCAGGAGCTCTGTAAACAGCCTTTGAGGACAGACAAGTTCTGAAAGATGCGAAAACCAGGCCCAGCAGTAATTCCTCAGCAATGACATCCTTGCAGCAGGAAAATCTCTTTTATTAAGGGAAAACCACTAAACAGAAGCATTGGTTTCAAAGAAATAACCATTCAAAGCCCACCACAGCCAGGGAAGCCAAAGGCCTTCCCCGCAAGCCCTGGGCTACTTCCAAGGGGCTGACGGGTGTCAGATGCCCGTCCAGTTTTCAAACACACCAGGCTCTCATTTTTAAAGACAGAGATTCCTGAATCTTGGGTAAGAAACGTCAACATCAGAGCCGCCTTCCTCACCCTGATGAAAGGCAAGCAGATCTATTACTATTTTTTCAGTAAATGTTTTTGCTGGCTACGAGACCCGCTGGCTCTTCAAAGGCAAGTGAAAATTTGGTTCCATCCAGCTGTTCCCATGTGCGGGGAGAGGGGCCGAGGTGGGAAAGCAGGGCTGGCCGGGCTGCCATGGAGCAGGAGACCAGGCAATGACAGACTGGGGAGCAAAACCCATCCATCACCGCCCGGGACCTTCCCTGCCCCCAGGTCTCCTCTTGCCAAGCCTGCAACCGCACATCCAGGCTCTCGGAGCAGAGAATCAGCACCACGAACCCTGTCTGCGCAGCGGGGTCGGGGCTGAAATCTCCCCCGCCCTGCAGCAAAGGCGGCACCAGCTCTCAGGGGGGGCTCGCTATGGACACCTGTCCCCAGCTTTGGCTTTGACTCAGGCTGGATGCTGCCCTTTCCAAGCCATTGGTGATGGAAACTCATCCGAACTCAGTCCTACTGCTGTTTTCCCTGGCTGGATGATCCTTGTCCCCCACAGTGCTCACCTGCAGCTCCATGCACATGTGTCACTCCAATCTCTGAAAACTCCTCTTTGTAAGCATGGCCGTGGCAAAATATTTCCGACAAGCAGTTCTGACACACACAAAGAGACCCTTAGGACCCACAGCCCTTTTTTTTCCAAGTTCCTCATTTACAGCACAACAGCTCTTTTGGAAACCACCTGGATATCATTACCCTGATTTCACAGATGGGATAGCAGAGGTGGAGAGAGGTAAGCTTGACCCAAGCAAAGTCAGCCAGCGACTGCTAGAAAAGAAGCAATGCTAGTACCTCTGCCAAGCCCTGAACTGGTGCCTTATGCACGGGGTTGTGCAGGGCAGCAAGTCGTCTCCTCACCCATCCGCCCGGTTATTCACCTGGAGGCTGAGGTGCAGGGCAATTAAACGATTTGTCCAAAGGTTTGCCCAAAAAAGCCGTAGAAAGGTAATGGCAGGGCTAAGGTTTTTTGAGTCCAGGTCCCCCGACTGCAAAAGCATCCTGACTGCATTTCATATGCCTGAATATTCATGGGAAATCAGTGTTAACAGCTCAGCCAGGGAGCCTGACAAAGGTCTATCCAGATGCTTTGCATCCCGGCCTGGGTATCCACACGGGGCTGCTGTGAGTGAGCATGATGAAGAAAATTAAATGAAACCTCAGCCGACAAACCTGACAGTGGCTTAATTTGGAGAGGCAACATGCCCCAGGCTGTGCCTGTGGGGCTGGGAGAGCAAGCGTTCCTAAATGTTCGAAAAATCCCTCAATTCTGCTCCCTGGCCCCAGGAGACTCGAAGCCCCGGGAGTGCCTCCGAGTGCTTCATCCAGGCCATCCCGCTGGGACCGGCGGGGACGGGTCGGAGCGGCCTGCGCGGAGCAGCCCGGCTGTCGCTGGGAGCTGCACGTCGCTCCCAGCTAATTGCTGGTGACGAAGCAGCGCGCAGGGCGACAGGATGGTGCTGCAGAAATCGAGGGATCGCTCAGCCCCTCGGGAACACGGAGATGTGGAGTCAACCCGCGCCCTGGGCACCTGCCTGGGACAGTCCTGCAGCGGGAGAAGCCAGATTTGTTGGTGACGGATGCACTCGGATGATTTTGCTCGTTCTGCCTCACACTCTGCAGCCCTCCGGGTCTCATCTGTTAGGTCTCCTACCATCCATCCACGCGCTCTGTGTCCTCCCTGTGCCTGTTAACCTTGTGCATATTTTTAAATGATGCCATTTCCTTTGGCTTGCACAGCATTTTATTTGTTCTTTATAGCATCGGTCTCACACAGGGTTGGATGTTTCTTGGAGAGAAATAGCTGCTGCTGGCGGCAGGGAGGAGAGGACGGGCTGGCTCCAGAGGCGATAACCCTCCTCGCTTTGACATTGAGCCGCCACGGGCCAAGTGCCCCCTCTCTGCCTGAAAAATGGGGACGATAAAATTCACCTGGCTGGTGGAGGAGGTGAGAGGGCGCATTAGCCGTTTGAGACAAAAAGCGCTTTTTTACGAGGTGGCACTGCAAGTGCAGCGGTCGGGGAAAGAGGTGCATTATACACACTTGTTCAAAAAGATGGATGGAATTTCAAAGCAAAATGATTTCAAATTTGGTCCAGCTTTTTGAAACATCCTGTAAATGCTCATATTATGTCTCGTGCCTTCAGACCACCTCCAGTCGGTGTTACAGACACCAGCTGTGACGCCCAAGGCAGAAGGGAGACTTCTTCACTTTCAGGGGTCTTGGACATTTATTTGGCTAAATTCAGCCCAAATTCAATTTACACATCTGTTCCCTGCACCCCGCAGGAGTCACAGCACTGCCGCCATGCCAGCGAGGACAAGGAGGTGACAAAACACCCTGGCACTCACTCTTTTCCCTTCAAAGAAAGCTGCAAGAGGTGATGGATGCTGCTTTTTCATGCTCGGTGATAAAGAGGTGAGGAGAGCTGGGTTCAGCTCCTTCCCACCTCCCACAGCAAAGCAGGGAGCGTGCAGCACACCGAGGTGTTCCCAGCAGGGATTGCTCTACTCGAGATTTCTTTTTCTCCCGTGCAACGCGCCACCCCATCCGCAGAGAGCCGCTGGGCAGCCGCGCTTCTGCTCGGTGGCCTTTCTGCAAGCCACGGCGCGGGCGAGGGATGGGGAGCTCCCCTGCACCCATCCAGCACCCCCGAGCCCCCAGAAGAGCTGCTGTGGTTAATTATGAAGCGATCATCAGTCAGACAGCTCTTTGCTGTCCAGGACAAGCTGTGAGCTCAGCCCCAACACTTGTAAAGCCTCTTGCCCCTTGAGCCTTGTTTTGCATTATGGCACTAGCTAGGAGGCAGCTTTTTACTAGATTATAAATTATATTTCTGTGTAAAGCTTTACATCTCTGCCTGCAAGTTGCCGTGTTGTGAAACACCATTAGGCTTTTGTGATTGTGTCCTGGCAGTTCCCTTTGTGCCTCCCCCTCCAGCAAAAAAACCCGGGGTTATGGATCAGTCAGGATGCAGCAAATGCAGCACAAGTCCCAGGTGAAATTTCTCCGGATTTCTCCACGGTGGCAGACCCCAAAATATGTACCTGGAGCTGGCCCGAGCCAGCTGGGCAGCCAGGGAGGAAGAGCAGCTAATGGATCCCACCGGCTCTCACTCAGCAACAAACACCAGTGAAGTGCGAGAGACTAATTGGACATTTAACCTAACGCTGGCACAGGAGGCCTTGTGCTGTAGCTGGAGAGAGGGAAGAAAGATTCACTCCTCAGCTGCAGCTCCTCTAATAAGCCCTTCGCTGTAACCAGAGACGCCCTGCGTGCCCCGCGTCTTCCTACAGACAGTTCTCACCCGGGGGGACGCTCGCTGGGTGGAGGAAGAGGAGGAGAGAGGAGCTTTATGAGAGCTGACAGGAATAAAAACATTCCCCAGCCTGGTTCTGTTTGTCTTTTTTTGTTAGCTTTTCTCCCGATTTTTTTTTTTTTTTTTAAATTCTCAGAGAAAAACAGGTTTTCAAAGATTTCAGCTTTCCCTGCAGCACTCAAAAAGCCAATGTAGCAGCATCAATCATCTCCATGCAAAATGAGCAGAAAGCAAATGCCACCGCTATTTCTTACGTGCCCACAGTGTGTCTGGGTGATGCACGGGTGCACTCAGGAACTAACTTTGCTCACCCTGACCCCGGCATCGCGGCAGCACCCACAGCATCAGCCACCCCACCACCTCCACGGGAGCTTTGCCCAAGTAAATACTCAAGGTTGTAATTAGAAAGGCATCACAGTTGAAAATACTACGCTTACTCTCCCAAGTATATATGTTTGGTGCAGCAGACAGTTCATCCTGTGAGTATAGTGCTTTTGGCTGTGCCTAAATTATCTGCAAACTACTTGATTTTATGCCATTGCGCATTATTCAGAGTGAGTCAGCGGCTGCAAATGAGGGAAATCCATAAAGCTATAGGGCCAGGGCAGCTCTTCCCGTGGTAATCATACCAAATGCCATACGAACAGTCGCATGAGCCCAACAGTCTCAGGCTGGATCACTCCCGAATCCACAGTTCTCTCTGGATAACCACTCCATCATTCCATCGTAAATAGGCATTCGGGAGAGCAGTGTTCATGCCCTTTACTGTCAATCAGTGCTGACTGATGAATTTCTAATATATTAGGGCAAATGTCCCGAAGCTCATCTCTCCATGGGCTTTTCCCTCCCTGTTGGCCGCAAAGCATCCCTTTCCATGTGCTGTCTCCACAGCCCTCCACAGTCTCAACCTCCCTCACAGAGAGAGACCTGGATTTTCTTCCAACCCAGTCCCAAATCAAACCACAGGGTGGGAGCAGCCTGTACATGTGGCCAGGTACGTCAGGGGTTGGTAGCATTTGCTGTTTCAGGCTTCCAGATGAGCAGACGGGACTGAAAGCCAGAGCCAGCCCTCAGCCCCAGCGCTGGGAATTGCTCTCCGACAGGTTACCCCAGTGCCTTGGGCTCCTAGGGGAGATATCTGCTCAGGCTTCCTCGCTTTGAGAGCCTCCCCTCCAGGTGGGTTCCCCTTTGCTTCTGTTGATCAGTAGCCAGCCCCAACTACAGCCTGGGACTGGTTAAATAAAAAATACCAAGTGGTTCAGGGCATGGCTAAAAACTTGCAGACAACAAAAAGAAGGGCCAGAAGGAGAATCCGGCCCACCCTTGTCCAGATAAGGTGCTGGCGCAGCAGAGAGCCTCAGCTGTCCCAGGTATGGAGTCGGGATTTCTTAATGCTTCGCAGACTTCGTGGGTCCATATATCAGCACGCCTTGCCAAGGGAGCTCGGCTAATGAGGGTGATTTATGCAGCGGTCACTAATGGCTGACCTGGGCTTCCATCAATCTCTCCCGGAGGTTTCTGAGGATCGAGGGAGATTACAGCTTTATTGCCATAAAGATGGGAAATGGTGCCGTGCCAGCATCCCCGCTCCGGGGAGGGGAGAGCGGAGGGAGAGGAGCCACGCGATGCCTCGCCAGAAGCAGACGAGCTGCAGGCAGCAGCACCCGAGCCCTGCACCAGTCTCACCAGTAGCCGTAGTGCCCCCACACGGTGCCCAGCTCCGTGCTGCCAAAGCCAGGGCAGGGGAGCAGGACCCACCTCAAGCAGCATCAAAACCCACATCTGAAGAGGTCCCAGGGCACCTCTGGGGGTCGCTTTGGCGTGGTGCCGTGATGCACGGCGGGTATCTCACCCTGTTTCTGCACTCAGACCCCTTCATCCCCTCTGCAGCGAGGTAAAGCCCCAGGAGTGAAGAAGGGAGCGAAACTTCTGGGGTGGGGTGTCCCGTGTCACCCTCCCACGCACACCCTGCAGCGGGGCTCCTGGCAGACACGGCACTGTTCAAGCCGCCCAGCGTATGGGGGTTTGGCTTTTAAATTAAAACATACTGAGCCAGCTTTTTTTTTTTTTTTTAAAAATGGCAAACAGCAAAGGAAGGGTTAACCCAACCAGAGCTAAAAAAAAAAAAAAGGTGGAAATGGAGATACAGGAGGATAAAAGGGCTCTCAGGAGGGGTCAACTTGAGAGGAAGAGAAACAGAGGAGAGAAAAAGGAATGTGCTTCTACAGAAACCCCAAAGGGTTGAAAGAATTTGTGAACCAAAGGGCCAAAAGGAAGGGGCACAACCTGACCGAGGTGGCACATCCCCAGGAGGTGCAGTGCCTGTGCCACCCAGACACAGCCCTGGGTGGTGGGTGAGCCTGCTTGCTGCGGAAAGACGCTTAAACAGAGGGAGGAGGAGGAGGAGGAGGAGGAGGAGGAGGAGGAGGAGGAGAAGGCCATCAGCCTCAGCGATGGGGCAGGGCAGGAGACACAAGTTTCCAGCAACATCTGAGCAACAGCAGCTGCAGCTTTCTCCTTGGCCTGCGATCATTACTCAGTATATTGGCTCAAAAATTAAACTCGGGGGGGCATTTAGGATGTACCCAGCTCCTGCCTTTTCCTCCCCACTTAAGGCTGACTTCTCAGCTTGTTGCTGTGAGGAGGAAACAAATGGTGCCCTAGAAGGATGGGGAGGAGATGTGTCCTGCTCTGGGACCGCAGCTCCTCGCAGCAAGGCTAAAAGTGTCCTGATGGACGGGGGACAGATGGGACGCTGGAGACGCAGAGCGCTGCTTTCAAGGTGATGCCTCTACCCTTGAACACGACAGTTGCTAGAAATATCCTGCTAGGACAGAGGCTGCGGATGAGGGAGCAGGTCCTGGCCCACCACATCCTTTAGGGCATGGGCGAGGAATAGTGAGAACAAATGGGAGCAGAACCGGCCAGCAGCGCGGGCGGCTGCGGCTCCTCCGGCCGAGCATCTCTGCAGCTGAGCACCGCGGGCACGGGCCATGGGCTGTTCTGGCACCGCTCTCTCCTCTTGGCATCCTCACCCTCCCTATGAAACACATTAAATATTTAGCGGAGCGCTGAAGCTGTCCGCCTCCACGGCAGGCAGGAGTTTGAGCTGTTGGGAAGCGATCCCTTCCTGGCAGCGAGGAGGGTGAAATATGGATTGGGGAGGGGAACGGCTCCAAGAGAAAGGACAGAGAGAGACAACTTTGTTGTCCTAGCCAAATTCTAGCCTGCCAAATTCCGCTTCTCTAAAATGCTGCCTGCATTTTCAATAAATAACAAGAAAAAAAAATCAAAACAAACCCCAATCTCTCCCGTTCCTGCCTGAACTGCCTTCGCAGGGGCTGCAGACACCTGCCGCATCCACCCCGGCAGCGCCTGCCTGGCATTGTCGGGCGAATTGATCTTTGCGTATAGCTTGCACATTTGTCTGTAAAGCTCATTAAGATCCGGCAAGATGAAAGGCTGTACAGAAATGTAAGATCATTATCGTTATCAAAAGAAACACAGAAAACTGCTGCTGTAGAGGCAGTTTTGTTTCCATATAGAAAGCTGTTCAAAGTTCTCCGAGAAGCTCTTTAATAAGATGGCTGTTATATGAATAAACTTCAAGAGCTTCTCTCACGCTGGGGAAAACTTCCAAGGACCCCTTTGCCTTTCACGTCTGTCGCACAAATTTACCCTGCCATTTCTGACATATCAAAGATCATTTCGGTCTGGGGAGGGGAATCCTGTCTCCCAGCCCTCCCAACTCATGCGCTGCTGAAGCTGCAATGCACAATGGTGATGCTCCAGCCAGGGATGGGATAAGATAAGACAAAATGAGATGGGATGGGACGCCCCAGTGTGCATCGCTACTATCCATGGGGGACAGGTTTAGCCCCAGACATGCAATATCACCATCTCACATCTCCCACCAGTGCATCCCAGTCATGATGCTGGAGACCTTCGTGTGGGAGCCCTGCTTGCCATGGGTGCTCCAGGAGGGGCTTCACAGAGAATCGCAGCCCCTGGCGCCTGCAGGCTGCGAATACAAGCTCATTATTTTAAAATAGACTTCAGTTCCTGCACTGGGAGGTTGCCGGTGCCAAGGCTCAGGCTCAGAGCTGGCTGTCGGGAACTCGGATGTGGCAAATCCGTTCCTGCCTGGAGGAAGCAGAAGAGTTAAACTCGCTCAAGGCACCATATTTTTCCAAGAAGAATCAGTTCTTCCCACACAGGGTCATTTCTTTTTTGAAAACCAGCCTCCCTTTTATCCACAAGAAAATCTGCTCGTAATTACAAACCAAGGAAGAAGAGGTTTCTGGAAATATTCCTTTGCAGCTGAGCCATTCTCACCCTGGCACAGGCAGAGCCAGCCTTCCCCGCTCCCATCTGTCGCGTTCGCGCCGCACGATGCCAGCGCAGCTCTGCCACCCAGCGCGGCACGCTCAGCCGGGAGAACGTGACACCGCGCCGGGACGGGGACGGGGGGGCGCTGCACAACCGGGCAGGATTGGAGCTGTCGTCCTGCCCAAGATGTTCGCCTTACACATGAACAGCTTGGCACCACGAGGGGCAGGGGGAGGAGGAGGAGGAAGAGCCGCGCAGGCTTCAGCTGAGCTCCCTTGGGGAAGAGACGAAGGGGAGAAGCCTCACGGTGCTGAGTTTGATGGGGTTTGCGGGGCCGGGGCACAGACCACCCCCACAGGCGATGTCTGCAGCCAAAACAGCAGCAAACCGGAGCGCAAGGTGCCACTCGGGCCAAACACGGGCAGCAAACGCTCTCCCTGCCCGCCCGGTACCTTGTCCAGGCACCAAGCCCGGGCGATGGGTCCTGCTCCTTCTGCAGGGAAACGTCTGCAGCTTCTCCCCATCGTGCCTCTGAGCCTCTTGTTAGCTGCATCCCATTTACATTGCCACGAATAAATCAATCTGCTTCTTGGTGCCTACACCTTCAAATATTTATAGACTGTTATTATACTTTTCACTCCCTCCCTATACACACATGCCCTTTCCTTTAAACGTCTCTCCACCAAACTACATATATTTAGTTCTTTTAATCCCTCCCCATAAATCAACCCTGATCCACTCCCTGCGCCATGTCCATTTATTTCTGCTAATGAGAGGCACAGCAGAGTGCACTGCGGCGGACGGGGACAGCAGAGGTGTCCAGGAAGGGGCTGTTGTCACCTCTCCCCACGGCGCGGTGCGTGGGGAGCACGGCTCAGAAGTGCACGAGGCTGCTCAGAGCACCTCCTGGGCACCCACTGCAAAACACAGCCCTGAGCACCAGCCAGGCTGCTGCTTTCTGCCCTCTTCACGTTTTGCATTTTCTTCTCTTTTTTTTTTTCCTCTCCCTTCTCTCAACTGCAAATGACAAAATTGTGAGCAGCTCCCAGACAACTTGCAAACTCAGAAATGAGCTATTTCTGGTGAGTGAATTTAAACTGCTTTCTTATTTGCAAATTGCCTGTGAGCAGCTTGCAAGTATCAGGACAGCAGAAGTTCGGGAAGGTTGCGAGTTCGGATTTGGATGCGCGCACCGCGTGGGATCCTTCCTCGCTCTCGCAAGCCCAGGAGCAGCAGCCCTGTTCCCCAGGCCTCTGTGCTCGACATCTCCTTTTGGCAACTGTCCACCGTCTTCTGCTGGAGCCCCGTGGTTGCTGAGGACGCGCCAAGGTGGTGCAGAGCGAGCACCCGCAGCGTGGGCACCCGGGTGGGGAGAGGAGCGGCTGGCAGCGCCTGCCTCTCCCTGCAAAAGGGAAGAAACGAGCCTCCAGCCCCTTTGTTCCTGAGGCACCTTCTGTTCCCATCCAGCCTCCCAGGACTATTGGCCCCTTCTCCAGTTCCCACCCAGCAGGTGCTGCTTTGTGTGGCTGAGCAAAACCCCGCTCAGCTGGAAGTCCTTAGGAGATTAAAGCAACTTCACTCCCAGGACGGTAGTTCCTGTGATCCTCTGCAAATCCTGAGGCTCACAACCGCACAAGCAGAGCCCACGTCTGACGGACTTTTTGTTTCCCTTTGGGGTGCTGGAGAACAAGTGCCGCATTTCTGACCCTGGCTGCTGAACAGGGATCTTGTGTCCCGGTCTGGGGCAGGTGAGATGCGCTGGTGTCCTCAAGCAAGGTGTACATCTCCATCAGGACACGAGCTGCTCCCTGGGTTTCCAACCTCTGAACAACAGGGGCTGTAATTATCTTCTGGCCCTCGTGCAAATTGCTCATTTGACTTTGAGCACCGAGTGCTGACTCGCTGGCTCTGTTTGGAATTGGGGCTTAAATCAAAGAGTTTCCCTCAAGGGATCTGGGGGAGATGGAGACAATTAGATTTGAGCCCTGAAGTTTTACAAGTCTAATAAATTTCCTGGTAGCCTCCGGCTGCCAGGCTACTGTGCGAGAGCCAGGCGAGCGGCTCGGTGGCTGAAAAGGAGCATTTCTCGAGGCAGGAAGGTACCGGCACAACAAGGGTCTGTCTGCAGGGGACGGGCTGGTCTGATCCCCCTGCTGCTGCCACGGGCTGATCTGTGTCTGCGCTGGGTGGTGGGGATGGAGCAGCTGCCACACGGCCGGTGGGATGGTGCACGGCCCTGCTTGTCCCATGCCCTGTCCTGCCCATCTGCGGTGGCCTCGGGACTGGTGGGTGGCAGAGGAGATGAGGAAGGTCAGAGTCAGCGGTGTGGCGGGGAGCAGCTGGCTGCTCGCTGCTGGAGACAGTGAGAGAAGAGCATCTTCTTAATTGTGCTTCATGCAGCACTGCTAGAAAAAGGGTCACGGCAGAGAGGTTATGAAGGCGGTGGCACCTGGAGGGGGACAGGACAAAGCAGCCCAGGGAGGGGAAGTTTCCCCCCACCAGCAGGATCACCCCCAAGCTCCTACACGCCTTGGAAGGCACAGCCTCACCTGCGGCTGATCACTGTCCTGCCAGAGCTGCTTCTCTCCTAACCAAGGACTCAAACACACCCCATGCCTGCTTCAGCACTGCTGATGGAGAAGAGGAAGGAGAAGGAAGTTCCCTTTCTCCAGGAAACCCAGCTCTGAGAGCCCCTGCAGCAAACCCGCTGCTGCTGCCAAGCCTGGTCCCCAGCTGCACCGTGAGGTTTGTATCTCCTCCCGCAGGTGGGTGGGATGGGATGGGATGCTGTGGGCTGTCCCTGCGGGGAGCACGTACCCCGGCACTGCGGCCTGCCCGTGCTTGCCAGGGATCTGCAAGAGGTGCCCCGGGGTGTTGTGTCCCTTGTACCCAGCTGTGACAGCGCAGGAGGGGCCAAGGCAGGGACATGGGGTCCAGGTCCCCCAAGCTCTGGCTCCTTTTCTGGGCAAGAAGGGCAGAGTCGTGCAGGAAGGTAAAAATGAAGAAAAGCTTCTGGTTCCCTGGGAAATCTCTGCTGCCTTGCCGCAGGTGTGGTGGCACCGGTTGTCCCCTGTCCCTGCCCTGGCACGGTCCCAGCGCCAGCCCTTCCCCTCCATCCCTCTGCCAGCATCAATGTGACCACTGGAGAAAAGCCCTTTTGCTACTCAAAGACAAGACCCCTGCTGTGTCCCCCACTCTTCAGGCTGCCCGGTGTTTGTTTAACATCATGTTGCTGTAAGTTACATATCCCTCTGACACCATGTAAAATATGTTTTATGCTTCTATTTTCCCGCGTCTTGCCGCTAAACCTTTTCTCTTTTCCAATTTGAGCTGGTTACACTGTGCTGGGGATCAGCAGAAACTTATTTAAGCAGCCGGTCAGCTCTAAACCATCGCTTATAAAACCTGGAGGTCTCTACGAGTCCTCTGCAGTTGCCACTGGTGACCGTAAAGCCCCATTTCATGGGGGCCTTTCCCTCCTGCTGGGGCCGCAGGGCAGCCTGGCACAGCCTGCAAGCACCACAGCATTGCAGCGGTGCTGCCGAGGAGGGGGGAGCGTGCAGCGGGGGGGACACGCAGCAGGCCGGTCACCCCTCCTGGCCCTGTGGCAATGGGGAGGAGAGAGCCGCGCTTTGGGGGTTTGATGTCCCCCTTTAAAGCCAGCATTTCCTTGTAGGGACTTTGCAAACCCCTCACCCCAACAGGCCGAATTCCTGCATTTGTGATGTGCAAGGAAAGCTGCAAATGGAGGTGTCGCTCTGGAGGACCTGGTGGCACCGTCACCAGCCCCAGGCTGCAGGACAGTCCGCGCTTTGCCCCGGGTGTGTGTTTTGTCTTGTGTGTTTGGATGGAAACCGAAGTGTTCGGAGCATTGGCAAAGAACAGAATATCCCGAATACCCTGGGTCCCACCCCCCTGACCCAAGCTGGGGTGAAGCAGCACCCTGGGCTGCACCCCATGAAGGTGCTGGGTGCTGCCTGGCCGTGGGGTGACTGTGGGCAGGGGGGATAGCGTTCATCTCAAAGGACCACGGGCATTTTTGAGACATGACTGAAGTCTTTCCAATGGAAAGCTGTCATCTGGAAATGTTATTCCACGTACTAGAAGGACTTTGTGGAAACATATATATGTCATCATTGTGTTTTGTGAATTGTTACGCAGACACACTGCAAGGTCTCCAGGAGTTTCATGTCGATTTTAGCATTTTTCCTGTTAGCTGAAGCATCAAAATCAAAACAAAACATTCTGATTGCTAAAAAAAACCAAACTGAAACAAAACAACCTACTTCCATACTTTGCAGGAGTAAAGTTTTTTTAAGATAATTCCTTTATCTATTAGATGACAAATTTTTAAATTTTATGTTCAGGTGCGATTTCAAGATTTGAACTCTTTCTTCTCCCAGGGAGTGAATAAAGAGGTGTCAGGACTTCCCGAATTCAGCTTTGCTGTGGACCTGACCTTCAGCCCAGCTTGAGGTGGGGATGCCGAGGGGCACTTGTGGCCTGGTGCATGTTTGAGCAGCAGCTGCACTGGGGCTGGGGTCTCATGTCCTGTATTTATTGTCCTGTCCCCTCTCCTGGGACTGCCCTGTCCCTCTTGGCTGGGACACCATCCCACTGTGCTGCCAATCGGGAAGGGGTTTTCGCAGCTTGGCACCGTGTCCCGGGGGGCCGTGACCTGCTGCGGCAGCGGCAGTTCGGTGGCCTTTTCCCACCTGTCACAGCAATTAGACGCCTGCTCGTTTCCCAGCAAGCAGCTCGGGAGCAGCAGCAAGCGGGGCTGTAACTTTGGGCCCTTTCAATTAGCATTTTGCTCTCCTGCGCTAACGGGCTATTAGAGGTGTGCCTAACTGGCACTCAGGGGCCCTCCCAGCCCATCTGAAACACCATTTCCATTTCTGACCGGAGTAATTGATGGCCTATTTTCCCTTCATTCACATGCAGGTGGTACGGGAAGACAGGAGAGGCTGGAGCAGCGGGATGGAGCAGGGGGATGTCCCCAACCCCTGGCTGGTGGCCGCCAAGCTGAGCCCACCGCACCAGCTTAACTGCAGTCAGACTTTGCCCCACCAAAACCCACAGACCTGGGTCTGCGGAGCCGGGGGCCAAGCCAGCAGCTCCCCAACCCCGGAGGAATGGCTGCTTTAAACGTTCAGCTCACACGCGGTGAAAACAGCTGTCTGCCATCCTCCGTGGTGCCTGGATCGCTCTTGGGGTTGGCACATCCGAGGGGACGGAGGCTGTGGGCGCAGGATCTCCTGCAGCAGAGCAACGGGGCTCGGCTGCCTGGAGGCGCCAGCCCGTGCCCCAGCAGCCCTGCCAGGTGACCCGTCCCTCGCAGAGGTCCCCAGGGTTATTCCAAGCCTTTCTTCCCTCGCTGCGCGGCAGGGAGCCCAGCCAGGCTGGATGGAGCCGGGACGCTGGAGCACGGAGGGCAGGGTCCCCAGAGGCCCCTCCGCTCCCAGGGGATGGCGCTTGACGGTTGTACGAGGTTTGAAAGAGAGATGGTGACAGCGGGGAAGCCCCTAGACAGCTGCAGCTCGGTGACACGAGATGGGAACACTGATTATTACACTGGTTGAGCCCCAAAGCAGACACGTAGCACAGCAGCCATGGAGATGGGGGGATGAGCAGCACCGACGGCGCAGGCTCCCGGTGCCATTGCCGATCTCCGAGCGGGGGTGTATGACCATGAACTTTATTTCTCCACGGTTCCTGTCTGCGGGCGCACTGGGGCTGGCTCAGCGGGCGTGTGGGTGCCTGCCTGTGTGCAGCAGGCCTGCCCAGCCCCTGGGCTCCTGCCGCCGCGCTGCTCTGAGTCACAGGCGGCAGCAGAGCAGGAAGGGCAAGGCTCGGCGTTCGCCGCTTCCCCTCCAACAAAAAAAGACTTTGCCAGCCGCTGGGGAAGGGAGGTGTTTGCTTGGGAGGTGCCAGGGCAGGCGCGGGAAGCGTTGCAGTGTTTGTATGGCCTCGGACAAGCGTGCTGGGCGTCGTACATGTGCTGGCACATGGAGCAAAGCGTGTCTGCCTTGCTGCCTGGAAAACACCCCAAGAAGGCTGCCCTGTGCCGTTCTCCTTCCCCCGCCTCTCAGGAGACAAAGGGTCTCCTTCACACTGACCTCCTCTGGCCAGCACCCCCTCTTCACCCCAGCACAAGGAACAGAGGTGAGATGCTCAGGAGGTGCAGAAATAGGAAAAGAAACACTGAGACTTCTGCTCACCTCCTGCCAAAGAGCACGGAGCATCCCGGAGTCGTGGTCTGCATTCCTTCTGAATTTCCTGCAGCCACACGGCTTCTTGGGGCTCTCCTGGGAGCATGAATTTATTTGAGGTAATTTCATTTTGGGGTGGTTTTTAGGCAATTAAAGGAGATGAAGGAAGAAAAGGCGAAAAAATAAAGGAAGGATTACCAGGGCTACAAGGGAATTCCCCAGGAAGAACATAGCCTCAGTGCAAGAGGCTTAAAATCTGCTCTACGCAGAAGTGGTTTTTACACTGGTCTGCATAACCAGAGGCTGAAATACAAGAATTTGTCCAAGATACCCGGCACAAGGCATTGCCAGAGCTCCATGTGCACTGGGAGAGGCAGCAAACCCTGCGGGCAGGAAAGCAGCCAGGACTGCCCCCCGTCCTCCCTCCGGAGCTGAGGAGCGGGGCTGGGTGCTGAGCCAGCCGTGCGGGTGGGCAGCAGCCCCCCGTGCACGGTCAGCCTGGCTGCTCGGGTGGAATTCGGCAGGGCTGCCCGGGAACAGGGAATTTGCCCCACTTGGACAAGTGTTTGAGACGTGTCTTGATGGAAATCAGCGCCAGGATGGCTCAGACAAGTTGTGGTTGGGGTCACTGCACAGTCTCTGGCCCGTCTCTTGCCTGGGGACATCTGCTGAGGAAGCAGAAGTCCCTGGCTGCACTCCAGGAATAGATAAGCTGTTTGGTTATAGGATAACTAGATTAACCAGGCTGTGTGGGGACAACAGACCACGACGGCTAAGCCGAAGATGTGGGTCTGATATGCCCCTTGGCCTGTTATGATAAAGAAGCAGGTTTGACCTAGAGCAACAAGAAAAGTGGGAAAGCCTGGTTGCAGTGGCAGGAGGAGCACACGTACCCAGGGACCCGACTGACACCTCCTGTGACAGCTCGCGAAGACAGATATTTGCTACAGAAGCTATGCCACGCCAAACCGTGCCATCCCATCCCACCCCACCCCATCCCATCCCGTTTCCTTGGCAGGCCGGTGGCTGTAGCATGGGCATCCTGAAGGTCAGTGACAACAGCCGTTTCTGTCCTTCAGACTATGAGGTGGAGAAAAATGGACTTGTGGAGATGCAAGAGGTGTGGAGGGATGGGCAGAGACACGATGCTGGCTCGGCTGCTCCCTGGTCCACCACGGCCTACTCGGTGCTCTGGGCAGGTCCCCCCCGCGCAGCCGCCCGGCGCTGTGGGTTGTTTTCTTTGCACCAAAGATGTCTCCACTTTCCCCACGACACGTAATAAGGCAACCACACAAACCAGAGGATGTGAGTCGGAGCGGCTCCGAGCACATTGGGCAAATTTGATCCTGCCAGATTAGGGAAGGCATTAAGGAGGCTTTGAGCCCTTGCCTGGGTCTCGGGTTTATATACGGCCACGGTCACCGCTCGGAGAGTGACATTGCAATACATCACGCCTGCCAGCCGCAGCCCGCGGCTCCCTGGCACCCGGCCAGGCAAAGGTAATTTTGTGCTGAGTGATATCAGAAGTCGAAATGAGCCCCACATACTTCGTGTAATTCCCAGAGGCTGTAAAACACCTCGGCCGTCTCCCATCCAACATTTATGTGTTTTGCATTAAACTTCCCCAAATTAGTGCTAAGTGCATTAAAGTTGTAAAAACAGCCTGCGTAAAACCCCCATTAAATGCTTAAATATACGGATGCGGTGTACGGGGATCTATAATTTAGGTTAAAATTTAGGAGCCCCAGAAGCCCAGATCCGTGCAGGGAGCAGCCCGGGGAGCACCGGAGCACTCCGCTGCTGTGGGAGGGATGTGCCAGCCCCCGCCAGCCCCCGGAGCAGCTTTTATTTCCCAACAGGGGATTCCTTTGAGACGTCAGACATTGCAACTCTATTAATACTCACTGGAGCATCGGATGCAGACAAGACAGGCGGGGGGACGGGAGGGGAGGAGGGAGGCAGAGAGGAAACATCCAGGCTGGGATTCATGTCCCAGCACCCCCGCGTCCCGGGACAGCGGGTGGAAGAACGCCCCGGGCGGTGCGCGCTGGCCCCGCTTTGGCTATTGTCGAGAAGCAGAAACCTCGGTCCTGCTCGGGACGAGGCTGCTGCCGCATTTCTGAGGGAGCCCAGGGCGCTGTCAGCACGTTGGCAGGAAACTTTGCAGGGATCCTCTCCCCCAGCTTTCACCGCTCGGCTTGGAGGGGGTGATGGAGACCCCCCCACAAGGCAGCAGAAGCTGGGGGGTCTGGGTGACTCGAAGCACACTCCCCAGCCCCCCCCAAGCCCTCCAAGTGTGCCCCGTCCCCCCAGACGCTCTGCTAGACCCAAATGCCCCGTGCCACTGGGGACCTGGCACCGAGCCCGCGTTTTTCATTTCATCCCATCTCCTCTGGCAACCCTGTGCGTGTTTGGTGTTTACATCCCGGGACGCCTGGAGACTGTCCCTCCTCGACCACACTCGTGGTGCTTCCCAGCACTCCCCGTCATTGGCTGACATCTTTCTCCTGATGCAGTTGCCACCGTATCCTTTTCCTGTAGCTCTCCCAGGAGATGCTCCTGCAGTCCATGCCCAGCCTCAGGGCCAGAGGAGGCTGTTGCTGGCCCCCTTGGCCACAGCTAGCCCCATTGCCAGCCTGGGCAGGCCCACAGGACTCCCCCATGCCAGGCACAAGTGGCTGGCACACAGCTCAGGGTGGGCACAGGGCTCGGGGAACGTTTCCCTGCTCACCCCGGAGTGGCTTCCTGAGCTGCTGGGCTGGCTGCTGCAGTTTTGGGGCTGCAGAGAGCTGTCTGTGTCAACCCAGTGACGCAAAAGACAAGCCTGGGCAGCGAAATGTCCAACAAAATGCCTACAGACGGGTGGATGGGGATCGAAGGCAGGTGAACTTGCAGGCAGGAGCTGCCCATGGGGCGAGCAGAAGATTTTCCTTGTGTTTGCTGTTGCCACGTGTTCCCAGGAAGCGAAAATAGCTCTGCCTCCCTGGTGTCGTTTCACAAGGGAACAAGCTATCAGCTCAGCCTGCAGCTCCAGGAAAGCAGTCAGAGGGCCAGGGATGGAGGCTTGGCCTCTTCGATCTGGATGGTTGAACTCCAAAGGTTCCGTCCCATTCCCTGCACCGTGGTCCTGCCCCCACCACCCATCCCACACCTCCCACCATTTCCACAGGCCCACCCAGAACTCAGCCTGCTGCAGAAGAGGCTTTCCATCTCATCCCACCCGATTCCACCCCATCTCACCCAATTCCATCCCATCCCATTATTATTATTATTATTATTATTATTATTATTATTATTATTATTATTATTATTATTATTTCACCCTGTGGCAGCTCCCCCTTGCTCTGCTCCTGGCACAAGAGGAGGAGCCCACCAGCGGGGCTCAGGGGGGGTGCAGCCAGGTCTAGGTGGACTCGTGGCCATTGGATCGCGCTCGCTCCCAAAGGTACCTGTCCGGTTTTATTACCGTCACTTCCCAGCCCTTTGGAAACCTTCCCGAGATGTACTTACGGAATTACTGTTCCCACTCTGAAGAGAAAACAGCTAAAGCCTTGTTATAACTCCTTAATGTTAACATCTGAATGGAGGGATTAGCCGCCCTTACAAAAGGCTACATGTTTGTTTAAGGCTGTTTTCACTTGTTTGAAAGTGAATGTTTTAGTCGGTTTCACTCCCTGTGTCTCCTCCGGGTTCCCACAAGGGACAGGACAAGCCCCGGTCACCTGGAGCTTTTCTAGCTGGAAACGCTGGTCTCAAAGTCACACCGAGATCAGGAGTTCGGTTTGGTTTTGTGCAAGGTTCCCAGCTCCTCTGCATCCCCCCGGCCCTTCACTGGTGGCACTGGAAGGTCCTGGGGTGAGCACGGTACGGAGGAGGTGGCCGCTGCCAGCGCTGCTGATCCAGCAGAAAAGAAATCCGGCATGGACAAGAAGAATTTGTCAGGTCTCCAGGTCAGGGTCGAGGGCTGATCCCCGCAGAAACACCCGGCGGTGCCCTCGCCATCTCTTGTGCCAAGCGCCGTGCCTGTACCCGCGGTGCCGGCAGGGTCCAGATTCCCACACAGTCGGGAGCAGCTGCAGCAGTTTTCTCCACATTCAGAAGAACAGAGAAATCAGGCAGAAATGCAAAAAAACCCCACTCCTCCAGACCTGAAAACCCCCCAGTGAATCCGCGTGGCCGCTGTCCTCTCCCCACCGACCCCTCCGTCCTGCTGGACCGCGGCTCAGCTCACGCCCAGCACGAAGCCTCTGAAGCTTTTTGACCAACTGCGTTGTTTTTTTTAGCAGCCACGATATTTATAAATGGTTGGTAAAATATTTATGCTACGAGCCAGTTTGCCTTGTTGGTTTAAAAAATTAATATAACATTAACTCGGCTCGGAACGTTTATGTTTTTAAAAATTGAGCTGAAAATTAAACAATCGTTGAATTTGTGGTGGGAGTAACGTGGCAGCAGGAGTATTTATCACATGCAAAACAAATGGGACCGCCGCTTCTCTGCCAAAGACATCAGAATTTGGGGGTATTTTTATGCCCCAAGTAAATATTCTCAATTTTTTTGGAAGAGTTTAAAAAAATAATGATAATAAAACCTGGGAGTTAAGAACAATCAAAACAAAGCCAAAGACATTGATGTCATATTTTAAAAATACAGGAGACTTAAAGATAAACTTTTATATTGGTCAAATATAGAAACTAATTATACCACGGAGCCCCTAGAAGGATTTCTCTGTAAAGTCCCTCTGGTTTTGTCCTCTTTAAAAAACCGCTGATGCCTTGTGGAAAATGCTGATAAACAATTGGTTCTCGAGCACAACCTGGCTCCTCTTTCTCTTTTGTCCCCTGTTACTGAGCTCTGTGAATGGCAGCAGAGGCCAAACTCATTTTCGGTGTGGTTGCACGTAGCGGATGGCGCCACACGAGGGGCTGGTGGTCCCACCTGGCCCCCCCCGGCAGCTCCTCCGTCCCCACCTCCGCCACCACCCCCAGGCAGGACTCAGGCCAGGGACTCTGTAAAACTTGAGGAAACGTTACTTTTTGCTTTCTTTTCTAGGACCTTTCCAAGCCACAGGAGTGTGGTGGTGCCCGAGGTCCACGGTCAGGTGGAGAAAGGGCAGAGTCAGAGGAGGAAGAGGAGGAGGTGGCTTTTGGACGGTTTCCTCCTGCCCTAGAGACAAAACTTTCTCTTCAAGATGGTACACGCTGGAACCTGAAATAAGCCCTGCAGTTTGCTTTGACAAAAGAGACAGAAAAGGGTGAGTGAGGAGGAAGAGTTCTTCTCATGAGGATAAATATCTCGTTGGGTAACTCTAGTTTGAGTAACCCTGCCTAATAGCACTCTTCCACTAATGCTTAGTGTTAGTTGAGTCATCGGCAGAGTAACAGCCGACGTTTTCAAGAACAACCAGTGATTTTGTGAGCCCAGCTTGATGGCACTTAGAAAGCAATCATTTCTGTATGCTTATCCTCCCGACGCAGGCAGCTTCAAAAGGTCTTGAGATGGGCACCAGAAAAAATCCCCCGTTTTTCAACTGCCAGGCAGACACTCGTTGCCAATCCAAGAAATGTTTTCGTGGAGTAATTGTGCAAGAGCGGGCTTGTCCATTAAACTGTTAGCCCTACCCATGGTTATAAAACCAGAGGTGAAATGGCTGAGATGGAGCAGCCGGTTTAGGAAGGAGGGGGATAATAAACCTTGCAGGGCACCACAGAGGAGAAATGCTGCCCAAAGTATTAGATCAGGCTCGATAAGCTGAACTACCGAGGGAATAAACCAATTACTTGTAGAAAAAGGATATAATGTAGAAGGTGGGAGTGGATTGTCACACTGGGGGATGTGCTAAGGTCAAGGAGAAGGAGAAACAAGCCTAAGCAAGGCGTGGTGGCAGGGAAGGAGTCACCAGCCTCCACTGCTCCTCGCATTCTTCAAATAGCTAAAATAATAACAACAACAAAATCCACACTGAACTGAGGACACTGATGTCATCTTAGAAAATATTTAAAAGACCTGCATTTTTTATACTGGTAAAATAAAGGCAGCAATTAATTAAATCCCAGCATGCCTTGGAATGCATTTCTCTCGATGACGTGTGTCCATTCCATGAGGTGCTTTCTCTGCGATGGTGATGACACACCGGAGCAGGAACAGGCTATTCCTGAACAAGAAAGAAGGTCACGGAGCTGAGGAGGGACGAGCTCTGAGAAAGGGAGGTGAGAAACAGAGAGACGTGTGTCACGGAGGAGGAAAGGAGATGGCAGGCGGGGAGGGGAGCGGAGCATCGGCCGTGCACGACCCCACCAGCACAGGGAGACAGCAACCTGCGGAGACCGAGACAGCAAAGTAAACGGGGAAAAATCGTAGAATCACAGGATGGTTTGTGTTGAAGGGACCTTCCCAGCTCCCCCAGTGCCCCCCCTGCCATGACAGGGACATCTTCACCAGCTCAGGTTCTCAGAGCCCCGTCCAGCCTGGCCTGGGATGTCTCCAGGGATGGTTCAGCCACCACCTCTCTGGGAACCTGGGCCAAGCTCAGGGTGCTCAGAGCCCCGTCCAGCCTGGCCTGGGATGTCTCCAGGGATGGTTCATCTACCACCTCTCTGGGAACCTGGGCCAGGCTCTCACCACCCTCAGTGTAAAAAATTAGCAAGAGAGGCCTCGTATTCCAGGTCTGCAATGGACAGTGGCCACATGAAGTAGGCAGTGATGGTGGCTTTCGTAGTCCTTCCAGCCATCCAGCACCAGCCACGGTCAGAGAGAAAAGCTGAGCCTACATTGGCCACCTCTCTGCTAGCCCAGGCCACACAAGGAAGCCCAGGAGGAGCACGCTGGGGCCACCAGCAGTGCAAGAACCTCTCCCACCCCTGCAAAGCTGGCTCTTGACGTGGGCAGCACCGACGTCCCCCCATGTCTGCTCTCCAGCCCGGCAGAGGAGCAGCCCCATGGGCCGGGCAACAGCAGAGAAGCCTCCGTCTAAATTGCTTCATTTAATCTATTGTTCAGCTGACTACATTGAAAATGGAGCATGTAATTGTTTCCCCGAATAGAGTCGAACACCATTAAACGTTGGTCTGAAGCTTTGCCATCCAGCAAATATTCCAGCTGGCTGGGGATCCTCTGGGATTGGCTCTGCGTCGCCATGGTTACGGACTGTCCACGGCTTTATTCCTACGGTTAATTAAAAAGCCTGTTTTACGAGGCGGCTCTGCCCGGGGGCACGCTGGTGTGCCGGCCCTTCTGATGCCAGGCCAGGACCGGGCACCCGCGGCCAGCGGGAGATGCTGCCGGCAACCGGCATCCCATGTGTGGGGCTGTGGGCTTTCGGGGGGTATTTTGGGGTTGCAAAGAAAAGGGCCAGCCCCAGGTGAGGGCTCACACAGGGTCTGCCTTGCTCCCTGGTCGCTCGTCCATCTCCCACGGATGTGCTGCAGGTGGTTCTCCAGCAGAAGCGGGTTCTCTCTCACACCAGTGAGGGCTGCATGGTGGGATGCAGATGGTGGGAGCTGGACATGGGACATCATGGGACATCACCCATCCCATCCCACCCTCCCCAGCAGCCCTGGGGACCCCCCAGCAGACCCGGTGGTACCAGACAGTGAGCGGGAGCAAGGGGGAGTTGGCCAAGTTATGTGGGAAATTACCTAATTAGTGCACAAAATGAGTGAGCCGCGGGGAAATGCAAATAAACAAGGCTCCAAAATGGCCGGGCGCGAATTATTGGAATCAGCCCAATTAGGAGAGATAAGCCTGGTCCAAGCACTGCTCACAAACCACTCCGGCAGCAGGAGGCTCTGGCTTTCCTCATGGCCAGGACTCGCTGCCTTTTGCCTCCAAGAGCTGTGGCTGACTGCAGTGACACCAGGAGCCCCTCATGGGGGGACAGACCCCCGCACCCCGAGCCAGGGCCACCCCTGCACCAGCAGCACCCCCCATCTTCTGCAAGTGCAGGATCCAGCCCTGCAGCCGTCTATGGGGCAGCCGTTATGCTCACCTCACCCTGTGCCCGCAGCTGGGATCAGGGTCCTGCGGGAGAACAGAGGGAGAAAAAGAGAAAGAAAAAGGGAAGAAAGGAAGGTGAAAAGGAAGAAAGAAAAAAAAAGGAAAGGAAAGGAAAGGCTTAATTATAATGATGGTATGTAGCTGATTATCAAAGCTGACATTTCGGGCTGGGTACCAGATACCATCTGGTGCTCTGCAGCAGGCTGGGCAGGGCCAGGAGAGAACAAAGTGGGGTTCAGTCAGAGAGCTCTGGGTGCCGGGGACTGTGCTGGGGGTTCAGCGTGCCCTGGGCCACCGCAGTGTGTTCCCTGCCCCCCATCTTCAAAAACCAGCCCTCTGGGGCCGGACCCCTCCAGGGATGAGCCCCCCCATCTCCCCCCGAACCACCCACGGCTCTGGGGGCTGTGTTTCGTACTCAGGTTGTTCCAGAAACAAAATCTGCATTGCCTGAGAAATTCAGTGCTCGGGATTCACACTGCTGAGAGAGCCGGCTGCTTTATGAAAGAGAATTTTTGAATCCTTTTGTCAACAGCTAAATGTTTCAGTTGACAAAGTCAACGCGTGATGCGATATTATAAATATTAGATTAATTGTATTGTATAGGAATTATATCACAGGAAGATCCAAGGAGTTATTTTTACCTCTGTGAAAAATAAAGCAAGAAAGTTAAAGTGATTTGTTCAGGTGCATTTCCCTCAAAAACTTTGTCAAAAACCACTCATTCCCCGGGAACACTTTGATTTCGATAAAACTGCATTTCTCAGTAGAAAACCCAACCTGTCAACAATTCCAGCCAGCTCTGCTGAACATAACCTGAGCACTCATAAAGAAAGAAACTGGCTCCAGAGCGGCACCTCCCTAATTGCAGGGGCTGGTGGCCTTGCGAGGGGCCATGGGAGCCCGGCAGGTTGACCCTGTCCCCACCGGGGTCACACACCGTGTCCCTCGAACACCTGGGGGTTTCATTGAGTGATGCCGTGTCCATCCCACCCCTGCGCAGATGGAGCCCCAGGGATGCTCTCACCGCAGGGCACGGATCCCACTGCGGTGGGACCAGCAGCAGCTGGGGACTGGTCCAGCATCCCCAGGACCCTGTGCACACACCATGGATGGCTGTAGGGTGGGGGTGAGAGACAGTCTGTGAGTCTCTCCCTGCATCGAATGGGCGGAATCTGTCAGGGCGGCTCTGTCTGGTTAGCTTTGCTTTCCTAGCAATAAAAAATCATTAATCTGCCATCGGCCGCATTGGGGAATTGACTCCAGCCTGGACGTCCCACGGCCGGGGATCCGCAGCATCCCGGGATGCTCAGGAGCGTTGTGCCCGGCAGTGCCGAGCATCCGGCCCAGCAGCAGCGCAGACGGGCTGTGACCCCCGGGCCGGCAGCCCCCCCGCCCGCCAGCTGCTCCCGTGACCTCCCGCGTGCCTGCAGCCTCCGCTTCAACCCCCTTCCAAGCAATGGACCTCAGCCGTTTCAGCCGCCTCTTTCTGTCCCTGATTTGTCACCTCCGGAGGAGCACATGCCCCTGCCTGTGTCCGGAGCATCTCCTGCAGCTGAAGGCTGCAGTTTGGAGCGCAGATGACTGAGTGTTTGTTTGCTCTATATCTGAGCAACTACTTCGCTTCCCGTGCCAAGGCAGCACCGCAGGACACGTGCCCGAGTGTGGGGCTGGTGTCACCGGCAGCAGAGGGGACACCAGCCCCACCACAACCCCTGGATTTGCTCTGCTCCCCCCTCCTCCCTGTTTCCCACAGCCACTTCCCGGGGCCACCTCTGCTGTTTCCCCCCTGGTCCCGGCCCCAGTGGCTGCTGCTAAAATTAGTGAGGAGCTTCTGTCCATTCTAATACTAATAGGCTCATTTTTAATAATGATGTTTTCGCAGCAATTTCAACCCATCATGGTGTCACAGGGATACTGATGAAAAAAAGCATCTAATCCCTTTTAATAGATTCCATTTGACAGCAAACGTGTCTCAGTGTTCATTCCCAAAGGCCCCGGCGGTTTCAGTGTCACTTATGGCTGACCTTGGAGAGAAACAAGACCTTCTCCAGAAGAATGGCCCAGTGTCCATCTGGGACTGGGCTCCCAGCCCCCCTACTCCCCTTCCCCACTTCTCAGATGACAGAGATTTCTCCGGCCCAGGGAAGGTCTATTTTGGGAGGTCCCATGGGGCTACTGTTTTATTTGCTCTTTCTTCCCTCCTGGACATAAGCTGGATGCGAGGGTGGGTGCTCCTTCCTTCACAGCTCAGGAGATTTGGATTTTCTCTCCAGCCCTGCTGCTGGGAAGAGGAAAATCCTCCTTCTCCATGCCTGGGAGATGGGGACAGAAGAGGCAAGGGGGAGCAGCTGTTTGCAGGGCGGTGACTGCTCCGGGGAGCCAGGGGCAGCGTCCAGCTGCCGGTCCCGCGGTCCCACTCGATGGGCACCAGGAGGACGGTGATGCCAAGAGGAGCAGCCCGAAGCCTCGCAGCCTCTCCAGAGCCAGCCTGCCTGACCTGCGGACAGAAATACCCCAGCAAGCACCCGCTGAAAGGTGCCAGACCGCACGTAACGAAGCTGCAGGTCCAGGAATCATTAAACGGGGATGAATAATTGGCAGCTTTCCCCCAGCATCAGAATCCCTCGCCAGCTGGAATCACGTCCTGCCCATCGTTGCGCTGCAGGATCCATCCCCAGCACCTCATGGGATGGGACAAACCGGGGGGAAAGGTGCGATGGAAGTGCAGGCACCCCCCTGCCCGGGCTCTGCTGAACCACAACCAGCTGGGAAGGTGCAAGAGCCACCCCCACACCCCCACTCTGCGCCCCTCGAGGCTCCCCGAGCCCAGAGATGCTCTGGAAATGGGCAGGTCACCCCTGCCTGGCTGCCCCCATAATGCCCCCCCCCGCTGCCGCTCACTCCCTCCTGTTTCCTCACCTGCTGTCCCCTCCTTCCCCCTGCCCGGGTGCGAAGGGAGCTCTGTGTGGCAGGGGGATGGAGCAGCGAGTCGTGGCGGGGGCCGGGCGGGTGGGGGGCCCTGGCAGTGGGCTGGGGGGCAGGAAGAAGGGCAGAGCCCTGCTGTAGCTCACCGCTAAATGCTGCCTTTCACTCCAGCATTCCCAGGGAAAGTAATGAGAATAATTAAAGGTAATTTCATTTATTTCAGCTTCAGCATCTCAAGCAGACGGGGATGGGGGGTTTCCAGCTCCTGGGTGAAGGAGGGAAGGGGAAAGCAGAGCTCCAGAGCTGAGCTGCCCGTGGGCAGCAGGACCCGCCAGCAGCCCCCAGCATCTCCTGGGGCCACGTCCCCTCCCTCCGCACCCGGCTGCTTGTGGGGCTCACCTGGGAGATGGGGTCCCACAGTGGCGTGGGGCCACTCGGGGAGCGGTTCTGGTGGGGGCAGGTGGTTCCTGGGGGGGACCTTCCCTTTGAGACCCCTGCGCTGGCAACGCCTGAGCATCTGCACCAGCATTACCTTGTTTCACAGGTGAAGAAAGGTGCAGAGCAGGGAGAGCATCCCAGAGCTGTGCCCCTGTCCCTTGCAAAGAACATAGAGCGGAGCTCTCTGAAACAGCGCCAGCTCGGACCAGCCCATCCATGCAGTCCCACAAGAGTGGGGCCCGTAGTCCTGGGGAGTGAGCCCCCCCAAAGCAATGACAAGAGCTCATCAGGGACAACCCCTCCTGCATCACTGCCTGACCCCAAGGAAAGCAGCCCCGGGGAGCTGGGTCCTTAATCGGTGGTTAATTACACAAATATCCTGGACTGAAGGGACCTAATTGGATGGCGACAATGCTGAGCTGGGTAATTAGGATCCCATAAACCACACAGGTCACAGCTCCTCCAGCAGAACGTTCAGTCACTGCTCCCGGAGCCCTCCTGCTTCGGTGTCACACGCAGAGGCTTCTTGGGGCTGAAGGAATTCCTCCTTCAGCCCAAGATTTCATCTCCATCCTCAGCATCACAACAGCAGCCCTGGGGGGCTGCCTGGTGATGGGAGAGCTTAGAAGACCCTGTTTTTCAAAATTTGGTCATTTTCTAACTCCTTTGAGTGCAGGGGACCATGTCCCAGAGCATCCCAGAGCACCTTGCAACAGGGGGACAGGTGTGGACAGGGTGACAGTGCTGCTGGGAGGTGACGGAGCAGAGAAACCCGTGTCCCACGAGTGCTCGTTCTGACGCGGGGACCGCTTCGTTCCACCTGTGCTCCTGACCCCATTGTGTCTCCTCTGCATAAAAAATGCCAGCGCTCAAACTTTCCCAGCACACGCGCTCATTAAATATAAATTTCGTACTCAAATATTCAACAGCAGCGTTTCGGATGGCGTGTTTGGGTACATTTGGGTGCATTTCTGCCAGTGAGCCATCCTGCCCGTGGCCAACAGCAGCAGGACGTGCGGGACGAGCTGTTGAGCGCGTGGGCTACAGGCGGGTTCACCGATGGGAAGGAATGTCGGGGAGAAATTTGTAAATCATTCCTCACAGTGAGATATCTCGGAAAGAATGCTTTCACCACGTTTCTTCCCATCACCAAACCCACTTCGGTGGTTTTCTGACCTGAAGGCATCTGAGCGGTCATCCAACACGAAAAAGAAGTCTTGCTGCTGCCCGATACCTGTCGGTGCTTGTCCCAGGGGCTGTGAAGGTGCCATGAAGGCTCAGAGCTGCGTATCTGAGGGCACCACCTCACCCGCCAGCCCTGCTCCCTCCGGGGCTGCCCGCCCACCCTTCTCTCTACTCCCAGCTCCAAACAAAGTTCTGAAATGTGCTGCCCCTTCCCAGTGCCCCCAGCCCAAGGGGACGGTCAGCGGGGGGCGAGGGCTGGCAGGGAGCCCGCGGGTCCCCCTGTCCCCATCAGCTGTGATGGAACGCAGCCCCCAGCCCCCAGTTCCTCCGCACGTTTGACGACGAGCATCCGTGGAATCTGCAAGCCATTAGCTCTCTGTTATCTTTCTGGAGATGCTGAGGTGAGCCATATGGAAGCACTTACTCGTCAACAGCCTGGGACAGAGTTTGGTGGGGTGGCCAGGACTCAGCCCTTTGTGAACTGCAGAGAAGCTGGAACGCGTCCATTGACCCATTTAATGAGCTCCGGCAAGGGGAATTTCACACTGTGCCTGGAGCGGCAGTAACCTTATATGTAGAGAGAGGGGGAGATAATTTCTAATCTTGTCAATCACGCCGTTGTGAAACCCGCAGCAGGGTTCCTTATAGCGTGAGGGCCAAGGAGAAGGCGGAGGGCCTGATCCAGGTTCTTGCAGAGCAGGACTGCACAAGAAAGGCCTTTCATTATTTTTCTTTGCAGTCTCCTCATTTCCTCACTGTAAAAAAAACAACAATATATTTATTAACTAGGCAAATATTTGACTGGGACAACATGCTGAAATGACCTGCGAACGCCTCCTCGTTCCCACCAAGAGGGGCTCCTGCTCCCGCCCGCAGCCGCGTTCACACACCGCCTCAGAGATGGGCTCCCCAGACCCCGCTGGGCCCCCAGCAGCTCCGTCCACCCCCTCCTCCTCCTCTGAAGGAGAAGGAAGACAGGAAAATATCTCTCCCAGGTACCCCACTGGCTCCGTTCTGCTTGTCTGCACGCCAGAGCTGCTTGGATGGACTTGCAGACACCGCTGCAGGGCCACCGGCAGCTCTGACCTGCAGGTACATCCTCGCCATGGGGAGCAGGGATGGTCCAGGCCTCGTGGCGAGAGGGAGACAGATGGGGGACGCGAGGACGGGTTGCATTTCTGTAAAAATCCTGTTTAAAACCTAAACGCAGACATGTGCTGTTTTGGCCTCGCGTCTCTGAAGAGCCGCGTCCCACCCGGCTGGGAAAGCTCTCTCTGCTGCGCTGTGGCCCTGCGAGGCTGGCGGTGTTCGGGGGACGGCAGGGTTACCCCGAGCCAGCCCTTTGCACGTTGGCAGGACCCCCTGATGCCTCAGCGCTGCTCCGCCATGGGGAACCACTCCGAGCTCCAGCTCCAAGCTAAAGAAACAAACACAGCCTTTTTTCCCTGTTGTTTTTCCTGTTTGCCTAAGAAACATAATCTTCCCCCGAAATGAAAAAAATAATAATAACTTACAGGAAGGCCCCAAGCATGAGCCGATTTATGTGTGATTTCAATCAAAACAGGCTTTAAATAACAAATTCCTTCGATATTCGTCACATGTGTAAAACACATTAAAGGGGGACAGGCGGCGGACGGGGCCGGAGGAGCAGAGCCCTCTGCTCCTGCCTGTGCTGAGCATCAGCCAGAGCTGCTCCCTCCTGGGGAGAGCCCGTGTCCCCAGCAGGGACAGCGGAGGACAGGACACCCTCTCTGAGCAGGGACTCAGAGCAAGTGTCCCAAAAACTTGCCCCGCTTCCACAGCGAAGCCAATAGGAACGATGATCAAGAGCATCTTTCTGATCGCCTCCCCTCATCCCACCAGACGCCACAGCTGAACAAGCGACGTGTTTTGCCGCTGCCGTGCAAAGCGGGACAAACTCCTCGCACCCTGCGCGTCCGCAGAGGGCAGGAGGGATCTGGGTTTTCCAGGTCTGCCTCGAGCCTCTGAAACGGAAGATTTTGATTCTCCATGTTCGAGTTCGCTTTGTGGAATCAGTTTCCTAACCCTCACCTGGTGTTCTCCGTTGAATCCCTCACACCCCACACCCTCACAGTACCGAGGATTGTCATATTCCCGGGTTTGACCCCGGCAGCGAGGGCAGAGGGGCCAGAGGCCGCGATGATGGGCTCTCCTCAGTACAGAACCACCAGCAGCGGACACGGCGCCACAGCCCGCCCGTCGGCTCACACCTCTGCCACGTGTCCCCCAGCCACCGGGGCATGTTTGCAAATCTGCTATTGCCTTTTTTTTTTCCTTTTCCCCTCTCTCATTATGGTGGATTGCTACTTATTTGCTCATATGCCAGCGCAGAGTGACTGACACAGAAACAGGTCACGCTTTCCCTGGCAGGGTCCCCGCTCTCTGCTGGAGCCGCAGCCCTCGCTGCACCGTGCCGTGATCATTATCTTCGGTGTAACACAGCCCGTTTTCTGTGGGTTCCTCCTTTTTATGAGGTGTGATGGGGAAGGAATGCTGTGTACAGTTTAATTAGGGACTAAGTGCCTTGGAGGGGAGTGGGAAGTGGCAGATACCCTGGGCACCAGCCCCCAACACTCAATCCCCCATTAAAGCCCCTTTGAAGTCTGGCTGCTGCACAGCCCTGGTGCCCCACCGCGCGCGGTCAAGGCCAAGGGCAGGAATCTGCAGCCAGTGAGGACACGGGAGGCTGCACAGCCGGGGAGCATCTTGTCCTGGTCCTCGGGCACCCCGGGGCAGCCCTGGCACGGCTGGAGACAGAAACCTGTGTGCTGGGGGGTCTGGCAAACCCAGGGGTGCGGGTGGGTGATGGGAACGAAATAGGAAAAATCATCAGCAAAGGGGAAGAAATCAGGGCTGTGGGTTTCTGAGGGTTGAGCTGAGCTCGGTCAAAGCTCCCGAGCAAACCCTCTGGTGGGGGAGCCTCGGGGACCTGCCGCCCTGTGCAGCCGTGGTGGGGACAGGACAGGACTATGGGGCTACACTTTGGGTTTGGTCCCTTCCCCGGGGCATGAAGCTCCAGTTATCCCCAGCTCCTTTTTCTGCCTTCCCATTCTGTCCAAACACCTCTGGGAGTGGGAACCAAGGAGGAGAGCGGCCAAGCTGTGGGACAGTGAGGATAAAATGATGTCCCAGCCAGAGGCTTCGCTTTCACGGCCAGGGCGCAGGCATGGAGGCTGCTGGGCTCTGCTCCTCCCTGTCTGATGCTACACAGAAGTGGGATTTAGCCTCACATGAAGTCTATGGCAGAAAGGGCAATTAACCAAAGAATGTGCCTTTGCTTGGCAGCACCAGCATCCCTCCTCTTCCTCCTCCTCCTCCTCCGCAGGGCGCAGCCTCCATAGCAGCCCCCATTTACAGATATCTCCAGGGTTGCAAAACATGGGTTTTTGATGGGATTTTCATTCCCAGCACCCTCCGCAGCAGCTGGCTGGTCCAGACAAGGAGGCCAACAGGCTAAACTGTCAGCCTGGGGGTGCCCAGTAGCCCAGCACGGCTGCAGTGGGTGCCGGGCCCCAGCCGGGACCGGAGCCCCGCAGCCAAGCACTGGGGCGGGTGCGAGCTCCTCGCCCCATGACTCACGGCCCAGCCAGGCACACGGTCCTGGGAGGCTGAATCAGCCCCCCCAGGGCAGGAGGGGGCCTTCCCTCCCCCTGCACCCAGGAAGCCATCCTGACCTGCCCCTGCTCCGGCTCCCAACTTGTTGCGGGCTGCAGGTACATGTTGTGGGATTTGGCAGTGTTGTGTCAGCGTTTGCTCATCCTGCCCATCGCACGACAGCCGCAGCGGCTGGGTGCCCAGCTGACACGGGGGGGTCCCAGCACATCGCCCACACCACGGAGCCCATGCTGGCAGCACCCACTTACCTGCCCCACCAGAGCACAGATGCACAAACCCCCTTGGAGGTGCTCGGGGATCCGGGTGCTCCTGAGGCTGAGGACACATCTGGGGACAGGATGGGGGTGACCTTTGCTGCCCAGCGAGCTGAGAGCACCCCCTTCACCCCAGTGTGGCTTCACCCTGGCTGCTGGGCAGGATGCTCTGCAGAGCTGCTTCCCAGGCTGGGCACGGGTTGGGGGGCACGGAGCAGCCCCGGCAGCATCCTCCTCACCACCAGCCCTTTCATCTCAGGGCTGGTTTGAGTTACAGCAGCGAAGCCTCGTTTCTCTTTCTCCTGGGCTGGCGGGGCGCCGGGAGCGCGCGGGGAAGGGACGGGGTGTTTCTGCTGGCAGCGTTGCCAACCATCGCAGTTACAGACACTTCATAAATATCCAGCGCTAAGAGCTCGCAGGCTGCAGATGGCCTCGGCAGAGGAGGGCAGGGAAACTCAGCTGCTCCTGCCAGCGCTGCAAGGGGAGCCTGCGGGTGCTGTGGCCAACTGGGGACACCAACCTGGGACCTGGGACCATGCAGCAAGGTAAAGCTCCAGGGGGTTCTGCTATCGATGTCCCCAGGTGCATCATCGCCACTGGGCACTGCTCCTCATGCAGCCCCAGCAGGACTGGGAGCCCCGGTTATTGGTGAAGGCAGCACCCTGTCATCCCACTGGAATCTGTGGCACAAAAGGCAATTAAACCCAAGAGCAGGCCTTTGCAGGGCAGCACCAGCACCCATCCTCCTCCTCCTCTTCCGCGGGGTGCAGGCTCCATCGCAGCCCCCGTTTATAGATGTCTCTGGTGTTGCAAGACTTGGGTCAGCAATAACTGGGGGCTGCTCTCAAGGCTGGATGAGACATCCTTCCCCATCCCTGTTGCTTCTTGTCCCCATGGGGGTGTCACCATGCAGGACAGGACAGCTCTGCCTCCTTAGCTGCCACAATATGACTCCTCTGTTCTGTAAATAATTTCCATTTTCATTTCTTAGCACCAGGGTGACACATGGAAGGGGAGACGTGAACTCGGCACACACACACACAGATGCCTCCCTTGATTAGGACAACTTTTAAGTAGGTCAGAGCCTGGATTTAAGCTGCTTGACAGTTCCCCTATAAAACATACCTAGTTTAGTGCCCTGTATATTTTTTGCGATGTGAAACAGGAGCGGTTTATAGGGGCAATGTTGGGTAGCAGATGTTATTCCCATGCTGGGGGAGGGCAGCAGTGGGGAAAGTGACTGCTGTAAATGAGCTGGTGATTAAGGTCATTAAAGAACCTTAACCCAGGGGCACTGGGGGACGGGAAGGGGGTGGCCGGACTCCACCAGCACGGCTGCCGGCCACCCCCCCGGTCACCGCTCCCCAAGAGCGCTGGACAAGTCTCTCCACACACCTCAGTTTAAGCAGCTTAATGATACCAGTGGACACCTTCTCACTGTATTTACATTTTACCTTACATCTCCAGTTCCCGGAGTTCTGTGATTATAGGAAAAAGGTCACTTTTGGCATCACCTTTCCCTTTTTTTTTTTTTTTTTTGGTTTTTGAGTAAAAATAGCAGGTTACCCATGTTAGTGACTGTGGCAGAAAATAAAACATTTCAAAACAAGATCCCCGCAGACCTGGACACCACAAGGCGAGCACAAGATAAAGCACAATCTCCTGGTGCTCCAAAGCAAAGCTCTGCTGTGGCACCGCCGACACTGCGTGTGACCAGGACACCCCTGGATCCCCATTGGGACAGTTTGGGGACATCATGGCAAAGACCTTTGGACCTGCTGTGACCCCCCGCACCTCCTGGGCTCTCTATGGCCACAGAACACCCATGAGCTCCCATGATTTGGGGTGTTTTTGATGCTGTGCAGCCTGGAGAAGCTGCTGCCCTTTCCGGGGCTCCCCTTTAGCTGCCTGGGGGCTCATTCCCGACCCCCCTACCCCTCACACCTCCACCCCTCAGCGACACGCTTTCTGATGAGAAAGGAAAAAAAGCATGATTTAAACCTGACCTCTCACCCCAAGCTGTGTCTGTAATCAGACGAGCGAACGTTAATAGCCCGAGCCAGGCAGCGGAGCCCAAAGCCCAGATAAAACCCAGCCCCGACGACAATTCAATTTCCTTCCATGAGATCAACTTGCAGCTTTAGCAAAGCCACTTGTGCGGTCGCTGGGCTGAAACAATCCGGGCTGGCAGGCACGGCCGCGCTGCCTGCAGCTGGCATCGCCCGATCTGCTCCTGCATGCAGCCCCCCCAGCCAGCACCCTGCTGGGGGCTGCCCAGCACCCCAGCACCTCTCAGGGACTGCGCATTGACCCAGCACCCTCCTAGGGGCTGAGCATCACCCCAGCACCCTCTCGGGTGCTGATCATCACCCCAGCACCAGCACAGCCCAAGGACACTGATCTCCTGCATCCCCTTGGACCAGGGGTCAGGAGCACACGGGGCTTGGTGCCTTGCAGGGGGATATTTTATTTCTGGGGGGCTCTTCCATGCACATACAGCCCAGAGGGTCTTGCGGGCTGCCCTGGGGGACCAGCCTCACCCTTCTCCCCGGAGCACCCGTGGGCATCGTGAGCCGGGCTGGCCAAGCGTGGTCCCAGGGCTGGCACAGTCCTGCCTCCAGGCTGGCCGTGCTGAGCCCTGCACAGGCACACAACCCTTCTCATCCCCCTCCTCCTCCTCCTCCTCCTCCTCAGCCCCGGTGTGCACAGAGATGGGGAAGGCTGGAGGCGAAAGCACAGGCGGGATGTGTTTTCCATTGTGAACAGCAAATAATGTCCGCATGAAAGGCACGATGCTGGCTTTTGCTTGCTTTTTTTTTTTTTTTTTTTTT
>VWYH01002136.1:232875-280391 GCA_013399365.1 Pampusana beccarii
TTATTGCTCTTGCTAATCTTTGACCTAGATAGCAAAGGAACTGGATGGGAGAGGAGGGGCTGGGGCACAGGGCAGCGCTGCAGCTCCTGCCAGGGCACGGCTCAGGGGTAGGGAAGGGACGGCTCCAAAAACAGAGCTCTTCATGGGAGCAGTAACAGCAGTTTTCAAGCAAAAGCAAATTAAAAAACGATCAACCCCCATCTTCTTGAAGAGCATTCAGATGGATGGAGTCCATGTTGTATTGTTGTGTTGTATCATTATAATGCCAAGTTTTCAGCGAGGTTTGGAGTTTCTTAATGTCTCTGTGTGTATACATTGATGTAAGCACACATCTATGTTTACTTCTATTTCATATTTCCATGCAGGCAGGGGGGCAAACCCCCTTCCCAGGAGCCAAAGCCCCACATCAGGTCAAGGGCAGGAGACGGGAGCATCACCCACTGCTCCTTTCCCAGCCCTTCCACCCCCAGTTCCCTCAGTGCCGAGCAGGAATTGCTTTTATTACTGGCATATGAGCCTTACTGGATGCCTCCAGTTTACAACCCGCTGCCACCGATTTCCAACCCACTGTCACCAATTTGTAACCTATTTCTCTCGGTTGAGCACATACAGGGTTCTTTTATTAAAAAAAGCAAATCTGCAGAAGGAGGCTTTTACTTTCAACATGCACCTCAGTAACCACAGAAAGACCGAATGTAAAAATAATCATCTGAAGTCTCAGCCCTGCATCTCCTGCATTGGCACTCGCTGGCTTTACTCGGGGATCACAAACTCCCCTGTGTGCTGCGTGCACGACTCCAGCAATCCCAGTCTCAGGGAAAAGATTAGCTCTTAATTCCCCAAAGCCAAATCAGGACACGACACAGCCCATATTGTTCCAATTTACACCTCCTTATGAGTTTCCTCAGCTCCCTTTATAGTCTCAGTCTCTGCGCTGTGAATCTTCCCCATTTCCAGTCGCTCCAGTCTGGGGGCCCTGGGGTCCCACGGCCCCGCACCCCGCGGTGGGCGATGGATCTGGAGCCTGACAGATTCTTCTGCATGGGCAGGACCCCCCAACAGCTCCCAGCCACCTCCTGCCTGCCCCAGGCTGCTCCTGTCCCCTCGCGTGAGAATCTGAGCAGGGTTCGCCGCCGCGGCGGGGACGTGGGGGTGACAGTGGCTGTGCCACAGCCCCCATGGGGGACACGGCAGCACTGGTGTGGGACCCAGTGCCCCTCGGGCATCTCTCCATGATTCAGCACCCAGGCCCATGCAGCTGAGCACCTCAGGTAGGAGCCGGGATTTAAGCCTTGCACAGGGGCTTTTTTACAAGAAGTTACAGGCTGTTGTTGTTTTGATTTGGAGGATATTTTTATTTTCTTTTAATGAAACATGAGGATCTGATGAACAAGACAGCAGCCTCAAATAACCTCTAGCTTGGCGTGAAGGCAAGTCCTGGCTGTTTGGGATAAACACGAGCCATGAGGAAGCTGCCCTTTCCCAAGGCCAAAGCAGGGATGCTCTGGGAGGGGATGCAGGGACGGTTGCGAAAGGATGCAGGGGTGCTTGCAAGGGGCTAAGGGGACGTTCTGTGAGGGGATGCAGGGATGTTTGAAAGGGGACCCATCCTGCTGCAGGCTGGGGAGCCCTGAACACTCATGTCTGCCTTCACACCACTTTCCTACCTCCATACCCATCAGGAGGTGAAGTCTCCCCTTCCTTGCACTTCCCCGGGCCCCAGCCACGGTGCTGATGCTGCTGCGGGTGCTCCCCGCTCGGAGCGAGATGCAGCTCCAGCACTACCCCTCTGCGCTGGGGACTCTCCCAGCCAAACCAGCGAACCCCACACGTGCAGGCGTGCCGAAACCCCCTCTTCGCGAGAGGCAATTTATTCTCAGACTCAATCCGCTGGCTTAAGGGATCTGATCCGGTATTTTCTGCTGTTAAACAATAGCTCTTACAATGGGAAGAGAGCAGAGAAATGCAGAAAAGCTTCGGTGACTTCACTTGGCCCGGATTGGGGTGCCAAGGGCTGTTCTGGGGACAAAGCCTGGCACACGCAGGGCGCCGGTCCCAGGCAGAGCCCTGGGTGCCCCTCGCAGAGGAGAAGCTGGTGCTGTCTGGGTCAGCAGCACCGGGTCCAGGCCAGGTACAGGCTCTGCTCCTACAGCTGCTGGGATGATTCCCCATGTCCTTTCTCTCCCTCAAGGAAGACTGGTTTTCTCCCCATCCACCAAAAGCTGCTGCTCCCCATAGCGGCAACACCCTGGCCAGGGCTCTCAGCAAACCCTGTGGCTTGATGTGGCCGTGGTGGGGTCTCACCCTCTCTGGTGCATGAAGGAGTTAAGGTGCTGAAAACCCCGCATCCTCCTCTAAGGGGTTTCCAGGGACATGGACCAAATCCTATTACAGCACCATTTACCTGGGGAGTAGTGGGGAGGGCAGCCATGCAGCAAACCTCAGCGGTTTGCTGCTTGATTCGTTCCCCAGGAGCAGAGCTGATAGCCAAGCAGCCCAAGAGCAGCTGGAAGAAAACCCTTGCAGCCTGAGAGCTGCTTTTCTGCTCTAAATACCCCAACAGGGGCCTTGGAGACAGCACCTCCGAAAATGCGTTATTGCCATTGAGCGAGGATGCTGCAAGGAGCAAGGGGCTATTGCTTGGCGTACTCACAACCACCCTTCTGCCTTAGTTTTGGAGGGCTCTGGGCCATCAAATTCACAGTTCTGTCTGGCACCCTGTACCATCGGCTTGGCCAAGGCACGGCTGGATTCGTCAGGGAGCCACATCTCACCCCAGCCAAGCAGGGAGGAGAGGAAAAAAGAAAGAAAAAAAAAAAAAATACAGAAAAACAAAATCTGTTGCCTCACGCAGAGAAAGGGGAAGGCAAAAGAAGCCGTTTGCCATATCCACAACCCAGAGAGACTGTCCAGCAAGCGGGAAAGCGCCTCGGCAAGGGCGCGCCTGCCAGGCTGTGGGAGCGCGGGACACGGAGGGTCTGTTGTGTGCAGGCTAACAGAGACCTGGCGGGATAATTGGCATGAGCGGAGGAACGACACAGCCGCCTTCCGGAGAGCGGAGCCCTCCTAATGGGAGCCAGGTGGCAATGCCCCCCCAGCCCTGACCCTGGGGCTCTGCGGAGCGAGGCTGCGAGCACGACCCTGGCTGGGGGATGAAAGCAGCCGTCCCTCACCCCCCCGCACCCCACGAGTGCAAACAGGTGGGGGATGGCTCCATCCCACCCCGGCGCACGTTCCCTCCGGGCTGGGCTCTGGCACAAGGAGCAGTTGTGTCCCCAGGCTGTGGCACGTTTCCTAATGGACTGCAGGATGAGGGAAATTGCCAGCGGGTCACAGCCGGAGAGCGGCTGAACGGCTCTGCTGGAATGTCAAGGACGGAGGGGACAGATGGTCTGTGTCCGTCAGGGAACAGCGCGGTCCTTGGCCCTGTCCCCCCACGCTGCTGCTGGGATTTGTGCTCAGGGGCAGCTGCTGGGGAGCGGCAGGCGATGGGATCCGGGGACGAGCCGCCCGCCACGGCCATTGCCACCTCCTCCATCCCCACCAGGCTGCAGCCAGCGGGGGGTTTGGCTGGGGAAGGAGGGGGCTTTGGATGGGGCTCGCTGTGGGGGGAACAGGAACAACCCCCCAGTGAGGCTGCAGAGCTGCAGAGCTGCCCGAGCTCCCTCCTGGCACCAAACCAGACCCCGTTCTCCTCCCTGGCCCTGGGAACAGTGGGTGACTGGAAAGCACTTCTGGTTTTTTTTTTCAAACCACTATTTCTGGAGGTACAGTGATCCAAGAATAGAGTTTATGCATAAAATTGGACTCCTCAGTCAGGGTACGTAACACCAGCACAGCAACCGGCCCCATAAATCATGCCTCATAAATCTCCGATAATGCATAACCTGCGTGCTGGCTGCGGATCAGCTCCAGGTAACTCAGCTCAGAGAGGAGCCGAACTTGGCAGCCACGTGGAAATCAGAGACAGGACAGACCCAGCCAGTCCCCCTGCCCCAGCGCGCCCTGCCCGGCAGCATCTGAGCTACCCCAGCTTTCAGGGAGGGGGACAACGGGGGGGAAACTGACCCCAGACTGCGTGGTCTCAGGTTCCTGGGGCCAGCGAGCACCCAAAAGCACCATCACTTGCTCCTGATGCCCAAAAGCTAACTGGGATATTTCTGATTTCCTTTCTCCCCCACAGATTTTAATTCCAGCCTGGCTGCCTTGAGCAGAAACCCGCTTGGAGCCCATGCTGCTGAAGTCCTTCCGGGTCTCATTGGGAGGTGGACATCACCGTCCACCCTTGTCCCACACAAGACTTGGACCTTTTCCCCACATGCTTCAAAACAGCAGATGTTCCTCGCTGGCCGATAACCAGCCAGCCGGGCACGTGAAATACTGGAGGAGTCTGATGGAGAATCATGGTTTATTATGTCCAGGCACTGCCTGGGAAAGCCAGGGAGGGCAGGAGGGTCCCCCCAGGCAGGCAGCTCCTGGCTCCAGGAGGGTGCAGTGGGGCAGATATGGTGCCACAAGAAACGAGGCAGTGGAAGAGGCATGTTTGAGGCAGAAAAGGTGCATTTATAGTCCTCCATCCAGGACCACCGCTCCGGCTGGTGAGCCACAGAGCTCTGCGTCAAGGGAGTCTTTGGATGTTTGGTTAAAGCATCCAAATGCAGCAGGTTTTGTCCAAAGCTTCTCCTAAGCCCATTTAAGCTTTCCAGCTGAGCTGGAAATCTTGTGAGATTCCCATTACACCAGATTCCCGTGAGTATGCTCTCCACCCCTGGCGTTTCCAGTTCTGCTCGTGCTGCCACGCTGCCTACTGCCCAGAAAATAAAGGAGCCAGGTTATCCCTCCGTTGGGAAAAAACACCATTCCTCTCCCATCTGCTCTTCTTAGGGCTATAAAAGAGCATCTCTGCTCTGAGACGCCTCCCCCTGTGGTTGGGTGCCACGCAGGGGCAGGGTTCCTGCCGGGGCCTGCCCGGAGCTGCTCCGACACACACGTGAGGTGCAGGATGGGGAGGGTTTGCACAAGCACCGGTTGCTGTTTATGCTCAGTTTTCAGTAGCTCAGCAAAGCCCTTTCCAGTCCAAAGTGCCCTCCCTCGCACAGCAGCACGAGGGAGGTCACCACCATTTTCCAGCCCGAGCTGCTTAATATATGCCTCCAAAAAATAAATGCACCTCTCACTGTTTGAGATAGAGACGAGCTGGTTATTGGTTCCTCTCAGTGGAGCGCATCATGCCCAAACCAAGCCTAAATCCCTCCGGCTGTAAGGAGGAGGAGGAGGATTCCAGACCTTTCCCTGGGCCGCCCCTCCACAGCCATCTCCATCAGCAAGAAGAATCATCCCTAAAGAGCCGTGTAATGTCAGGCAAAAGGTGTCACCAGCCCACCCATCCCTGGCCATCCCACGAAAGCCCAGAGGGAATTTCCTTGCCCTGCCACCTCACACGTGTTTGTTGCTTTTTATGATATGAGGTTAGGCTGTGTCCACCCTGGCTTCCAAAAAAAATCACGTTAACATCGGTTCCGTCGCAGCAAGGATGAGCGGAGCATCGCGGCCGCTGAGCGGCTCAAAGGAGTTTCCCGAAGCCGGAGTTGCCTGTGAGCAGGCAGCGCGGGCAGGGCTGCAGGCAGCGCGGGCAGGGGTCGCTTCTCCCAGCCCCAGGGCAGCGGGATTGTGCCAGCTGGGCATCGTTTTAAATGCAAGGTGGTGCAGCAAGCACCCTGCGATGGGAACCTGCCACCCCGGGCTGCACCGGCAGCACTGGAGGTGTTTGTTGTTCTTCCGTCAAGCAAACAAATGGACACTGGGAGCGCAAAAAAATCGTGGCTCTTTTGCCAGATGTGCCCCATTGCTGTTATCACGGAATATTAATCAGAAAGGCCTGTGTGTAATTTTGGAGTTTTGATTAGAGAAATCTCCCTTACAATAATAATCACGCTGGGGCCTGTATAAATACCAACGGCTCCAGGTTTGTTGGCTGGATAAAGTGGCATGTTGATTGCTCGGCTCGCCTGTTCATCAATCATTCAGCGTTGCCCCCACGTTCGCCGTCCTCCTGGAAAGCTCCCTTCTTCCCAGTTCCCCCAGTGCCTGTCCTGTCATTAACAGCCGCCTTCCTCCTCCCCTTCCACCTCCGTCCCCGCCACCATCCCCTGCGCTCGCTCTCGGCCCCTTCCTCCTCGCCTGCTCCCTGATCCCTGCATTCATCTCAGATTATATAAAGTTTGGCTGCCTTGAGTAAAATAAATTGCAGGCTTTTGAAGGGCTGGGGCTCTGTATATTTTTACGGTTAATGAATCTTCCTGTTTGAGTTTGGGAGATGGGAACTTTGCTTTCCAGCTGCCATGTGCGACTCCGGCCAATTAAATCAATGGGGGCTGGAAGCATCACCCTGGTGTGGGAGAGCATCAGGTGAGAGAACATCGGGTGGGAGAACATCGAGTGGGGGAACACTGGGTGGGAGAACATTGGGTGCATCCTCTGTCTCCCTCCCCACCAACCTCTTGACAGGCACCCCCCACCAGTACCGCCCAAGCCAGAGCCACCCCAACCCATCACCCCAAGGATCAAATGAGATCAGCCAAGAAAAGGAAGAGGGGAAGAGGTGAGAGCAGCAGCATCGGTGCTGCTCATGGCCACAGCAGCCACCCGGGGTGCTCTGTGTGGGGTGCAGTGTGTCCTACTGTGCAGCTGCTGACTCGGCACCGCTTGAGCACAAAACGCCTTTTTTTCTCTCATCCGAAGCCCTGGCGAGGAAGCAGGCAGCCTGGCCCGGCCCTCGGCGACATGGGGGAGAAGTTTTACTAGGAGGAAAAGTGAGCTCTGGGCAAATAACTGGCAGCAAAGTCGTGTGTGTGCTGGATTTTCCCTCCTCGTCCTTTCTGAGCCGCCTATGGGCGAACTGTTACAGCCCCTAATTTATTCATCGTTGCAACTGATTCATCATCTACTTTTTATGTCTGGTTTCTTGGCCTGTAGATTATCCGCCAGCAGTTTGTTGAGCATATTTGACATGTGAAACTCAAGCTGTGTTTACTTGTAGTTCATGTACCATGGCGTTTGGGTTGGCCGCCTGCCATCGGCCACGTGGTGCTGCGCCCTGCCCGGCTCGGCGGAGCGCGGATGCTCGCACGCATCCCCGCTGCCGATCCATCCCGCCGGTGGCGGCACTCGCCCCCGAGGCAGGCAGGGAGCAAGGAAACCATATTTCTGTGAACATTCGAACACGTGAAATCCCATAAAAGCCGGGGGCAGCGCTGGAAGAGGAGCCGGGGAGCACTTGCCAACCCCGCGTGCTGGAACAACTTTCCTCCTCCAAATTTTCCGAGCTATACTGAGCACAGGGGAGTCTCCGAATGTGAGTTTCCACTCTCGCTACATATCCGTGACCTCAAGCAAAAGAAAGGAAACCTTTCCCAGTGCTGGGTCCCAAGAAGAGCCGGAGGGGTGCCTTGCCCTGGTTGTGAACCCAGAAAGAATCGGTGCTGGGGGAGTAGGGGGACCCCAGCCCTCCAGCCCTTGCTGAGCAGCCGAGAGCTTGTTCAAGGCTGACCCAGACAGGGGAAGGCAGCTCGGGCTCCTGCGACCGCCGGTGTCACACCCTTACGACAATAACCCCATTAACGTGCACATACATCAGAGCCGTGCACACGCCGAGGGAGACGCAAAAAAAAAAAAAAAAAAANAAAAAAAAAAAAAAAAAAAGCCCTTTCTGTCTGATAGGCTTCAAAAATATGTATTTGATTTTCAGATGTTAAGCTAGAATTGCATCCAGATGGATTCGGGGTCACACTCCCTGACACTGGCTTCCCATTACACTGATATTGAATGCAGATATGTTTTATAGAGATAGCTTACAAATATAGCGCAGCGTTGTTTCGGGTGAGTTTTTTTAAGCCATTTCCCCTGCCGGTCCCCATGGTGCTGCGATTCCCATGTCTCCGGTTCCCCATTGCTGCCTGCTCGGGGTTCCCAGCTGGTCCCGAATCCGTCCCGCTTGTACAAGGACATTTGGGATCAATTCCCTGCAGCTCCCAAGCCATGGTAGCTCTCGTGGACCCGTTGATTTCAACTCCAGATCTATGTCTCTCCATCACCACCGGAGACGGGATGCAATTTTTGGAGGCAAAGCGAACTTCTCCAGCCACCAGCATCATCCACCCATCACCCTGAACAACAAACAAAACCAAAGCAGGATAAAAAGCAGCATTTAATAATGTGGCAAGATTTGCGGGGCTTAATGTATAGTATTAAATGTGGCAATAAAAATATACAGCTATTAATTGTGTCATTCTGGCGCTGAGGGCCTCAGGCGATTTCAAGCCTTGCTCTTCCGTTTTATGGTGTCACCGCGATTTGTTGATGGAGTTACTGCCACGTTATAATAGGAATAGGAATAGTAATAATAACAGCAATAACAATAATAATATATTTTGTTGCCATACAATTCCTCCTGCCTCTCCCAGGGTACTTTGCAATTAGATAGTTGGAGAAGCCACAACAAATAAATGTCTCTTCAGCCTGATTTACTCGGAAGGGACGAGTTGTGTGTTGGGGGAGCAGCAAGCACTCAGGATTTGACTTTATCCTATTTATTTCCATCACCTGCCTTTCTCAGGAGCTGCATGGGACCGTGTGGAAGGGGATGCCTGGGGCCGGGTTGGTGTTGTCCCCGCGGGAGACGTCCCATGCCGGTCCCCATCCCCGTGAGAGCCGGGAAAGGGATGCTGAGCGTCCTACAGCGCGCGGCACATCTCCCGCAGCCGGGGCAGAGCAGATGCAGCTGGGGCGAGAGGTGGTTATTTACAGCCTGCAACTTTGCTTGGTGAAGTTTGCTGCTCTTTTTTTATTTTATTTCTGGTTGTTGAGTTATCTGGGAAAGGATCACTGTTTTCTCAAATGTATTCATTATCCAAAATTATTTGGGGCCTAACATAGGGGGGGATCTTTCCACTGACTTAGCTGGGTTTTGGATTAGGCCCTTAATGAATAATTTCTGCAAATAATTCTTGGCCTGTGTCTTGTTCACAGGCAGTTTACTGCAAGAATTCAAAAGTCAAGCTGCTTTATTGGCCGTATAGGTCATATGGGATTATTTCCGTTCCCTGAGTAGATGACTCTTAGCACTGGGTCTTCAGAGCACACATTTTGTATTAATTCAAAATTTGCTTTCTATGAATATTTTACAAGAGTGCCTTAAAATTCACTGTTTCCATGGACATTCCTCCTCGTAACTCATTCTGTTTGCTTGAATATTAACTGAAGGCAAACAGAGCAGGGGGTGCGGGGAGCCTGGCTGAGTGCGCTGGAGCAACGGGCATGGAGACTGGGAGGAAATTCCACCGAGGAGCTTCAGAAATGTCAGTGCAGATGAAACAAATAACCGTGCCCCCTCCAGCCTCTCGCCTCCACTCCCCCCACCTCTGAGACCCACCGGCCGCCAGCGCTCACTCCAGAAGAAAGGAAAGCAATCTGTGTTCACCTGGAAATCCAGGCTGTCCTTCCTCACCAGAATGGAAGGAGTTGTGGTTTGAGACGCTAATAAAGCGTGGAAAATGAGTTACGGGGGAGCTGTGTTCGTATTTACCTTGCAAAGCATCTGTGAGCAATTCTGTCCACCCGTGTGCCCCCGAGGGTCCTCAGTCCGGGCAGGGGATGGCCGGGGTGGCCTGCTGAGCATCTCCTGCTGGCAGCAGAGCCACGGGCAGGATGGTGATTCCCACCATTCCCCAAGTCCAACACGCTGCCCAGGGAGGTGGTGGATGAACCATCCCTGGAGACATCCCAGGCCAGGCTGGATCGGCTCTGAGCAACCTGAGCTGGTGAAGATGTCCCTGTCATGGCAGGGGGGGAATGGGGGAGCTGGGAAGGGCCCTTCAACACAAACCATTCCACGATTCTATGGTTCTAGGGTGTGTTACCAGGAGGCGGTGGGGAGAAGAACCCCTGCCAAAGCCACTGACACTCCTGCCTTGGGCTCACCTTTCCTTTGGGCTGTTTCTGCAATCCCCAAAGCAGCATCCCAGGACCTGAGTCCCTACACCAAGCACTGACGGTGGCAGAGCAGTGGGAATGGACTCTGCTGGTGCAGACTGGGGGGGACAGGTGGGACTTGATGTGAGCAGGTTGGTCTTGCTCCAAATCCGGAGGGGAGAAGAATCCCTGGAGCATCACACTGCGGGACCGGGAGGTTTGCACTGTCCCTTCCCCTCCTCTGAAGCAGCCGGAGCTGGAGGCTTGGGTTCAGCTCCCAGTTAGAGCAAGGGAAAAACAGAATAACCCAGTTGACCCCAACCCCTTCAGTGCCTCTTTCCACCAGCAGACACCGAAGGGGAGCCTGGCCCACAGCTTCCAGGCTGTCAAACCCATCACCTTCCCAAGAAGCCCGGAGAAAGCACATGTTTCCTGGCTGTCATGCAGCAAGGAGCTGAGGAACGGGGCGGTCTCTGCCTGGCGAAATGTGCATTGCATTTGGGCTGAGATTCTAATAGATTCTGATGCGATTTTTTTTTCCTGATTTGTACCAGGCCATCTGGATTTGTTTCTGTGAGATGCTGGTTTAATACACTTAAAATTTCCCATTGAGTCTCATGCACCAAAGAGAGGGGGGAGGGGGGCGAGTGAAAAGCAAATTTAATAACAGAAAGACCTGAAATCTATTAAATATACATTAAAATACATTTGGTTTCCCAGTGGGTGCAAAGTGCCATAACGTTTTACTGGGTTTATGGCGCTGGCAGAGGCTCTGAATGAAAATGGAGGAGAGAGTCCAAGGTCCCTGCTCAGTAGTTCACGGTGGAGAGAAAGAGTCGTCTGCAGTTTGCTAACACAGCAAAAAACAGGAAAGGCTTCTTGGGTAGATCCACAGAGAGCGCATTTCACATGTGTTTCCGTTAAGTATGTTCACAAAACCTGAACAGCAAGAGCCATTCAGGTTCTCAAGTTATTTGGGACTCTCGTTTTCCCTCTCGTGCTGCAGCTTTGGCAGGAGCCCTGCACCCAGCCTCCCCCGGCTCCATCCCCGTGCCGCTCCCCGCGGCCCCCGACTCGGAGATCGATGTGGAGAGGCTCGGGGATGCTGCTTTGCCCCAGCAAAAGTGCCGTGGCCGGCGGCATCACCGGTTTATCCGGAGCTGCTGGTCTGGCCGCCCCACGCCCCAGCCCACACTGCGGCTCACCAGCCAGGACCAGCTCGGGGACTTAATTCCTTGCTTAACTGATCCGGACCCTGGTACTTCCATCCAGAGGGCACTGGTCCCCACTAAGCAGGCTCCTGCCAAGGGGCTGAGATAAACCTCTGGGTCCTTCCAGACGCGAGGAGGGGCTGTCCCAGGTGAACAACCTTCCCCTGGGCAAAGGCCACCCCGCTGATCGTGTACAGACTCAACCCCCTGCACCTCAGGCATCTGCATCAAGCAGAAAGGGCTTTTTTGGGCATAATTCCGCCTTTCTCAGTCTGGTCTCAGTCCATACACGGTGGAGCAAGTCATGAGAAAGTACCAGGAGGAAATACATGCACCCACAGCCACCAAGGGCTTCAAAAAAAGGTTTTGTCTGCACTTATCCAAGGCTCCAGCTGCTCCTGCTTTGATGGAGAGTGGTTCATGTGCCCAGACACCAGTTTGCTCTGCAGCAGCGTGTGACTGGCCTGGGGGGCGTGTGCAACGTGTTTGCATGCGCATGTTCATGTATGTGTGCATGCGTGTGTGCATGCGTACGTGTGTGTGCATGCGTATGTGTGTGTGAATGAGCAGTGCCCGCAGCTGAGGGCGGACAGAGAGGGATGTGTGGTGGGAATGCACACGGGTCAGTGCGCAACCACAGAGCACGTGCTGGGGCGGATTTATCGGGGGCTGTGGGGAGCTGGAGCCCCGCACCCAGGGCTCTGGCAGGGCCAGCACGGCACGGTGCAGCATGGCACGGCATGGTGCAGCGTGGTACAGCACAGTGAAGCGTGACACTACAGTGCAGCATGGCATGTCACAGCACAGCATGGTGCAGCATGGCACAGCATGGCACGGCATGGCATGGCATGTCACAGCACAGCACGGTGCAGCATGGCACGGCATGGCATGGCATGGCACGGCGTGGCACGGCGTGGCACAGCACAGCACGGGGGGACTGTGTGTGTTCCGCACCCCCCGTGTCAGCGCCAGCGTGCAGCCCCGCTCCCCGCCAAGCCGGCAGCAGATGTTCGGGGCAGAGCGAGCCAGCACCCGGCCAACTTTCCATGCTGGGAGGGAGACTCCTTCCTCTGCCAAAGGCAGGACGCAGCTTCCCCAGTACAGGGTTAGCCAGCAATCCAGAGATAATGGGAAGATGTTAAGGCAGCACAGCTGGCAACCATCAGCACGCTGCGATGTGCCGGCTGCTGCAGCCCAGCGCTCCATTGTTCTGCAGGGAAGAGAAATACCGACCTCTGGCCGGCATCAGAGCCAAGCCTGCTCCATGGGTAGGGAGCAGGGACAGGATGGGCTTTGGAAAGGAGACCAAAACACAGCCCGGATGGGTCACAGATGATTAATCTCACAGGGAGCTGCTCTCACAGCTCCAACAGCTACAAGAGTCCCGGTACTAATGAGCCGGTGGGTGAATCCCACCACGCTGACTTCTAAGGATGAGCTGGCCGGCAGCCAGCCCTTCCTCTCCCCCTCTCCGTTCCCACAGCCACCCCTACCAAACCCCGCCAAGCTCCACTTGGCCCTTAGAAATCCCATCTCTTTTCAGCACCAAACTTGGGAAACTAGGGGAAAGAGGACGGGGTCAGGAGGGAGTTATGGGGGTGGACATGGGTGGGTTCCCCCACTTTCTGCCCACTTGGGCAGCCCTCCACACAGCCAAGCCTTGAGCAGAGCTAGTGCTGCAGCTCAGCCTGTCCCCAGCACCCCTACCTCCAGCTCGGCAGGCCCAAAATAGCCAGATCCTGCAGGTTTGGCAGGTGCAAGTGCATCCATGGACAAGATAGCCCCTCCTGCTCGTGCTACCCTGGCAGGCAATGCCACCGAGCATCGTGCGCGAGGGCTCAGGAGATGAGCGTCATCCTTGGCTGCATCCACAAAGGAGGAGGGATAAACGCTGTTACTCAGCCACATGGCACGAGGAGCCCGCTGCAAGGATGCCGCTGCCTTCAGTGCTCTCGTCTGCGCTTCCAACCAGAGCAGGAGAACTTGGAAAGGGTTCAGAACAGAGCTGGGAGTGAGTCAAGGCAGTGGAAAATATGCATTACGGTGACAGAGCGAAGAAGCTCCGGCTGTTTAGTTTATTGAGGAGACCAAGAGGTGGCTTGCTCACGGTCTATGAGCATATGCACGGGGAAGAGATTTCTGATAGCAGACGGCTCTTTAATCTAGCAGGAAAAGGCATTACAACATCCCTAGTTGGAAGCCGAAACAAGACAAATCCAGATTAGAAATAAGAAGCACATTTTTAGCAGTCAGAGCAATTAAGCGTTGGAACAAATCCCCAGGGACAGAGTGGGATCTCCATCACTCCAAGTCTTTTAATGGAGACTGAGTATCTCTCTAAAAAATATGTTTCAGCTTGAGCATAAGAGATGAGTTTTCTGCCAAGGCAGCAGGCTGTGGAATGCAGGAGGTCAGTCTGGCTGGTCACAGTGGTCCCTTCTGGTCTGAAAATCCATCAGTCGTGCTATAATTTTCTGAAATGGGCAAAAAAATAAGCCAGGACTAGGCTGGCACATTTGTTGCCCTGTGCACCGGGTTTTGCAGGCAGAGCCTCAGCGCTGGAGCTCAGCCCTGCTCCCCAGGGCAGAGCTGTCCCTGGTGGGAAGGCGAGAACAAACCAGGGCTGCAGCAACTTGTGCTCCCAGCAGGGACGATGCTCCTGGGCCACCATGGCAGATGTCGTCTGCTCCGCTGTGTCCCTGCGGCCAGCAGCCGTGAGCAGTGCTCGGGACAGGGAACAGCCACCGTCCCCCAGGCAGATGTCCCTACGCACCATGATGTGCAGGGGGTGGGCAGAGAAACCACCCCCAGGCAGGTCTGAGAGATTGGGGCTCATGCCCGGCCCACCTAAGGTGAGGCCAACCTGGATAGGAAACCTGTCAGGGCCAAAAGAAAGACGGCTTTGAATGGCTCCCTTTTAAATTAACTTAATTCTATTTTAAATGATTATTTTCAGGCCACTTTTAGTCCTTAACAAAAGGAGCTTTAAAGTCTCTGGGAGCAGGGACGGCTATGAAAGGGGCAAGGGAAGGTGGGAAGCCCACGGGACTTCGTTAGGAATGCTAACGCTGATCCTGAGCCTGACACTCAGCACGCCTCCTGCTCCAACGTGCGCAAAACCTGACAATTAGTACAAGCCCACCAAAACCCCCTCATTCCCGTCCTTGCCCCCCGGTGAGGCTCAAGGAGCAGATACAGGACGTGTTGCATGGGCAGACCCGAAGCCACTGTGCCCGAAGGCAGCTGGGTGTCCGTGGCTCTTCCAGCCCCTGCAGAAGTCAAGCGTGTTTGGCTGTTGGTACCACCGCCCACAGTCCTGGGGACCGATGGAGACGGGCTGTCCAAACCGCATCCAGCACACCGTGGGAGCTTCCCAGTTGCAGGATGATGCCTGTGGCTGGTTACCAGGTATCCCATCACCAGCTGGGACAAGGCTCAGCCGGTAGTGAGACAGCACACACCGAAATGGGACATGGCTTGGTGCTAGAGTTGGGTTATGGTTGGACTTGATGATCTTAAGGGTCTCTTCCAACCAAAATGATTCTATGATTCCATGAAATACCCCTCCTCAACAGGGTGGGATGCTGGGGCAGCTGAGGTTACCTGGTCCTGTGCCTCTGTCTTCGGTGTAGATGTGGCACAAAGTCAGGATTAGCCAACCTACGCGAGGGCGGGCAGCAGATGGGCAGACAGACAGGAGGACAGCCATACGGGTGGAAGGCAATCCAGCAACACCCGCCACCTGCCTACGGAAACCCAAGAGACGATTATGACCCCATCAGCTAAGAATCTTCAAGCTTTTTGATACTTTATTTAATTTAATGCTCCTCTCTCTCATCCTTAATTGCGTTTATCGTCATTAAAATATCAACAGAAGAACCTGGCTCCAGCCCAGGCTGGCTGGTGCTCGCAGGAAATTTCCCATTTATGTGATGGATTTAGCCCATGCCCTGCCACCTGCTCTTGGCTCTGCCCTGCTCTGTTTGCAGAGGGCAAAACTTAGTCAGGGGTGAACTAATAGCCAAAAAATAGGCGCAAATCCACGTGGGCACAGAAATTCAGCCGTTCTGGACCAGCTGGAGCAGCAGTGGGGCAGGATGCAACCCGGTGTTCACAAACCCCAGCCAAGGGATTTCTGGTGGCATCAGTCCATCTCTCCAAGCTGCTAATATTCAGTATTCATGGAGCTGGTTTTCTCCTTCAAAAGGAGTAATAAATATGAATTAAGTCTTACGACCACTTTGGCATGACTCAGATTTTACAAATGGCAGAAATTAAGGGCAGAGCAGAAAGCGGCTGATCGCGGCAGGGGCTGAAGGAGATCCAGGTCAACACCAGCATCCCACTGCCACCACCACCATGCAGCCATGGAGTAAAGGAGGAGGAACTGAGGGGAGTAGTAACTAACACAGAATATTAAATCGTTATTCCATAAGATGTGGATGCATCTTAAGGATTTCATTACTCCTGTAGCACAAGCATTGGGGAAGATGCAGGTGAGTCCCTGAGCATCGTCTGTGCCCCCTCACCCCTTGAGGGACGTCACAAGGGGACCTCAGGCAGGGCTCAGCCTCTGGAATGTGCTGCAAAAAGTGGGGTACCCCTCCAGACCACGGCACGCTGTGCGAGATGGAGAAGAGCAGGGAGGAGGGGATCCCGTGGATTCGTGATGACGGGGTATCAAAGGGCCTGGGAAGTCTGGAAAGGCTGACAGCAATGTCCCAGAGTGTCCATGGGCAGGAGGACACGCGGTGGCTCTGCCTGCTCCCGCACGTGCTGCGTTACGCCACTGAAGCTGCACCAAAAGGCTCTTTCTCAAACCGGAGCACCAGATCTCCAAGAACATGGGGTATATAAGCAGCCGGTCAGTGTGTTCCTTGCTGTGGGGAGACTGGCAGCGATGGTGGAAAAGTCCTGTGTCTTGTTCGGGGATGTCCACAGGGCCTCTGATCCAGGGGATAAGAGACACAGAGATAAAGCAGAGATTGATAGAAAGACGGCACAGCTCGCCCCTTCCCTTCGGGTAGGGCTTTGATTTCCTCCAAATTACAAGTCAGCTGCTCCCTCCTGGTTTCTTCCCAGAAGAAAGACAATACACGTCTTCACATTTCAAGCCTCTGCCCAAGGCGGCTCTGTTAACCAGAAAACAAGAGGCACAAAGTTACTTTGGGCTCCAAAATGGAAGCAAAAACCAGATGCATTTGCCTGTGAACATTTTTGCTGTCTCTGGAGCAGCAGAAATGTCTCTCCGTGGACTCCTGTGGTTTCCTTTTGGGATTGTGATGAAATACGTGGCATGGGGAAGGGTTCATTAGCCAAGACCTGGGAAGGTCTTGTGAAGCCCTCAAGTTCCCCAGCATGTTCTTACTGCAGGGAGAGCCAAGGAGACCTCCCTGACCCCAATTCAGGACAGTTTATCGCAGCAGGACCTTGAAACCGGGCAGGGAGGGCCAGAGCTCCCTGGTTCTGTAGAAACGCCGGGCTCTGACAGCACTGAGTCCTGCCCCACAGGTAAGGCACCCATGGAGGGTGAGCTGCCCATAGCACAACCTCCCTGACATCTAGCAAGGCCAGGGAAGGGTGAGCTGATGCTCTCAGTTTCCAGCCTCTGGAAGACAGAGCCGACCAGCCAGCCAGCAGCATTCCCTGAGCGCTGCACAGCACCCGTGGGTCCCATCTCCAGCCCCACTGCCGAAGGGTGGGATACGGGCTGCACCCCGCGACTCATTGACCCTCTGGACGCTTGCAGATGGTGTTTGTCTTCATTGTGTCTTCAAAGCCCTTTTATTCCTCCTCCTAAAAGGAAAGCTTTCAGGTTTTTATCCTGGTGATGCTTGTCAGACAAATCCCGTCCAGACAAGTCCTCCAAGGGCAGTCGGACTCCCGTTGCCGACCCAACTCCCCACTCCGTGCAAGCGATCGCTCCTGTGTGTGGAAACAACACAGCCCCCACCGGAGGCAAACCCAGCCTCCCAGAGAGCTCCAGGGCTGGAGGTGGGACCCTCACCCCGCGGTATTCCTGGAGCACAGGCGGGACACAGAGCCAGCCACGGAGAAACACTCACATTTAAAACCCACGGCATGACAGCGGAGGAGCCGGCGCGGCTGCTCCTGGCACTGGCAGGGCTGAGCCCTGCAGTCAGCATCTTTTCTTCCCTCCCCAGCCACCCCACCTAATAAATAAACTTGCTGCTTCAAACAGAGGCAGCTGAAAATTTAAAACGCTGGCTCCAGCACAAATGAACGGTTCTTTGAGGAAGGGGCTGAGCATCAGCTGTTCCAGCTTCAAGCAGAAGATGCACACATGCTCATCGATATCTCAGGCCACCCTGCCCTGAGGATGGGTCCATGGAACAGCTTTACCTTCACAGCCTGGCTGAATAAACCCAGAAAATAAGAGCTGAAGCAGCACGTAGGTGTCTCTGACTTCTCCTGCAACCAGGAAAGCGAGAAGTGCCCCAAGTGGAGATGCCAGAGGAGATGGGACACGGGCAGGACAGCCGTGGCGACACCATGGGCAGCCCAGGTGGCAGGAGAGCCCCAGCAGATCAGCCACTTGCCTCACAAGCAGATTCAGCCCTCCAGATGGCAGAGAGATAATTAATTACGCACTAATTGTTAATCAATTCCATGTGATTTTATCTTAATTGGGCTTTTTCCTACACAGCCTTCTACAGCATCTCTCTGGTTTCAAGCAAGTGGCACTGAACCATGGTCCCCTGGCTGCTGGGGTCACCCACGTCCCCTCTGTGTGCACCCCAATGTGGGGAAGCAATGGGAGATCTCAGCGGCATTTATAGGAGCACAGCACCTCGGGGCATCACCCTCTGGCTGTTTGCCTGTAAAAACTCTGAGCACCTACGGTGTATTGTGAACAATAAATATGTAAGAATAACCGATAAGAGGAGAGTAGTGAGGCTGGGACACGCGGCAGCATCGTACTTCTGCTCTTCTCCATCCCTTCCCCCTCCAAGCCAAGGCAGGACATGTCCCTGGATGCTGCTTCATCACCCTGAAAGCTCAACCACATCCACACCAACCACAAGGGGAGGAGAGACAAACCTGGGACGATTGCTGCGATTTCCTCCTGGGAAAGGAGCTATTGCAGCAATTAGCACACGCAGGCTCTAATGATCCCTTGCAATAATTGCGGGCGGGAAGAGGTGTGTGAAGGTGGGTGCTGAGAGCAGTGGGATGGGGAAGAGAAGTGGCGGCTTCCAGAAAACACGGTTTGTGTTCAGTTCTGCCGCCGCCTCTGGGCACAACCGAGAAGCAGAGGAAGGTGAAGCATCACAGCACGGTGTTTCTGGGCTGGTAAAGGGTGGCAAGTTTTCCCCCAGGTCATAGAATCACAGAACAGTTTGGGTTGGAAGGGACCTCCCCAGCTCCCCCAGTGCCCCCCCTGCCATGACAGGGACATCTTCACCAGCTCAGGTTCTCAGAGCCCCGTCCAGCCTGGCCTGGGATGTCTCCAGGGATGGTTCAGCCACCACCTCTCTGGGAACATGGGCCAGGCTCTCACCACCCAATACTGCATTTTTCAGGTCCTTCCTAACCAGTACAGCCCAGTATCACCAGTGCCCGTGGATCTGCCCAGCCTCAGCTCTTTTCTATGGGCACCATCTCTGCAGCAGCACCCAGAGGTGCAGGAGCCCCCAGTGCTGAGCCGGGTCCCTGCCAGGACCCCCTGTGCGGCACCAAGGCAGGGAGAGTTCGGGGACAGCGGGAATCCCTGGGAAAATCTTTAAGATGATTTATTCACATACTACAGGTATTTCAGTGCGTTGGCTGTAATTAAAGTTCAACATCTGAGGCAAAAATAAGAGCAAAAATCTTCCAACCACTTTAAAGAGAAACTTTGAGAGGGGAAAGTAATAAAAAATGCCGTGCTTAAACAAATCCTTTTTACCTTTCATCATTTCCCTTCACAGTCCTGGCTAATTATCAAAGCTATCTGTGTTTTCGGAATGAGCCCCACTCCTGGGCCCCTTCCCCTGCTCCACCCTGCCTTGAAGGGTCCTTCCTCCAGCATGGCCCAGTCCCTCCCAGTAAAGCACCAGTGATGCCAAGCCCTGGCTGCTGGGAGCTGCTGGGAGCTGAGCCCTGGGTGCAGCAAACGCTGCTGGGGTCCCAGCCCTGAGGGGACAACCTGGGGCCCCCTGGCAGCGCAGGGGAGGTGACAGCAGCCCCCAGGGAGGTGACAAGCCTGTCCCCACTGCCAAGGCAGGGCAGGGTGCTCAGCATCCCTGGGAGACACTTAGCCTGCGGCTGGCCTTGAACTGTGCTTGGTGTCTGCTGCAAATAACAGAGCCCTTGTAGTCCCTGGCATTGTTCACTGGCATGAAATTCACCCCCAAAATGATTTATTTTAAAAAATGTGAACAAAGGCAGGGTTCTGACTTGGCTGCGGGGCACGGCGAGGAGGGAAGGAGAAGGCAGGGCTGAAAGGTCCCATTGAGCTGACTGCGGGAGAGCTGTGGGGACGCGCTGGCACCTCTGGGGGCTCTGGGGACACCCCTGCCCCGTGGGTCCCCAGCTGGAGGGGTCCCTGCCACCCGAACCAGCCGCATTTTCCCAGGAGAGCTCTTGGGGTGACGGAGGTGGCTCCGGGCAGCGGGACCGCCTGTCCCTCCGAGGGGCTGCGCAGGTGCCGCTGCATCCCGCGCTCTGTGCCTCAGAGCATCCATCCCCCTCCCAGCAGCGCAGGAAAAACTGCCTCCCACACCTGCTCGCAGCACTGATTTATCTCCTTAGGTTTCCCCGAAAGCCTGGCAGGAAAACAAAGAGGGGGAAATATGAGCACAATCACTAAAATAACAATCACTTTAATGCATTATCAAGCAGAATGATTTCCTAGTGGCAAAAGGATGATGGAGTGAAGCCGTCGGAGCTTGCGGGAAGGCAGCACAGAGCATCCCCCGAGAGGCAGCAGTGAGGCCGGAGCAGCCCGAGCACCCCTGGAGTGCAGGGAGCTGCCTTGGGGAGACTCCTGGGGGTGGCGGCTGGGCTGGCTTTTAGGAAAATAACACCATTTTCCATTGGGAAAGGGGGTACACAGGCAGAGAGGGAAACCTGCTCTGGTCATGGAAAGAAAAGAACCTTTCTCTTAACACAGACGCGTTCACAGAGCCAGCTGTGTCCTCTGGAGCAGCGGCTGCTCACCAGCAGACGAACAAGAAAATTTGGAAAGAAGAGAAAAAATCTATGAAAGCCCCGGCGTGTGAAGTTCAGAGCGTTTCGGCAGCAGCAGCAGCCTGCCAGGGGCTGGGGATTTCCCTCCCCGTTCCAAAGCCAGCTCCTCAAGTAGCTGCTCCCTGCCCAAGCGCCAGCTCCCCGGGGAAAGCTGGATGTGCTCCACACAAGTGCTGGCTGGCGAGAGGGATGCGCGGCAAGGGCAGCGCACGTGGAGCGGGGGCACTGCCAGCTCCTGTCCCCATCGTCACCGGGACCGGCGGCACAAAGAGGAGGGAGCCGGGACAGAGCCATCGGCACCTGCCTGTGCGCGGTGCCTGCTCCGGTGCTGGTGGCTCGTTCCTCGGACCTGCCGGCAGTCAGAACGGGAGCTGGAAGGTAAAACAAGCAGGAGGGAAGGGAGAGAGGGGGCAGCCCGGGAGAGGATGCCCAGAGCCAGGCTGGGAGCAGCTCCCAAGTGGGGCATGCAGGAGCCCCCAGCCGTGGTGCACAATGAGCTACTGGGGATGCTTGGGGTGGGCTTGGAGGTGGTGGGGGTCCCTGGGTCCCCAGGTCTTCTCCAAAGCCCTGCAGCCTCATCACCCACCCTGTGACCCTCACACAGCACCCATCACCTTCCCACGCCGAAATCCCCTCCGCAGCCAGCTCTGCACCCTTGTCACACATTGTCACCCCACCACGGTGACACAGGGCTCCCAGCCCCACAGGCATGGAGCAGAAAGGAGAGGGATGCTGCTCTCCAAGTCAGCATGGGGTTTGGTCTGGGTTTCTTTTTCTTTTTACCGAGTACTGAGAGGTTTTTGGCAGGTCAGCTCTGCGGCCATGCCAGCACGGCCAGCCGCTTGCCAGCCGCCTGCTTGCCACTGGCTGCCTTCTGGTTTGAGTTACCCAGGCTGGTCACATTCCAGTGTAAAGTGCATTTTTCTCCCGTCTCTTCCCCTTTCCCCCTCCCTGCACCTCCCGTCCAGGAGCCCCCTTTGATTTAGTGCTCGTGAAAAGCTGCAGGACATGGCCCCGAGCTGCGGTTCAGGTGCAGAGCAGCGGAGCACAAATCGCTCCGGATTAACCTGCCTGTGGAAACAGAGCCCGAGCACCCCTGCGGTGCCAAGTGCTGCTTGCGCCCTGGTACCCAATGGTGAGCTGGGCTGGGGGCAAGAGCACCCACTGCAAACCCCACCCAGAGCCTTTCTCCCCGGTTTCACATCTAATATTTTCAAGTTCATTAAGTTTTCTGGTTGTTGAAAACTTCAGAGAGCCCACGTGAATGCAGAAAGCCAATAAAAATAAAATCAACTACACCTGCACAGAGGGAGGAGAGGACTGACTACTGTATAACACGGTTCCCTTAGGAACATATGCAAAATGGTATGAACAGGATCTGTTTTGGGATCTGTAACAAAACCCAGGAAAGATGAAGTGTCAGGCCCAGAAATGTTGCTCTGAGCATGTCTCCCACCTCACTGTGTCACTGGGATGGACGGGAGGCAGCACAGGGAAGGATGCAGAGCAGGAGCATCCCTGCTGCTCCTCCATTCCTGCTCTTCCACCCCTGCATCTCCACCCCTGCTCCTCCATCCCTGCATCTCCACCCCTGCTCCTCCACCCCTGTATCTCCATCCCTGCTGCTCCTCCATCCCCACCGCTCCCAAGTGAACCAGCTCCTGCGCGATTCCCAGCCCAGCTCTGCAGCTCAGAGGGGTCAGGATGCTCCGGAGATGCAGCCACACATCGGGATGATGCTTCGGAGCGTTTGAAATTTGACCACCGCTAAGGAAAAGATGAGGAAACTGAAAAAAAAGAAAAAAAAAAAAAGGGCTAATGTGAAAATAATAAATTGCAAACATTCCTGTGGTAGAAGTGGATTCTCTGCCTCCTTTTATCCCTGTGTATTGTCTTCGCAGCAGCCGTCTGTGAAATTGCACTGTTATTGAAGTAATTCTGGGGGTAATTAGAGTTAATAATTCAGTATTTTATTTCTATTCTCCAGTTACTGCGGGGGGAAAAACACACATATATATAATCCAGGGACCAAAGACGTCGTTTTCCTTTTTCATGGCAAAAAATAGCTCTGTCTGGGTCCAATCCTTCCCTTTGCCCACCCACGTCCTGCAGCGCCCACCTCCTGCAGCGCCCACCTCCTGCTCCCCATCTCTCCTGGCATCTCGTCCCCAGGGGGACCCTTTGGAGCATCCCAGGGTGGGATTTGGGGTGCTGGGGGTTTCACATCACCCCGAGCACCCGCTCCCCCCGAGGCCACAGCCCCGGCTGTGCCGTGGTCCCTGCAAGGGGACCCGAGGCAGGGACAGGAATCCAGCCAAGGGCAGCTGCCAAGTGCCACCATCTCATGGCATTTGCCCCTCTGAAACGTTAAAGAACTTTTTCTGTTAAATTATTTGGAATTAAGTTTGGCAGCGGGGCCCTTTGGGAGGGATCAGATTGATTTCCTCAGTGAAATGAGTTTGGAGAGGGCTCAGTCTGGTTCCTCGCGTTAATTATCCCCTGCAATAATTAAGCCGTCAGCAGTTGGGGGGATGGAGGTTTATCTGGGGAGGGAAGGGGAAGGTGAACCCCCCCAGGGGCTCCGCTCCGGCCCAGGGCTGGGCTCAGCCCTTCGAAACAGGATTAGGGCAAGAGACAGCGTGAGTGCAGGAGTTATTAGAGCAGGAAATTTCAAATGATATGGAAATAATCTTCTGAGTGAGAGTTTATTTTGGAACTTTAGACTTAATAATTCAGCACTTCTGGGATTTGGCATGTGAAGTGACAAAGATTAAAGGCGCATTGTCAGGTTCACAATTCGGCGTTTTGGAGCCGTGCGGTTCCTTACCTGGGTCACAAACACAGCAGGACTCCATCGGCTGCTCGGTAATCCCCGCGCCCGGGCTCCCCGCGCGTGGCAGGTCCTGGCTCCCGCTGAGCCGCCGCGGTTTAACAGCCTGGACAGTGCTGGAGCTGGGTCTCAGATTACTGAGACTAAAATATTCTTCAGAACATGTGCTAGCACATTATGAAGTATAATCATAAATAATTAAAACTTAGCTACACTTGTCAAATAAATGAACAAAGTACATTTTGTGATGTATTATCCTCGCCTTCCCTTGACTGTGTTTGTCAGTCGCTCTTCGAACTGGGCAAACTATTTATAGCAAACAACTTATTCAAAGCATTTTGCCCTTTTTTCTTTCTTCCTGCTTGTGAATTGTTCATGAACAGACTCTGATTCTTTACTAATTCGTTCACTCTTCATAATTGCCCAAAATACTTTTCATGTGCATCGACTCGGGCGCATGGGCTGATTGCAAACAGCTTCCATCACATCCAGGCACTATTTTTGTTGCTTCCAGCCTTGGGATTGCTGCTTCCAGCCCCGTTTTGCCCCCCGATGCAACGTGAAGGGACCAGAGCCCGGGATCACCGGCAGCCTGAGCTGCTGCATCTTCCCATCAGCGGGATGGCCAAGGACCTGACTTCACCTTCAAATCCTCGGTCCAGCTCCGCGAGGAGCAGCGTTTTCACCAGCCTCCATGGGCAGATGCTGCTCGGTGGTCTCAGAGCGATGAGCCGCGGGGTCCAGCTCCTCCAGCCCCCTCCCCATCCCTCCGGGCAGCTCTGGGCTCAGCAGAAACCGCGGCGGGTCCAACCCCGTGCCCCGGGACATCGGGGTGTCTGGGGTAACGTCCCCCGGGGCATCTCTGACTTGGGCTCTGGCCAGCGGGGCAGGATCCTACACGACCCAACAGCTCTTCTCTGGGGCTGGGTTCATGGCAAAGATGCAGAACAAGCTACTCGGGGTGGGGGGAAAAGAGTTCGGAGTGAGTTTTAGCATTTGGGTGGTTCCTCTTTTGTTGGTTGGGTTATTTTCATACAGAAATACACTGCTTTGTTTGTTGGGTTTTGTTTGAGTTTGTTGGGTTTTTTTTAATAAAAGAGAAATAACCTTCAAAGCAGCATTTCCGTTAACCCCTCGCTGTCTGCAAGTCCCAGCATTTTGGGTAATTTTGGCAAGAAGCCAGTGGTGGAGGCTTTTGACGGGCAAAGATAAGGGAGAAGACCAGAAGGTCCCCATGTCCCCAGAATTCAAGGGAACCCCCTGAGGTTCCACACCGGCTTCTGCTGCCAGGGGATGCGATGATCCCTGTGGGTCCCTTCCAAATTGGGGCTGTCTATGATTCTATGACCATTGCAGCATTCAAGATGTGGACAAGGAGAGTCTTGGTCGCGCAAGGTGAGATGAGGACCATGGGTCTTCCTGCGGGGAACTGCTGCAGTTTGATCAGCAGTTTTAAGTTTCGCCAAAAAAATTAAAAAATTAAAAAAAAAAATATTTTTAAAAATTTAAACAAATTCAACAAGGACACTTCTGAGAAGCCAGAACAGAAATAAAGAGAGACGGTGGCCTGGGAGGAAACCTCTGCTGTCACCCAGGCACAGGACAGCAGCCCTGGTTTCCAGCCTCTGGACCAGCCGGTGCCAGCGCGGTGCCGGTGCCAGCCCTGGCAGCACCTGGGCCGGCAATGGGGTGATTTCGGGGTGACTCAGGCGATGCCAGACGGCCGGGCTCACCTTGGCCCGGGGGGAATGTCTGGCATCTCGCCTCCTCCGAGGTGTTGAGCCCATCAACCCCCCACCCACCGGCCATGAGAGCGCGGCTGGGGGCGGAGGAGATGAAAGCGGGGCGGCGGAAGGCACCCGCAGACAGCGGGATGCCGGCACGCCCGGTGGCTTGGTTTCCGACTCGAGTCCGCACCCAAATGAAGACAAAGAAGCCTGAGCAAGAATTTGACCGCAGGCCGGTGTCTCGTCAAGGGATCGTCACGCCGGCCTCGTCTGGGGTGTGCACAACCCATGGGAAACCTCCAGCCAGATCACCGGAGGTACCCGGCCCCCTCCCAGCCGGGGGGCAGCTGCCCCACACCTCCCTCCCCCAGGATGCTCCATACCAGCTGCCGGATCCCCACCAGCACCTTTCCCAACACGTTTCCCCTCTCCCCCGCTCCAGACAGGCAGCTCCCGATGCAGCCGTAATACTCCAGGTATTTCTGATGTGTCTTTGCCCCGAGGGAGCTGGGGACCTTCCAGTTCTCCCGTTCCCCGTGCGGTTAGTCAGGAAACGCGGCCCCGTCATCGCGGCCGCAAGCGCAGTCACGAACCAGCTCCCCGGGGATCACCCTGCGAGACCATCGCCCGTCTCTGCTCAGCGCTCTGATAGCGCTGATGGATTTGGGAGGATTTCAGGCCTTTCTGTGTCTTTCCCAAACGCAGAAAATGAAGAGGTACTTAAGAATCTGCTGTTTATATTGAAAGCTAAAATCCCTTTAGAATTTAATCTCCTGGCGACGGATTTAAAACTCTTACAGACAGTCGCGTTCTTTTTTTATCACGGAAGTCATGGTAACTTTTTGAAGGGGGATTTTATTGCAAACAGAGTATTTGTCCCTGAGGCTCCGTCACAGCCGTGTCTGTATCTGGCTGCGGGTGACCAGCCTGGCTGGGGAGGTCTCGCTGGGGACACTCCTGTGCTGTGGCACACCGAGGGCACACCGTGGCACACCGAGGGCACACCGTGGCACTGGGGGATCTGTGCCAGAGAGAGAACATCGCTGAGGGGACCAGACCTCTGCTCTGCCTGGGGCCTCATGTCTGATCGCCTGGGATACGGGTGGTGCTCTGGGCCCAGTGGGATGGAGCATCAGCGTGGGGAAATGCCCAGGCTGCCACACCGGGCTTCGCACGCCCTCTCTGGTGTAAAAGCAAACAGTTTGCCTTAAATGGGTACAATTACTGGGAGAAAAAAAAAAAAACAAACACCTTTGTTTCCAAGGAAAAGGGAATGACCCAAAGCAGCGCAGCACCCCTGGCACCGCTGAATCAGCCCTGGCTCAGCGCAGCCACCGCCGCCCTCTGAATCACCCGCGGTGCCCGGCAGCGCTGGCTCCACCGCCCCGGCTCCCACCGCCGCGCGCTGACCCAGATCCCGCTTCCCATGGAAAAGCCGGTGAGATTATCCACCCTCCCGCTGCCAGCACCGCGCGTGCCGCGGGGAGGAAGGACCGAGCTCGTGCTGATGTCACGCAGAGGATGGGGACAGACCCGCAGGCCCCGCTGTACCCACCACCCCACAGCCACGCGGAGGCAGGCGATGGATGTCACCTGCCATTGCCGTCTCACCTCTCACCCCACGGCCCCACTGTGACAGCAGCCAGCGTTGGGGAACAGAACCAGCAAGGATGGAGAACAGCACAGAAGGATGGAGGGGAGTAAACACTTCTCCAGCCCTCCCGCCTAAACCAGCCCCATCATTTTGCAGTGGAACCCTCCTCTCCCTTTTCCTCATCGTCTTGCAGCAAAGCCCTGCTCCCCCTTTTCCTACCAGCACCCCACGAGCCAGGGAGGTGCAGCAGCAGTTCTGCGGGAGCTCAGAGCATCCCTGGGAGCATCCCTGCCACCTCTGATAGCTAAACTCACCCCTCCTCGGCAATAAACCTGCTGGCAGGAATCACTGACCTTGTCCCCATCTTTCAGCTGCTGTTTCAGGAGACCAAGAGGGGAGACACAAGGTCACTGTCTCTCGCCCGGCGGTGGCTGAGTGGCCGTTTCATCACCGAGAAATAGTCTGGTGCTGAAGAACGCCTTGGCCGGGGAGAGGAGCTGACAGACGGGCAGGGGCTGGGAAAGCGGGGAGAAAGCTGAGACCCTTTGTCTTTATCCAAAAACCCCTTTTAAGTCCCTGCCCCGCGGGGGGCCCTGGCACAGGCCCTGTGCCCCGTGTCCGTGTGCCAAACCCACCGTCCCAACGCTGGGATGGGGACAACAAACACTGCCTGGGGGCTTCGACACACAGCCCGGAGGGAGCATCCGCAGAACGGCTTTGACGTGGCACTGCTGCCCTTCCCCATCCCTCCACCAACCCGCTCAGCAGTCAGACAAAGATGCAGTTTTGTCCATCAGCTCCTTGATTTCTCCCACAAAAGAGACTGAACACACTGTCCCCCACACAATTAGAATAATAGCTTGGGTTGAAGGGACCTTCAAAACTCATCTAATCCAACCCCCTGCCATGAACAGGGACATGTTTAAATATTCTGTTCTATTTGCTGTTGGAAAACTGCAGCAATTCCTCCTTTGGTGAAAATTCCGCTGCTCCGGTTATTCGCCTGCCTTGAAAAAGCAGTTCTAGCCCCAAACCCTCACGGCGTTTCCCTGGCCCCAGAAATCGGAGCTTCCTGTCAGATAGCTGCCTCACTACCACGCGTCTGTCTCATTGGAAACTGACTGGAGTGACGTGCTTGAGAGACCTGTCAGATTTGGTTAAAATTAGCCAGTGGGCTCAAAATGGTTACCGGGGGCAGACGGACGCTTCTGTGCACGCAGAGCGGGCAGCGCGCGCCCAGCAGCCCCGGGAAAGCGGGATCCATCGACCGCGGCAAGTCTGGGCTTGGGGAGGACGCGGGACCGGGGGCTGCGAGACACGCCGGGGTGGGCTTGGCAGATGGTGTCTGTGGCAGAGGGGCTGCAAATTGGGCTAAAACTTGTCCTGGGGGAGCTGGCCCCCCGCCACGTTGTGCTGCTGCTTTCCCTGGCCGGGGGAGCCGAGCGTCGGCTCCAGCCACAGAAGATACCCCTGAAATCCTTCATAAAGGAGCAGGAGAGGGCGAGCAGCCACCACCCCTGCCTGGCAGACTTTTAGCAGCCGTCATCAAGGAGAGAAAGAAATGCTCAGCAGAAAAACCTGTCATTTGATAACAGCCACGAGATGATGACCTCCTCCCGTTACCTCATGGCTGGCTGCAGGACCTGCAAGGACAAAAGCCTGTGTCCAGGCAGTGCCCTGGGTTGGGCATCCTGTCCCAGTCTTCTCCCGGGGCTGAGAAAAGCTGCTTGGGATGCACAAGGGAAGAACCAGGGCAGAGATGGGGCAGACAACCCACCCCAGGGCTGGGCCAGCTGGAAAAACCTCCTTTCTGCAGGACTCTGAGCTGGGGCTGCTGAAAATCCTGGTTGTCCACCCAGCACGGGCTGCAAGCTTTCAGCATGGTGGGATACAGGCCAAATGGGAATTTCCTCCTTTGCCTTCCCTCGTGGCCTCGCTCTGTGCTGGGCTGTCACTCAGCCTGTATCCATCCTGCGAGCATCCCCGGTACCCGCTCCGTGCTGCCTGGCTGTTCGTATCACCAGAACCCATCGCCAGCACCGCTCTCCTGGCAGGTCCGACCCCCCCGCTCCCTCGCAGGCAGATAATTACCTTCTCCTGGACTCAGCTGTAATGAGCCCAGGTGCTCATTTTCCATCCAAGCAATTTAGTCAGCAGATCCTCCAGCGAAAGCAGAGTCCCACCGAAGGGCCTGGGAGAACGGCTGTGCCTGTGATGGATGCGTAGGATGTCTGAGCAAAATTACCTTCTCAAGGGGGGGTGTGAAAGTACAGACAAGGAAAAAGGCTAGAGAACAAGTGGAAGGGGGAAGGAAGAGACAAAGAAAAGAGGGGGGAAAATGCAGCCTAGGTGCAAAGGAAAGAGAAAGCAGGAGAGGCTTTGACAGATGTTATTCTGTGATTCCATGTGCCTGAGCCCCCCAGCACCTCAGCAAATGTGGCCCAAAACAGCACCCCAGCAAACACGGGCCATGTGCCTATAGAAACACCAGCAGCCATGGAGCTACAAATGGTATCAAGACACAAACAAGGGAGCTGAAGTGAGAAGGGAAACATCTTGCCCTGCAGCAGCAGCGTGGGCCGGGCTTGGCCAGGACCCGGCTCAAGGTTCGGCTTCTCAGCCGCGCTCAGACCGGCCTCTTGAAGGGCAGGGAGAGTTCATTGACACCTGCAGGCTCTGCAGGACACCGCATGGTGCAGGAACCCAGCAGCAACAGCGTGATGTCGAAGGCGAGTAGAGGGGAGATATTTAAAAATAGCATCTGGCTTCACCTTGACACTGTCCCCTCGAGAATCTCAGAATACTCTTCACACGCTCCGTCCTTCATGTGTTGCAGAACGTGGATCTTTCGATCTATCAGATCAGACACTCGAATTCCCTTTAAACGTCCCTGTGTTTGGTGGGCTCAGTGACCAGCAGCACAAAGCCCCCCCAAACCCGCGGAGACCCCTCCTGGGCCAGCACGTCCCCGTCCGCAGAGGCGGCTCCAGACTTTCACCCCTCGGCTGGCCAGAAACCTTTTCCTGATTTCCAGCCTAAATTAATTCTTCACTAATTTACAACCATTTGATGTTCTGCTGATACTATCACTTAAGGTAAACTGTTTGTCTCCCTCCTTGGCATTTGCTCCCCTGAATTTGTTTATGAAGAGTCATTATATCCTCTCTCAACCTCCGTTTGGCTGGGCTGAACAAACCACTCTCTCTTCATCTCTCACCTTACAGCAGATGCAGAGCTGGAAATCGGCTATTTCAGCCACAGGCAACCACCTTCAGCAGCCCAGCCTGCACAAGGTCAAGTCTAAAGCTGCTCTGAGCATCACGCTGCCCTAGTTCTTCTCTCCACATCTTTCTCATTTGCAACAGGACATCCGATCCAAACACAAATGTACCCAGAACGGCCAGTTCGGTGTCCCCAGTCACCCGAAATGGGTCGTTTCCTTGTGACTGTGCTGCAGAATGAGGGTCTCAGGTTAACAGAGGAGCCAGCAGGAGCTGGGCAGGCCCAGGCAGAGCTAAAACACTATTGAAAAAAACCTAAATGATCTAAACGTTAAGGGAGGAAAAACTTAATAAATTAAATGTAAATCTATTTTTGTTACATCTGTTCAGATCCTGTAAGGAGCTTTAGGACAGCTGTTTCTATATCCCATTTAATCTTGATGTTCTTGTAATGAGCTAAGTCTTGGGGTCTGAGTTGATTGTCTCTCCAGGCAAATCTTTGAATACCAGTGAAAACTCTGCTCTCAGCCAGGGGGGAGCCGGGGGGATCCCCCCCGCCTCGCTGTGCGGGGGGAGCAGGGGTCCCGGGCAGCGCTGGGTGCAGGACCCCGGTGCTGAGCATCGTGGGGACCCGGGGTGAGCTGCTGGCAGGGGGTGAGGGCTTTGGGGCCAGCAGCCCCCCCAAAACAGGGGTGTGGAGGGGACACACCGTGCCCAGCCCATGGACGGGGGGAGCAGAAGTGGGGGTCCAAGCCCCAGGGTGCTGGCAGCCCCAAAAGCGGTGCCAGCCCCCCAGGCCCCGGCAGGCAGGGAGGCGAGGGCTGCACCCCTCTGCCTGCCCCAGCCTGCACAATGAGCCCCCAGCTCTGCCTTCCCCCCCACGCTGACCCCATCGCCCCCCCGGGCGCTGAGCAGCGGCTGCTCCTCTGATTTCCTCGCCCCAAGTCCTCCCGTCCCCCCTTTGCTCTTCATCTCTTCCCCCTGTTTGCTGGCATGGTTATTATTCTGACATTAGAGGCTTTGTTTTTAATTTCCTAAATTACAGCATAATTTAGGCTAATTATTGCTTTGTCCCTCTGATCTTATTAAACCTTTAATCCCTCGGTGATTCCCCCACCCAGAGCAAAGTCTGCTTTTCTCACATTCATTCCTGCACTGGGTCTGCTCTTGCCTCTTGCCCCAGGCGGCCTCACCTCCAGAACGGGCTGCAGATTCCCGGGATCTCCGCTCCCAGCTCCCCTCCCCTCCATCGGAATTGTAGAGCCATGGAACCATAGAGCAGTTTGGGTTGGAAGGGACCTCCGCACGAAGCCCTTCTGCAGGCAGAGAGGGGCTCAGCACCAACGCGCAGGCACCTGGAGAGGGAGTTGCTATTCTGCTCAGCCAGCTGATAGTTCTATCACTGAAGTGACAAACCCTCCTGGCTTTTATTCTGCCTGCTGTCCAGTTTTTGGCCCCATTGAGGAGCTGCACAGCGTGCTGACCCCGCTCCTCCCATACCCAGACAGGTCTCATGATGCTGGGGAACCGCTGGCAGAAAAACTGCCCCCTCCCTCCTCTCCAAACCTACTGATGGCTTTAATTGATGGTTTTAATTGATGGCTTTAATTACCCCTTCCTGCCCCCCACCCAACTCCTAATGAGTTCCCCTGTACAGCCCCAGGGCTTGGAAGGCTCCTGGAGGCACCATCTCCCCAAGGCTTCTCCTTGCTGTGATGTGCAGCCCATGTCACCCGTCCCTTGTCACCCTGCATCCCTTGAGCCCCCGCTCCCACGTGGGAGCCCAGCACGAGGGTCAGGCCCTCAGCCCAGCAGCCGCAGGAATCTTTGCTCCCCCAGCCCAGCTCATCTCATCTCCTTGGGCACCTCCAGCGTCCCTGGGGCATTTAGCAGCAGAGACGTGCATGGAGCGAATCCCTGGGGAGCGCAGCAGGGGCCGGTGCGGGGAACCGTGTCCTCGGTGGGTGCTCAGCATGGTCCCCCCACCTCCCACCCTCTGCCCAGCTCCACTGAGCCTCCACTTAAAGTATTTTCCCATACCAGGACCCCTGCCCGGCAGAGCCCAGGGCACGGGGATGTCCCCAGAGATGGGGACGTAGGGACACCCCGGGAGCAAACGTGCTGCAGGATCAGGGCTGCATCGCCCACGAGATCCGCAGATTAATACAGCCAAGGCGCCAGCCACGAAATGCTTACATTAATTTGCTCGGGCAAAACAGATTATAGACATTTACTTTTTATAGCTACAAAGTTGAAGGATTTTCTGACCACAGGCTGCAAAAATCCCCTTAATGAAGCCCCACAGCTCTCCAGGGCTTTAGGAAGAGCTCTGGCCCCCAGCCCCCCTTCTCCACTTGAAGTATTGTTTCTGTCTTCGGTCTCTTGCCAAGAATCTCTTCAGCTCTGCAGCTGGATTTGATACAGGGGTGGGGAGAGGAGCTTAATCACAGCAATAAAGAGAGCAGGAGAGAAGCTGTTCTGGGGGAGTCTTTCAAAGAGTGGGGTTTAAAACATCCCTGAGAGCAAAGGGGGCTCCCAGATGCACTGCGCAAGTCAGGGAAAAAAAGAGAAAAAAAATCCAGAAAGGCCAAACAAAACCTCTCCCAGGCCTTTTCTGTCTCTAATTTATCCCAGTCCCTGGATTAAAAGTAGGTCATTAAAGCGGCTGCAGGGAAGGGGAGAGGGCAGCGCTGCTCGTGTGGATCAGCGATGGTGAATCACAAGTCACAGCCCCCAGCGCTGCCGGGATCGGAGCCGGGTCTGCAGCCGGGATGCGAGAGGCGTCGTGACAGCACCGAGCCCGGGAGAAGGGGCAGGCGGGAGCAGGGTGACACGGCCAGAGCCGCCAGCGCTGCGGGGACAGCCGCCAGCGCCCACCGCCAGAGCCAGGCTCAGCTGGCGTCGAGTGATGGAAGCAGGACAAGGACACCGGGACCTGGGTTTGGGGACTGAGTGGGTGGCCGGGCTCTGGGGAGGCCCATGGTCACCGCTGGCTTCACACCTCCTGCTCCAGCACTGCTCCTGCCCCGGGGCCACGGCGAGACCCCCCCCACATCCACCTGTGAGCTTCGCTTCTTTTATTTCATGATTTTCCTGATTTGTGCAAATGGAAGGCGGCAGAAATAAAATCGCTCAGGTATAAACAAGCCCAGGGAAGCAGCCGGGTCTGCAGGTTTGTGGTCCCGTGAATCGGAGCTTCCCCAGTGGCAAAGCAGGAGCGGTGACGAATGCGCTGGAGCTCCCGGAGCACAGAGCGACCCGGCACCCTCCCTGCCGCGGTCCCTGCAAGTGTTTCCAATTACCACCACGGGAGAGCCGGGGAGCGCGATACACCTGCAATTACCAGGCAAAGCAGCTCGGAGGACAGCAGAGCTCGTGTTGCTCCCGACTCAGCACAAAGAAGCCCTTACATCAACTCAGCAGCCGCCAGGCGCTAGAGAGAGGAACAATTATATTTTTATTCTCTCGTTTCGACACTTATTAACATTCCTTCACACAGCAGCCGAGGGACGGGCCAGAACAGACGGGAGCCGCAGTGAGGCTGGGCATGGAGGCAGATGCTGAGCTTGGTCCAAGCAGATGCTGATCTTGGTCCAAGCAGATGCTGAGCCTGGTCTAAGCATCTTCCGCAGCCACTCGGCTGGGCACGGTCCTCATGGGGCGACCGTCAGCATCCCCCGGGCAAGGGGTGCCCCTGCATCCCACCCCCACACGCAGCTGGTGCAGAAACATCCCCGCTGGGGCGGGGGGACATCTGGGGATGTCCCTCCCTGTCCCCCGCTCCGCTCGGTGACAGCCTGCTGTTCCACGGCCCTGCCCCCGGGGAGGAAGAGCTCCCTGTGCCTCCTCTGCTCGTTTTTCAGTTCCCAGATCTTTCCCTGCTCTCTCCCTCCCTGTGTGCCATCGTCCCGATGGCCTTGGGGACAGGAAGGTTTCATTCACCCTCAGCACCAGGAGCCAGCACCACCCTGGGAAGCTCGGACAAAAGCCGTGGGGCAGGATTGCAGGACGGGATGGTCACGGCGAGGAACACGCGGCTCTCCTCGGCAGGGTGCCTGGTGATGCCTCTTAACGATTTCCAGGTCAAATTAGCTCATATGCAACGTTGTCCCTGTGACGGGTGATGGCATCTTCCCCATAGGTGGCTGTGTGAGACCGGGCTTGGCAGCAACAGCTTCTCCAGCAACCACCGCACAGAGCCCCGAAGGGAGAGAAGAGCATGGAGGGGGGGTCAGGCCCAGCTCTCTGCTACAAACAATAATAAAAGACCTGTTTGCCTCAACCCTAAAATGACGAGCAAGTTGGAAGCCATCAGCTGCGGCTCACGGAGCCCAGACACGCTTTGCAGAGCAGCGGGGAGCGGAGGAGAGGTTGAAATCCTCGGGAACACTGATTACACCCAGCACAGGGCTGCGAGGGGTCGGGAGCTGTCACAGCTTCAGGGGCTCCTCCAGCCTCCCTGCCACACACCGCGGGGTGCAGAGGGACAGACGGCCCCGCCACACAGACGGGGATCACAGCATGAGGGGATCACAGCACGAGACATCCGCGCAGGAGCATCCTGCTCATCACCTCCCACGGGGGCTGCTGGAGGGGGCTGCATCCACAGTCACAGGTCCCACGCTGCTGGGGACAAGGGACAAAGGTGATCCTGCCAAGGGCACCATTGCTCCCAAACCCCCAGCAGCAGTGGCAAGCAGGACCCAGCCCCCAATTTGCCCCCCTCCCCATGCAAGAAGACGGATGGGAGGCAGAAGGGGTCCAGCCCCCTCCAAACGAGGCTGATTCCTGTTGTCTCGCAGGTGGCTGAGCCGCAGCCAAGGAGGATGCTGAGAGCTGCAGGGCCCGTCTGCTCCTCCGGAAAGGAACCGCAGCGTCACACCGGGTGCGAGCATTTGGAGGCCAGGCAGGAGGAGACCTGGGGGGCTCGCTGTGCCCCAGCACCCGCTGCCACCCCCATGTCCCCGCGGCGAGGGCGCGGCCCCTTCCCGCTGCCGTTTGCCGTTTCTGTCCCTTGCCAGCTGATGGCTCGTCCCGCGGCCAGCGGGACACAGCTGCGCTGCTGCCTCAAATTCGTATTTTATGTCTGCAGCTCAGCTGAGTCCAAGCAGGCGTTGGAGAAGGAGATCTTCAGTTGGCCATGGACACCTTCCCCACTGCGTCAGCCTGGGGCTGGATGAGAGCAGACGTGGGGACAGGGAGGATGGAAAGGGCTGTAAATGCTCTCCTGCACCTGGGATGGCTCAGAGGCAATCTCTCCCCGCTGTGCCCAGGCACCCTGACCCACGGGGGTGCTCTCTGGGGCCCCTCAGGCTGCCCCGGGTGCAGGGGACCGTTTCTGGGCTCTCAGTCCGTGCTAACAATAGCGAGGAAGAGCTGGCTCCCACTGGCGCCGCGGATCCTGGGCAGCCGGGCTCACCACCCACGGCACAAAAGCAATTAAAAGTTGCACACAGAGGCCACTGTGAAGAATGAGGACGCATCGCCGTGTCAGTGCGGCGGCGCTCGCGCCTGTCACACCAGCAGAGCCGGTCCCCGGGGCCGCAGCGGCTGGGAGGTGCTGGGGAGGTGCTGGTGCGGTGGGGCGGTCATCAGGAGAGGGTGCAGAGGGACAGAGCTTCCTCCTCCACCATCCTCCTCACCAGCCACGGCGCGGCTGCTCGCAGCCGCAAGGCCGGTGACCATCACATCCTCCGCTGCCACAGCATCCTCGCGGAAACCCCCCGCAGACAGCAGAAGGCAGAGCAGCACGACGCACCCCGCTCTGCTCTGGGTGTCCCCCCGCCGTGCAGCGTGGGGGGACCCGCTCCCCGCATCCCCCGCCCCCCCTCCCCACCACAGCCCATTGTATAAGATGGCCGGGCCGTCAGGCCGCATCTCGTCAGCGCGCGCGGCCGCTGCTCCCCGGGGAGCCGGCGGCAGCAGCTGCCAGCACGCATCAGACAGCGCTGCCTGCGCCCGCCGGGGCGGGCAGGGCACAGAGCGGGAATCAGGGAGAAGGGGGTCGAGCCGGGCTCGCGCCGGAGCCCCCCGTTTGCTCCCTATGGAGCATCACCCACCCCATCGCCTCCCTCGGCACCTTCGCTGCTCCAGCATCTTCCCAGCAGGAGGTTTCGTCCCCGGAGCACCCAGGGGGAGGGCAGGACCCATACCATCCCCTGCAGGGCACACGTATCCCCCCACCCTCCAAAAACCAGCCAACCCACCCAAAAGGAGCCGTCTGCGGGAAGCGATGCTCCAAACCCCTTCTTTAGTGGGGGTTGAGCCAGGCAGGGATGAACCAGCGTGGGAGAAAAACCCACTGCAGCGGGAGCTGCGAAAATTACCAATGTAGGGTTTGCTTCGGCAACCAAATAATAACAAAAACCAAATTGTTTTAAGTAACCCGGAGCAAGCAAGAAACACCACAAAAGTAAACAAACAAATGTACATTAAATACAGCCGAAGAAAAAGCAAAGTTTATTTAGGGAAGAGACCTATCTTTTAAAAAACGTTCCATGTAGCTTAACCTGATCTCCCAGTTCTGACTCCAAAGCCAAAATATTTGATTTAAAAAATGTCAAAGTGAGCCATTTTTATATTTTAAAAAAATCCACTATTTTGGCCATGAACCCAGAATGCATGAATAGTTCAGGCTGGTCCAAATACTGCATATTTTTTGTGGAGCAAAGCATTCATCGGAAATGTTTCGCCCCGCTCTGCTAGAAACAAAAGCGGCAGCGGCAAAGCCGCTTCCATCATCTGTGTTCGGGGGGCTGGGGGGGCAGCAATCGGCTGTTTGCAGCCCCTCGCATGTCCCGGAATGAGGAGGTGACAGGGACACGGTGAAGGGTGGGAAATTTTAATAAATGTGATTTATACGGCAAAAGCATTTCTTTAAAAACCTGCGGGGGGAAAGGGAGGGGCAGAGGGGTCGGGCCGCCCGTGTTGGCTGCGCTGTTGGTGGGGAGGGGGGGAGCGGGTGAGACCCCGTGCCCATAGAGACCCCCACACTGCCCCAGCCCAGCCCCCCCAGCCATTGGGGCGATGCCGGGAGCAGCCCTGGCACCGAGGATGCTGCAAAGTGCCCATCTTCCCTTGCCCTGCAAACTTTTCCCTCCCCAGGGCTCACAAACCCCCTGTGCATCCAGCCAGGGGGCAGCAGGCTGGGGGGGCACGGGCCAGCACCCCCCTGCCCGCAGCCCTGGGGCCTCCCCGCCGCCCGGCACCGCGTGCATGGCTGCACTCCCTGAAAGGCCCTTTCTCTCCCATTTTCTCCGGCCAGGGCGGGATTCGCCGCGCTCACCGCCGTGCACCGGCCCCCCCGCCGCACACGCAGCCCGGCTGGCACGCAGGACAGGAGCGGGGGCAGCACGGGGCGGTGCCGGAGCACCTCGCAGAGAACACCGAAAAACCCACCGTGGCACTGGGGAAGCCTCTTTAGCTGCCATTGAGCCCCCTGCACATCCCCAGCCCAGTGATGGGGTCACCAACACCCCAGCTGGGCTCAGCTGGGGAGCACAGCCCGGGAGCCCCCCAGTCCTGCTCCTGCAAACCCCCTCCAGCAGCGGGGAAAGCCTGGGAAGGTGCAAAATCAACTCTAGCAACACCTAAACCCTCAGAACGTGGAATGCACCCCATCTTCCTGACCCCCAGGTTTCTCTGCCTTTCCTTGAGCTCCAAGTGAGACGCTCACTGCTCGGGTGTTTCATCGGGGTGCAGGATGAGGATGAAATTGCAGCCCCTGAGGGTGGTGAGAGCCTGGCCCAGGTTCCCAGAGAGGTGGTGGCTGAACCATCCCTGGAGACATCCCAGGCCAGGCTGGACGGGGCTCTGAGAACCTGAGCTGCTGAAGATGTCCCTGTCATGGCAGGGGGGGCACTGGGGGAGCTGGGAAGGTCCCTTCAACACAAACTATTCTGTGACTCTCTGAGCCCCCCAGCCCTCGGCTGCCCCACAGCTCCCAGGTCCCATGCACACCACAGACCCCCACCCCTTCACACCACTCAGCATCCCCACCAAGGACAGCCGGGCTCATCTTTCCATTTTATTAAGAGCTAATTATCCTTCTATTAGTTTGGTGAAGGATAGTGGCGATGTTTGTAAAAAATCAGCATTCATTAACCCTTTCACCCCAGCCTGGGATTAATTTCCTGCTGACCCCGTGCTGGGCGCTGCGTGCCCGGGGGGAGCGCGCCCGCCGCGCAGACACTGGGGCTTTGTTCGGCCGCGGGCCGCGGCTGTTGACAGAGTATCGCCTTACGTGGCGAAACGCTCCAGCCCCACTCCCGGCGTCCAAAAGCAGCAAAACCCAGCAGGCACCGGGATTTATTATTGGAAGTCCGGGGAGGGCGAGCAGAGGCGTCAGGCTCTGGCGAGGCTGCGGCCACCGGGTCCTGGGAGGGCCCTCGCCGAGGGGACAGGGGGACAGGCAGGGCGGGGGGGCAGCAGTGGGACACACACAGCCCCCTCTGCCTGCCCAGGGGTGAAGCTCAGCCCTTCCCACCCCTCCCCTGGGAAACCTCGTCCCTCGGAGCGCGGCTTCGGCTTCGCGGCCCAGCCCTTTCCAGCTCAGCCACTCGCTCCTCGAGGTTCCTCCTCGGGCTGGCCTGTTAAGCACATAATTAATGGCTGACACTTTATTACATTAAGCAGCAGGATGCCAAAGTTCATCTTGTATCTTTCTTATGAGCTGCTATTTCATTTAGACCCAGTGGAAAGCGGCGCAGGGCTGAAAGCCGCCGTCCGTGCCAGGTCCAGCCCAGAGGGAGTGCGGCTCTGCTCGTGGGGAAGCGCCACCTCCGCAGCCATCGAAACCGGGGACAAGCCAGGGGAACAGCAGCCAGACCCCGGCTCCGAATGGCCGACCCCGGGCCGGGCAGCGGGCAGAGATGGGCAGGAGCCACCTGCCCGCATCCTGGGCAGCAGCAGGAACCCTCCTGGCTCTTTCCTCTCATTAATGCAAAGGAAAATAAACCCAACAGGCAGCTGCCTTTGTGCTCCGGTCGACACGCTGCCATTTTACCCGCCAGTTCATCTCCCCATATTTTTCCCGTATCCCCCCCTCCATCCACAGCACCGCGGCTTTGCCTCTAGAAGGGGGGAAGAGAGCAAAGCCTCCCCAGCCCCTGCCCTTCTGAATCGCCGTCTCTCTTTTCATTCTGGCTCGGCTGCCTTACAAAGAGCCCGGAGCCGCAGCAAGAGCCAATTTCCAGCAGGAACCTGGCGCTGGGCTCGCTCGGGAGGATTACACCAGGCTGCAGGAATTAGGGGGGGAAGCCCTGCTGAAACCGAAGCCTTGTTCGGCCCGTCCCAGCGCTTCCCAGGGCCAAGGCTGGCCTTGGGGACACGGGAGGTGGCTGGAAAGGGTCACCTGCATCCCTCCATGGGGTGGGATGAAGTGATGGGTGTACAGGTCATGCCACCCCCCCCAGGACACGTCCACCCTGCGGTCACGTTCCCCTGCACCCCAGGGACAGTCACTGCAATACAGGCACAGGGCAACCAGAGGAACGGGGTAACACCCCCCGCGGGGTCCCCAGGCTGGCCGAGAGGGGGATCCCCGGCTCACAGGGTGGCCACAGCACCGACATTTCACATTCACCTCTCGTCTTCCGCCAAGACAAGAAAAAGGAAAAGCTCTGTGTTTCCCTCAGCCCCCGTTCCAGCAGCCGGGGGACCCTCTCCAAGGCTTGTGTTTCAGTAACATTAAAACCTTGCACATAATTAATTTACGTTTGCTGTAGAGCAATACTTGTATTCATTCCTTTTTTTAAGGAACAAAAAACTACTGGATTTGTCCCGAAGCTCCGTGTCCTGCTCGCTCCTTCCACGGCTTCCCAGCACCCTCTGCCCCCACAGCCCTTTCCTCTGCCCCAGGATGCTGCTGCAACCCGAGGGGTGGTGCACGGAGCCCCTGCCCCCTGTCCCGGCAGCCCGCACGTCCCCTCCGCTGGTTGGCGGCCAGGGCAGAGCCGTTTCGGGATGCTGGAAGCCCTGCCAGGGAAACAAGGCTGCGACCATCGCCCTGGCCTCGGGCCGGCCTGCGGAGCGAGAGGGAAACCTCGGCAGCACGTGATGCTTTTCTTCGAGCACTTGAGATCAGCTGGTTTCAGCTCCAGAAAGCTGCCGGGCCTTCGTGTGGAGCCCGGCCTGCGCTTCTTCTCGGCCCAGCTGCGCTGCCCCGGGGCACAGGCGGCTGCGCTGCCGTGAAGGACGGCGCTGGTTGCTGCACACGAACACGGAGCAAGCGCTGGATCCCGACCTGCTGTCCTGGCATCCCGAGCCGTGCTCTTCTCCCTCCTCCTCTGCCATACAGACAGTCACCAAACGAGGCAGCAGCAGCAGCCCCGGGCAGGCACCGCTGTCCCACACGCCCCAGCACCGTCCCCACCGGTGACAAACGGCCCCCCAGTGCACGGCCGTGATTGCTCTGGCGACGGAGCCCACGGGACCCATCGCATTCCACGAGGGGCTGATGGATCTTCCAGGCTCCCCTCTCCGCACAGCGGGGAATCCAGGTGCAGGCGGTGGAGGCCGCACAGAGCCTGGCTGTGGGAAAGCCCGTCGCCTCGACCGGGGGAACCTGTGCGTTATTTTGGATACACTATGGGGAAAACAAGGATGAACTTCCCAATCCTCATTGAAGCAGCTGGCCCAGCCGGGGTTTATTAAAAGGGATTGATGCTATACAGCTTCTTACGGGCTGGGGGTTTTCAGGTGCTCCCCTTGCATGTGGAAACACCAGAGGAGGAGGAGAAGGGCGGGTGGGCTGGGAAGGGCAACTGTGTCCGGGAAAGGGCTGCAGTGAGTGGGGGCAACGGGGTGTGATAACGGAGAGGGAAATGGGAGCAGGAACTGCTGCTCAGGGCCTCGTAGGGAGAGGGAAGTTCCAGGGGAGGTGACTCCTCGGCAGTGCTGGAAATTGCAGGATAAGGAGCGGTGGGAAGGGCGGGTGCAGCGGGGAGAGCACCCTGCAGACACCAGTACCACCAGCACAGCACCAGTACCACCAGCACAGCACCAGCGCATGGAGCTGCCTCCCCTGCTCGCACCCCCCAGCACGCCGGGACAAACCGTGCGATCCTCGGGAGGCACCTCCATAAACGGCGAGATCAGAATACACCAAAAACATCTGAAAAGCATCAAGTCTCTCTCTGCGGTCTGCTTTCCATTCGGGGAGGTTGCTGCCAGGTGACATGGACCCGCTGGTATGCGGGGCTGCGGCCACAGGGCCAGCAGTGGCCCGGGAGCCTCTGACTGCACAGGGATGCTGGGGGGCGGCGGGAGAGGCGATGCTGCACATCTGGCAGCACCTCTGGCAGCCTCAGCCAGAGCCCTGGGCACCCCGGGGTGCTCCTGCTCTGCATCCCCTGTGCCAGGGCGGTTTGGGCTTCACATCATTTACCCAGGGTACAGGTGCTCCCCACCCGGAGCACTCGTGGGTGTCACCCCGGCCATGCCACCCGCGGGACGGCTCCTGCACCCAGCACCCAGCTGCTGCAAACGCTCCAGCGCTGCTGCCCTGGCAGCTGCTCCAGACCAGAGTGGGATCCGGCCAAGGGCGAGTTAATAAACTTGACAGAAAGCTCCTTTATGTTAAATAATTAAAATAACTTAGCCAGCCCTGATGGGTGTCCAAAAACATCAGCAGCTTTGCAGCTTTAATGAACTTTCCAGATCTGGAGGCTCCTGAGCGAGTTCCTGCCGATCTCTCTGCAGGACCGCGCGTCAGGGTGTCAGCAGGAGGGGAGCGTGGTGCCCCCCAGCCCCGTGCAATGGGGACAACGCAGCTGTCACAGCCGTGCCCTATGGGACCCCCCTCCCCACGGTGATCCCATGGGTCTGACGGGGTCTGTCCCACCAGGTCCTGCTGTGGGTGTCCCCAGGCCTGCGACAGGTCCCCAGCTGGGCCCCCCCACATCGTCTCCAGAGCTGGGGGGAACCTGCTGCGCTCCCGCTCCCTGGCCGGGTGCTGGGTTACAGGAACCTGTTAAAGCACTTTTCTCCTTCTCTGGCAGGTCCTGGCAAGTTTGGCGCTCACAGTTTTCCCCTTTGGGCATCAGGGACCAGCGAAGCTGTTTAAAATTAAAAGCATTTATTTAATTCGCACTGGGATCAAAGCATGCAGAGAAGAAGGATTTTCAAAACAGCAAACCACATATAAGCAGGTCTGTCACACCCAAGGGGCCACTCCAACCCCGACCCCATCCCGCCGGCCCCTGCTCGCTCCGGCAGATGTCTTGGCACGGTCCCCAGCACCTCGGAACCAGCCTCCCGCGTTTGATCTCGGCCCTCCTTGTCTCTCACCCTCACACGCTGGCCAAGTTCACCCTCCACCCTCTGTCGGTGCCTCATTCTTCCTCTGAGACCCCACAAACCCGGCCGCCCCTCCGTGCACCCCAGTGACCGCGTGACCCAGCACCCGCAGCCCCTGACGGGGCAGCCAGGAGTGACGCAGTGTTCACAGTGGGCAGAGCTTCGGCTGCCCCAGCCCCATCACAGCGATGCTGGCCCTGCTCCCCTCCTCCAGGTGCCCTGCTGCCCCCTGCATTTCCTTCGCCTATTTCTGGAGGAGGCCCATTCGTCCCAGCCAAGTCACCAAGAGCCTTCCTCACAACCTTCCCCATCACCCCGCTCCATCCCCAGCCTGCATCCCACCTCCTGCATCCCGTATTCCCAAACCTGCATCCCGCATCCCACATCCTGCATCCCGCATCCCACATCCTGCATCCCGCATCTCGCATCCTGCATCTCCCATCCTACATCCCACATCCTGCATCTCCCATCCCACATCCTGCATCCCAGCTCTGCACCAGCAGTAAGGACCGTGTAACCGCTCCAGCTCTGCCCTTCTGGGACCCTTCCTTCTCCAGCCACCCCAGACTCCCCGAGTTCCCTCCACGCCACCCCGTGCAGCGGTTGCCGTCCCCGGGAGATGCCAGCCAGCACCGAGGCATCATCTGTGGCCAAGGGGCTGCAAAGAGGTGTCCAAAGCCTACTAAAACAAAAATACCGGCTCCAGGCTGAGCAACGAGGCTGAGCACCCCGCTTCTTGTTCACAATGCACGGTGCCACGCGGTGCGTCACAGCCACGCAAAGTGCCGGATGAGGCTGGTTATAAAAGAGCAATGACTGTGGTGGAGCCCATTTTGAAGCCGGCGAAAGCACCATCTGTTGAGGATTTATTACCATCCCATTTCCTGAAATGACTTTTTAATAACTTTATCAAATGAAGGCACATCGAGGAACGACTAAATAACTGTCAGGCACTGGATGGGATGAGCCTCGCTGCCCTGCACCACCCACCGGCTCCCGCGAGACTTCGTGTGCTCCGAGGGCAGGAGCGGCCCCTGAGCTCCCAGGGGACGGGGGTCACCGGGCGCACCGGGAACTGGGGACCGGGCCAGCAAATATCAGACAAAAATCCCCCGGTTTTTAATGCTCACCGAAACCAACCCAACAGCTCCCTCCGAGAGCAGCAGGAAAAGCCGGCGAGGAACAGCGTGAGCTAACTTGTCCCAGATCTCTTCAGATCAGGCTGCAGCTTCAAAAGACAACCTGGGGCAGCAAAAAAGCACACAAAAGACAGCCAGGTTTCCATAGGAAAAAAAACCCTTTTATTTAACAATATATCAGGTTCCATCACGGCTCCATGGAGTTCAGATGCCACAGAGCTGGTTACCGATGCCGATGATATGCTACTGGGCGGGAGAGCTGGGGCGAAGGCGAAAGGAATCCAAAAAAGAGAACATGACACGAAGAAACAAAAAGTCTGCGGGGCCGGGGAGCGCGGCCGAGGGGACCCCGGCACCCCGAGCCCCGCGGGGAGCCCGGGACAATCAACCAGCGCGGGACTGCTGGGCCCCGAGGAGGTGCCGGCACGGAGCGCCCAGGGCACAGCCAGAGCCCCGGTGGCCCCCGCCGTGCCCGAATCCCGGTGAGCACTTCCCAGCGCTGCGCCCCGCGCCAGGACCGGCTGCATCCGCACCCCACGCCCAAACCGCCGCTCGGCTACCGGCGGTGGAGGACGGACGGGAAACCGGCACCGCGGCCCAGGGCTGGGGCAGCAGCCCGCGGCTGGTTGACGGCGGGACCGCGGATGTGTCGCCGTGGGATGGAGACGTGGTCACAGCTCTGGAACGGGGGAGCGCGGGCGGGCGTGCTGGTGCGTGGGGTGGCCGGGGGGACCGGCCCTGCGCCAGCACCCCCGGCCAGGGCGGCCCCCCGCACCCTCTGCTGATAGAACACAGAGCCACGGGCAACTGGGAGGACAAGGAGCTCCCAGTTGCCTCCTGGGGAAGTGCCAGGCAATGGCGGTGACAGCGGGGATGGTGACACCGGGGATGGTGACAGCAGAGATGGTGACAGCAGAGATGGTGATGCTTGGGTGGGCACGGCCACCTCCCCCAGGGCAGGGACCCCTGGCACGGCCCTGGACACAACAAGGAGGAGCGAGCAGCCCCGGGCACCGAGCAGAGACAGGGCTACCGTGTCCTTGGGGCGGGCGACTGGACAATCAGGATATTTGGACAAAGAGACCTGCAACAGCAGCAGCTCCGCAGGCTGGAAACGTGGGTCAGGATCTCAGGATGCTCTGCTGATTTACACATCCCAAGGTTCTTTGTTGTTGTTGTTGTTGTTAAAGATAAAAAAGGAGATGAATTGGATGCTCCTCCAGCTCACTTTGTGTCCCCAAGTGTCCCCATCTCTGCTCGGGGCCCGGGGGATGCTGCACCGTATGGAGGGCACAGCCCCCGGCCCCGCACACCAGCAGGGCCGCGGGCTGAGCGCACGATGACAATGGTTTACACCCGTTCTTGCTTAACATTTTTTTTTTCTTTTTTCTTTTTTTTTTTTTTTTTTAGTTCTCATTTGTTTTTCTAAGAAAAAGCAACCAGAAAATAATTCAGAGTTTATACAAAACATCTTTACATTATTTCTTCCAAAAAAGACTAGTATTTACACAAACAAAACGGGAAAAAAAAAAAGAAAAAGGAAAAAACAACCAAACTTCAACGCTTCCAATGAAAAGAACCGAAGGGACACGCTCCATTTCAGGACCCAGCAGACCGAGGTGCTCAGCAAAACCCAAAAGTTCAGATTTTACCCTTTCTTCACATATTTACAAGGTTTCTCAGCTCGCCCAGCAATAGGAGTGGAGCTGGGGGGGCTGGGGACACCCACCGTGTTGGGGACACCCAGCACCCTCAGTCTGCTTTGGGTACCACCCATGTCCAGACTCCTACCCCAGCCCTTTTCCTCCAAAAAACGAACCAAAACTAAACCATCCCCCGCCGCCCCCTCTGCGGGGACACCCCCCCCCATCAAAGCATCCTCCACCACCACCACCATCACCACCATCATCGCCACCGCCCCGCTGGGGCTCTGCTCACGTCGGGTTTGCAGATGGAGGGGGCACCGCCGAGGGAAATTAAGACCCAATTTTCTGTGATTTCCGAGAGCAGAGCCCGTTTCCCTGGGGAATGGGGGCGTCCGGCCGGGGCAGCTCCCGGCCCTTCAGCGGCCCCGGCGGGCAGCGCTGGCACGGAGAACGGGGGGGAGGGGGGGCTGGAAGGTGCTACCTGGGGGGCTGCGGCGGTGGGGAGCGGGGAGAAGGGCCGGGCAGGGGGGAGCAGCCACCGTGACTCTGCCCCCGAACACGGCCAGTCTGGGGCCCTGGAAGCCGCCCCCGCCTCGGGACGCTGAGGCAGGAGAGCCGGGGACGCCCGAGCCGCTCCAGCCCCAGCTCCCGCCCTGCAAACACCGAACCGTGCTGCGCAGGGACGCCCCGTCCCGCAGCCAAACCCCGCGCCGGTCCCACTCTGCCCGCTCCCCGACAAGGCACTTTTTTCGCAGAGCAGCTTCTCTCGCTCTTTGGGCACTTCCCGAGGTGGGTTTGGGAGCTCTGGGGACAGGCGAGGACAAACCCGGCCAGGCAGCCCCTGTGCAGCCCAAACCCACCGCCCCGCGCCTGCTCCCTGAGCAAAAGCAGCTACTTCTGAAAGGAAAAGAAAGCGAGGAAGCGGGGGTGGCCCCTGGACCCCAGGCGAGGACGGGGGTGGCAGGACAGAGCCAGCCCCGCCGCGCTCACGGGTGCTCCTGGGGTCAGGAACCTGCGAACGCCCCCACCGAGAGCCCCAGGCTCACCCCTGCCAGACTTTGCACGGGGACGGGCACAGGGGGCCGCGGGACCCCCAGGAGCTGGGAACGGAAGCGGGGCTGGGTGGGGGCAAACAGCTGGGGGTGAGTCCCCAAAAGGCGACTGGGTTGTCCCAGTAAACCAGGCGGGGCGAGAAGCCTTAGGCTCAGCTCCCAGCCCAGCAAAGCCCAGCGCTACCCTTGAGGGCACCCAGCACTGGCCTCTTCCCAGCACCCCCAGCACGAGCCGCGGGTCCGGAACGCTTTTTTTCCAGTTTTCCTTTCCAAGGACGGCCACCCCCTGCCCCCCCACCCCCTGCACCCCGCTCTGCTTCCAGCAGGCTCAGCCCAGCCCCACAGAAACCCCCAGCAAAGGGTTTTTCCTCATCCTGCCAGCCGGGCTGCTGCTCCGCATGGGGCAGGAGTTGAATGCTTGAGACATGGTATAGATAGATATATTTTTTTTCTTTCTTTCTTTTTATAAAGAGACTAAAACAAGAGTCAACAGCTACGAACACAAAAGTTTAGAGGGGCAGCGGCGGGAGCAGCGGGGTCTGCCCCGCGGGACGGCGTGCTGGAAGGAGGCGACGGCGCGTGCCCCAAGGCGCAGGGGCGAAATCCCACCCGGAATTCACAAAAAAAAAAATAAAAACGTTACAAAAAAATTAAAATAATTATTATAATAATAATAGTAGTAGTAGTAAATCGGGTTTGCCAGCTTCCTCCCTGCACAGTTGTCTGCATCTTGGCACCTGGGCAGAGCATCCTCCTCGTCCCCCGGCTCGGGGCGATGCGGCACCAGGCGCACGGGCACTTCACACAAGGACGTAGGGGCGAGGCGGGGAAATCCCAAAAAACCAGAAGGGGAGGCGGGGTCCCCGGGTTCGGCGGAGTCCGATGGGGCAGGGAAAGGCACGGCACCCGCCCCCCCGCCGGCCGCAGTCTGGCGAAGAAGAGGAGGACGCTGAAGGCTCAACCCTCGAGTCTCGGGATTACAAAAGCTCAGAACTACAAAACTAAATACAAAGGGGAGAGAATCGGCGCTCCAGCGAGCCATCTGCTCCCCGGCGCTCCCCTCGCCGTGCCGTGGGGTTCGTGCCGCTGCCTCCCCGCCCGTGGGGAGAGCTGGGGGCGGCTGCCCCCCCGCGCCGGGCGCTCCCGGGTGCTCCTGCGTCGGCGGCGTGTCCCCGGCTGCTGCTCACACCTTGTAGTAGATGTTGGCTGGGCTCTGGGGGGGCATCTCCTGCACGATGTAGACGGGGTGCCCGTAGTCCCCGCTCACCTTCTCGTAGTGCGGGCAGTAGTTGTTCTCTGTAGTCCGTAAGGGGATGATGATGTCGCTGGGCTCCGAGCCCGCGTTCCCGCTGCATTTCGGGCTGGCCAAGGTGCTGAGGGACAAGGCTGCGGCTCGCTGCTGCGTGTGCTTCCGATGCCGCTTGCGGATCTTGATCAGGAGGACGACGAGGAAGATGATGATGAGGATGAAGATGACACAGCCGGCGCCGATGGCCGCGAAAACGGCCACCTTGGAGCTCAAGAAGCCGTCGCTGGGACCTTGGGTCTCCTGGCCATCCTGGTTGACGGGACCTGCAATTGAGGGGAGGGGGTCAGCCCGGGGCTCCCCGCTCCACCCGTGCACGCAGCAGTGTGAAC
>VWYH01002136.1:280445-323351 GCA_013399365.1 Pampusana beccarii
TTTCTTTCTTTCTTTTTATAAAGAGACTAAAACAAGAGTCAACAGCTACGAACACAAAAGTTTAGAGGGGCAGCGGCGGGAGCAGCGGGGTCTGCCCCGCGGGACGGCGTGCTGGAAGGAGGCGACGGCGCGTGCCCCAAGGCGCAGGGGCGAAATCCCACCCGGAATTCACAAAAAAAAAAATAAAAACGTTACAAAAAAATTAAAATAATTATTATAATAATAATAGTAGTAGTAGTAAATCGGGTTTGCCAGCTTCCTCCCTGCACAGTTGTCTGCATCTTGGCACCTGGGCAGAGCATCCTCCTCGTCCCCCGGCTCGGGGCGATGTGGCACCAGGCGCACGGGCACTTCACACAAGGACGTAGGGGCGAGGCGGGGAAATCCCAAAAAACCAGAAGGGGAGGCGGGGTCCCCGGGTTCGGCGGAGTCCGATGGGGCAGGGAAAGGCACGGCACCCGCCCCCCCGCCGGCCGCAGTCTGGCGAAGAAGAGGAGGACGCTGAAGGCTCAACCCTCGAGTCTCGGGATTACAAAAGCTCAGAACTACAAAACTAAATACAAAGGGGAGAGAATCGGCGCTCCAGCGAGCCATCTGCTCCCCGGCGCTCCCCTCGCCGTGCCGTGGGGTTCGTGCCGCTGCCTCCCCGCCCGTGGGGAGAGCTGGGGGCGGCTGCCCCCCCGCGCCGGGCGCTCCCGGGTGCTCCTGCGTCGGCGGCGTGTCCCCGGCTGCTGCTCACACCTTGTAGTAGATGTTGGCTGGGCTCTGGGGGGGCATCTCCTGCACGATGTAGACGGGGTGCCCGTAGTCCCCGCTCACCTTCTCGTAGTGCGGGCAGTAGTTGTTCTCTGTAGTCCGTAAGGGGATGATGATGTCGCTGGGCTCCGAGCCCGCGTTCCCGCTGCATTTCGGGCTGGCCAAGGTGCTGAGGGACAAGGCTGCGGCTCGCTGCTGCGTGTGCTTCCGATGCCGATTGCGGATCTTGATCAGGAGGACGACGAGGAAGATGATGATGAGGATGAAGATGACACAGCCGGCGCCGATGGCCGCGAAAACGGCCACCTTGGAGCTCAAGAAGCCGTCGCTGGGACCTTGGGTCTCCTGGCCATCCTGGTTGACGGGACCTGCAATTGAGGGGAGGGGGTCAGCCCGGGGCTCCCCGCTCCACCCGTGCACGCAGCAGTGTGAACAAGCCGGCCAGGTCTGTACTCATCGGCCCTATGCGGTCTTTACAGCTTGGACTTCCAGTCTTTTGGCCCTTTGCTACCCAAACTGGGTGGCCTACTGACTGATCCCATCTCTTTTTTTTCACTGCTTGATTAAAATAGAGCACTGATAATGATTAAAATATAGGACTAATAATGGGTTTAGGCTATTTTCAAGAAGAGACACAAACCCTACTTACTTTCTAAAGAGAAGCCCAACTGCTTAGATTTCTTTCAATACAATTATCTCTTGGCACAGTTATCAACAGATACTTATGTTACAGGATCAGTGTCGTTCACCTTTAAAATGCTATAGACAAAAACTATATTGTTGCTTGGAAATGGGCTGTACACTATGGTGGCAAATACCTAAGAAATATGGATATTAGCATGGCATTACTTCTCATCATCATCTGTTAAGCCTACACCAAAAGTGTTAACTTATGATTTGCTTTCCATGGCCTTTCATGAAGGGCTCTCATTGATTCTCATGGCATTTCCTGTAGGTATCTCAAATATATTTGCAACACCAGCCTCATCAAAAGCCCAGATGTGTTCACAGTCCTGAGACTGAGTTGGTTGACGGGTACGTTAATTAACTCATTAGAAACTTTAGCTCCACACCCGTACATCCTGCTATATGCCGCCCTTTTCTATATTTTCACTACACGGCTGTAACCACTGGCGTTTACATAGAGCCGTTTGGGTTGGAAGAGACGCTCCAGATGACCGAGCCCAACCACGGTGTCCCGCGGGGCTCCGGGCACCCGCAGAGGAGGGACCGCGGGTCCTGTCCCCCACCCCACATCCCTGCTCCCCCTTTTCTCCCGGCCGGTGCAGCAGAGCCCAGCTCCAGCCCATCTGGGTCCCGGGACACTTTGCTCCTGCACAACAGCCCTGGCTGCTCCGGTGAAATCGGGCTCCGACACCCGGCGCCCCGCGGTATCCGGTTACCGACCCCGGCCCCCCAGGGCAGAGGCTGGGCTGGCTGCACCGGGCCACAAGAAAAGGGCGACTCTCCCTGACTTCATCTGATTTCACTTTTCTCTCAGCGGGGTCAGGAACTCAGGAAACCACCTTCAAAGGGCTTTCACACTGGCTTTGCTCAAAAACCCAAGGACCTCGCCTCCTCCAAGGCCTCTCAGATGTAGTGCGAGAACAGATGGGCAGCGAGGAGGAGGAGGAGGAGGAGGAGGAGGGTGCTGAACCAGCACTCCCCTGCAAAGCTCCTGCCAGAACACACCGGAGCTGGGCAAACACCCCGCAGGCCGGCTGGCTGCAGCACACTGTGAGCAGTGAGCGCCCACGGGAAACCCATCTGCACCCCTGCTCCGAGGAACCCGCACCCTGGACCCAGCGGCCGGCCCGGCTCACAGCTGCTCCGGCCCCGGCCCCTCTCCCGGGGTGACCCGGAAAACCCACCGGGCTTGCCAGGCTCCTCCACCGTGGGGACCTTGCTGCGCGGGCTCTGCGTGACGATCTTCACGGTGTTGTCAGATTCCTTGCTCGGCCGACTCGTCGTCAGCTGCTCTGGGATCACCGCGTTGGGATCTGGGGAGGAGAGGGAAGGGGTGGATGAGAGACGCCTCGGTTCAGCTTGGATTGGCAATAACTGGCTCCCCTTTCCCCAAAAGCCACCCCCCGCGGGAGATGCGGGAGCGGTGGGAGCTGCCCAGAGCAACAGGGCAAGGCTGAGAAGCTGCAGGGCTCGTGGGAGCAGGTTCCCCACCCTAATGCCGATGCTTTCTGGGCCCCGGCGCGTGGGCTGGGGCAGGTTCCTCGGCTGGGCGGCAGGAGGGGCCTGGGCCTGCCAAGGCTGCAGCACCGCTTCTTCTGTTTGTTATAAATATTGGCCCCAAAGTGAAAAACACCATAATGAGAAGCAGCCATCAGGAGCTGTGCATCCGGGTCGGGGGCTGAAACAAGCCCAGGGCACTGCTGGGGCGGGGAGGTACCCGGGGGGTGACGGGGAGCCTGGCAAGTCCCGGGGCACCGTCCGTGCCAGGCCCCCAATGCACGTGCACTTGTCCCCCAGGACACCGATCACCAGGTACCGCAGAACAATGGCTCCATTTTCATCCCAACGTGTGCGAGCGTTGGCAACAGAAAAAAGGGCGAAAAAAAAATCCTAAAATTAAAATTCTGCTGAAGTAACGCAGGAGGCCTCCCGAGCGCCAGGGACCAGCTGGCCTGGCCTCAGTTTCCCCAGAACCCCCCAGCACGGCAGGACAGGGGTGCTGGTTTTGCTGGGCAAAGGCATTTTGGCGACGGGAGATCCCCGGGGCGCAGGAGGACTCACCCTGCCCCACTTTCATGACGATTTTCATGGAGCGGGTCTGGCAGACCCCCCCTTCCCGGTTCTCCAGCCCATCCAGCGTCCCGTTGGAGGTGGCTGCAAGAAAACAGAGCGGGCGTTAGGGGGGTTCCCGGGCCGACTGATTCCTCGTTCTCCGCGCCTTCCCAAGGCGTTTGCAGCGGTGAGGACGTGATCCCGCCAGCTTCCCCCGCTGCCACATCCACACAAGCGAACCATTCTCCGCGCCTGCACCCTCCTCCCCCTTTAATTCCTGGATAATTTCCTTTGCTCCTTGGTGTATAATAGGAACACATGCATATGCACAGTTTAAATTATACATATATAATTACACACTGTACCTCAGTAAAGAATGTAAACTCAGAGCCCCGATGGGGTTGAGCGGCTTTAATTGCAGGGCAGAAAGTCAGTTAAATTCACATTAAGTTTTCTGCTTTAGCCTTCGGGTCCCGCGGGAGCCGCACATCTCCTGCTGGCCGGGACCGGGACCCCCGGCCGTGCCCCAGCCCCACGCCACGGAGGGGACCGAAAACCCAAACCACTGCACTGCGGGATTAAGCACCTAAACGGCAGATTGTGCTAAACACACTCCAAAAAACTGGCTCCTGACCCCAAACCGGGGTCCGTCCATCCAGGGTGGCAGACACAAAGCATCCCGGTGCTCCAGCACACCCAGCACGGGGAGCTATTCACCACAGAACCCGGGAGGAGCGCAGTGACAGCACAGGGGGCTTGGGAAAGGTGACACAACGGAGAATCACGAAGCAATGGGGGTGACTTCAGAGACAAGGCAGGGAGGCGAAGCGGGATTTGGCCGGCACGGCACAGCCAACACCTCCCCCAAGCCCCAGCGCCGGAACTCGGGGTTTCAGGTTGCTCGTGCAGCCCAATTCCTGCCCCCACCCCACAAAAACCGGGGTGACCTTCGGTAAATCCATCCGACACCAACAGCCAGGTTATGGAACGAGGTCTTTCTTTTCCTCCATGCTCCCGCAGCAGCAGGAGCCGCGGGTGCCCACCGAGGACTCGCTGCTGGAAAAGGAGCCTGGGTGACGCTGGGATACGGGCTCCACGGCCATCGGCTCCCTCCAAACGCCTCCGCGCAACCGGGGCTCCCGTGTCAAACACAGCACGTTTCACCCACCAGAAAGCCACGGGCGGCCGGACGCCCTGCCCGTCCCGCAGCCGTCCCGCCGGCCAGCGCTCCCTGGCCGCAGCCGCACGTCCGTGCACGTGGGCCGGGCCGGCGGGCGCTGGGACAGGAGCGCCGTCTGCACAAATCCCCACGCAAACGCCTGCGAACATGGAGAAACGGCCCCTTAAGACCTGCAGGAGATCTTCCCATCGCGAACCGGAGTCAGGGGCCCGAGCGAAAACTCCCCGTGAGATCTCGGGGAGCCAAGTCCAGCAGAAGGCACGGCAGCCGCAGCCCCAGCCCTGGCGCTGGTTTGGGGACAAAAAAAGCGGCCGATGTCCCAGGCCCCAGCCCTGGTGCAGTTCCATGAAGAGCTTCCCAGCGCCACGCCAGGGGTTGTTCCATCTCAAACAGACTTCGCCCATTCACGCAGCAGCACGGGGAAAACACGAGCCGTCTGTGAACACCAGGCCCTGCCAGGGCTCCGAAGGCCTCACTTACAAGGTAATAAGCTAATTGTATCAAAACAAGAGCAGGCGCAGCTCCGGTGTGGGGATCTAGGAGATGCTGCAAAGGCAGAGCATGCAGCAGTAACAGGAGACATCAGTTCCTTCAAAACAACTGTGTAGACGTTGCATTCAGAGATTACAAAAATATTAAATATCCAAACAGGTGAGCAGAATGCCAGCTGGAGCCACGGCGAGGGGACGCAGATGAGCATCCTTTGTTCAAGACTTGGTTCAAGAAGCCTCTTCTTGTTCTGATCATCATAATGACGAGGGGAGAACGTCGCTTTGAAAGGGAACCGCATGAAACAAAAAAATGAAGTGGCTACTCGTGGGAACATAAAAAGGAGCAGCTAAAAGGGTAAAACGCTCGCAAAAACCATGGCGATGGTCTCCAGTGCGGGCTCTTGAGCCAAGGACACCGGCTGTCTGTACAGATCCACAACGCGCCAAAGCAGCGCAGGATGCTCCACAGGGCTGGCCAGGCTTCCAGGAGTCAAAATCCCATCCAAACGGCTGAAAGAGCATAAATCCTGCGGAGTCTGATACCAGCACGCAGGACAGAGAGAGGTGCAGGTCCAGAGACGGGCAGGGGGTGCGGCCGGCGCTCCCCCCGGCCCAGGGCTGCGGGGTCGGCTCCAACGCCGCGTCTCAGCGCAGAGCTCCGCGATGGAGAGCTGGTGCGGGGCTGGCCCTGCCGCTCTGCTCCGCGGCCTCGCAGGCGGAGATCTCCCAGCAGACGGGCGCAGGATCAGCCCCACGCTCAGCGTCGGTCCCAGCCAGACGTCAGATCCAGGAGGCATCGATGCCCGAAGCGTCTGCGACGCGGCGCTCACGGGAGAGCAGAGCATCGGTCCCCAGGGGCAGGCGAAACTCAGCATCGACAAACGCAGCGTAACGTACGGGAGAAGGTGGTTAAATCCAGAGGCACCGCAGCGGGGCGCAGGGAAGGTACAAAAGGGTGAACAAGGACAGGCAGGGAGCGCGGGGTGCCCAGGGGAACCGGGAACACCAGGTCTCAAAACGCTGCCCCCTCCCCACACGCCACATCGACAACGCGCAGCGAGGCTTGACCCAGCCAGTCCCAGCAACACGGAGCGCACGGGAGCGTTTTCCTGCCCCCCGTCCGTTCTGGAGGGACTCACGTGAGCACGTAGGACCGGGAGAGCAAAAGCAACCTCTGGATAGATAAACTTCCACTCAGGCTTAAAGCAAAGGCAGCTCCCAGCCCTGAGAGCCATTAGATGCCTTTGCCTTAATGAAGCATTAAGCCTCAGGCTGCTGAGTGATGAGGATTTAACATTGATACCATTAACCATGTAATTGCTTGTCAATTTAGAGGAGATGCTCAGCCGGCACGGAGGCACAGGCAGGACCCTCCGCTTGCCGGCACGACCCACCGCGCTCCTCGGGCACGAGAGCAGCGCCACGCCAAGTGCCAGCCCGGTGACAAGGCCAGGCAGCAGGGACAGATGCCTCCGAAAGCCACAAAATCCCCATCCGTCCACATCCAGCAGCGAGTGGTGAGCGGTGCCATGTGCCGCCCCCGGTGCATCACCCTCTGCCTCCCCACGGCCGGCACTCCAAGCAGCTCCGGAGCTTCTCCTCCTCCCCTGAAAATATTTCAAATGAGAACCTGGGTTTTGGCAGACAGGCGGCTCTGGAAGCAATACCTGGCAGCAGATGAAGGCAAGGGTCTCTTAAATGGTCAGCTTTGGACAGCGCGAGACGTTCGGTTTCTCTGCTGGATTCCCTCTAGCGGGGCTCCGGTACGATTCGGGCCCCAAAGCACAATTAATGTGCTGAGACTGTAGCGAATCCAAGTCTCTTTCCTTTTTATTATTCTTAATTACTCTTCCATCTGTGCAGCGCAGTGCTGCTCCAGACCCGGCCAGGCTGCCTGGACAGCCGCCCATCACCCCCGGCCTGCCCGGGATTCTCGTTTCCACCGCACAGCTTCACATGGAGGCAACAGCACCCACCAGCACCCACCAGCAGGGCCTGGGGTGCCCCCGCAGCCTGGCCCCATCCCCCGGAGCAGACAGGGGTGGGAAGGCACCAACCGACCCTGCTGAGGGGCAGCTGGTGTGGAACAGGCTCAGGACACCCACCCCAGGCTGAAAGCCCTCCTGGCAAAGCTCAAGACCCCACGGGCAGCCTTGAAGACGTGCCTCATGCATCTCTGGTGTGCTCAGGCACTGCGCCAGCAAACCCTTGCACAGGTCTGCAAGCAGGCCACCTGAAGTAAAAACCTAGTTCGTGCCACCTTCCCTCTTCTCCAAGTCTGTCAAGTTGGTTGATGCACCCTCAGTACCAAGGTGCGGGTGTTGCACTGGCAAACGCGTTGCACAGTGTGGGTGTTGCATAGTACGGGTGTTGCACCGTACGGGTGTTGCACAGCACCGGCTGAGCTGCTGTCCCGGTGCCCGTCCCCATCATGGGCACCCGGCTCCGTCATCCCCACCCCGGCTCCGCCGTCCCCATCCCCAGCGCTGGCGCCCCAGGGGGCCCGCGGAGCCCCTTCCAGGTCACTGGGCAGCGGCACCGCCCGCTCCGCTGCACACACACCCGAGAGCGCGGCCGGGACACACACAGCTCACCGCATCACCACCCTTCTTGATGTCATCGTTATTATTTCCGTGCTGAAGGGAGAACCCGCTGTCCCTCCCCGCGCACACCACCCCAAAGCCCTTTGGCCAGCCCGGCTCGCGGATGGGCGGGCGGCAGAGCCGGGGCCGGGCCGTGCGGGTCCCCCCGGCCGCTCCAGCCCTGGCAGCTGCTCGGGAAGGGGCCCCGCAGCCCCCAGCCGCCCGTGGGAGCCGGGCCGGCCCCACACCTCGAGGGAGGGCCCCACAGCTCCCGGCAGCTCCAGAGCTGCTCCCGCCCCCCAGCAGCCTGTGCCCCAGACCCGTAACCCCGAGGGCGCCCTGGGGTGCAGGGGCTGCCACCTCCCCACGCAGACACCCAGATCGACACCGACTGGGATTCCTCTGTCGCTTACACCATACCGGGCACGCACGACTGCTGCACCGGGCAGAGCTCTCAGCCCCAGCCCGAGCACAGGCAAGAGATTTGGTAACAGCAGGTGAACTAAAAGAGCATCAAATCCATCTCCTTTTTGCTCCTCCTCTATCCCTTCTCCACACCATCCCTGCTGGGCACCAGGAGACAAACACCACGGGCAGGGATCCCCACCATCATCTATTCTCCATTCACCAAAAAATCCCCTTCTGGCAGGAAAAAGGCAGCGGCTGCGGGAAACACATGGAGTTGCTCAGAGCTGGGGACATCCCTCCATGACAACCTTCCCATCCCTCCACCACCACCTTCCCATCCCTCCACCACGACCTTTCTGCTTCCAAAGCCCCAACTCTGAGCTCCCCAAACAACACCTTCCCTGTTCATTTTCTGCATCGTCCTCTTTGCTCCTCAGGGTTCACTGTCTAAGGGTCCCATAAACACAAAAACATGGATGTTTTCTAGAAAACATCCTCCGCCAGGCCTGCAGGAGCTGAGTTTCTGAAGGACGGCGTCTGGCTGGGATGGAGTTCTCCTCCTGGCCAGGGTCAGCCCCCAAAAAGATCAATAGAAATGTTCAATTAGCCCCCAGTTCAATTAGCTCACAAAGCACGGGGCCAGCAGCACCAGCCGGGTTAAGGGGCTGAGAAGGGAGGACACCACGCACCCACACTCATCCTCATGTGCCACAGCACCGCTGGCGCTCCCTAAGGACCTTTCCTGGGGCGAAGGGAGAGCAACGGGCAAACACTGAGGTACTGCAGAGAAAAAGACACTTGAACACAAGTAACGCTTAAGTGAAAACCTAATTTCCCACTAAAACAGCTTTCTGATGGAAAAAATTACAACCAACCCTAACTGGCATCATAATGAAGAGTCACAGCCACACCGCCGGTAACCTCACCACGGCCAGAAGGCACTTGTGCGTTGCAAGCCGACTCACAAGCCCTTTTGCACCAGAACTGCTGAGATGTCTGTGCAGAAAAGCCAGGCGAGCTCCCCTGTCCCCGTCCCGCTCGGGGACACCCGCGGCATCCCTTCTTGTGCGGCTCGGGGGGACCCAGCACCGAGTAAAGCCTTCGTCCTCAGGTTTACCCACCCTCTTCAAAAACCAGCGGGCCGGTGGAAGGGGAAGGTTATTTGCAGAGTCTCTGCGGTAGCCCCAAGCAGCTGGTTACAGGTCAGGAAAAAAGTGCCATGTAATTCTCCACCTGATGCTCTGCCAGAGTCATTTGTGGGCCCCGCTGGGAGCCGGAGAGGAGGAAAGCACTTATTGCGTTTTAACGGGGTATAAATCTCTTCATTTCGGTAGGAAAACATCTGCGAAATCTGTTGTGAAGGGGATGAAGAGGACTCGCAGAGGGACAGTGCCGCCCCCCCGGCGGTGACAGCGATGCCATCGCCAGCTCCGGCACGGGGGATGCGGGGACACGGAGCCCGGGCGCTGGGCTGGAGGCAGCTCAGAGAAAAATCAAATTATCGGGGATGGGAGAGGCTGATTCATGTGCAAATCTTCCGGCTGGGAGAGCGTGGGGAGCGAGGAGGCGCAGGGCAGGAGCTCGGGGCGCGCTGTCGGAGGAAACCCCGCTGCCATCAAAGGCAAACTTTGCATAAGCACCAGGAACCTGCTGGCAGCGGGAAGTTTACCCGGGTGCAACTCCTGAGCACGGGGTTGCACATAACCCCCCGTTGGGGACGGGACCCCGCGGGACCCACGGCACCCGCAGGATGGAGGGGGCTCAGCGCCAGGCTGACGCCAACACACGGACATAAAACTCTCCAGCAACACTGGATTTGGAGATTCGCAATAGAAGCTGAATAAGTCCCTGAGGATCCAGACGAGGACCTGCCCCCTCACTGAGCAAAGGATGGAGGAAAAGGCCCCTCTGCCCCCCAAGTTAGGGCCGACCCCACTGCAGAGGGGCCAGCAGGTGCCCCCCTGCCCCGCTGCTCCCAATTAGCTGTGTTAACACCCGGCAGGATCAAAGAGCGCAGTCATTACACAGCAGCTGCAGAAAAACCATCATTCCTACGGCAGAGAAACTTCAAATGGCGAAGAAAACCAATTCTCCCCAGAAAGGCGAGATTGCCGCACGCAACCTGGGCAGCCCTCCCCAGCACAGCCAGCTCGAGAGGCATTCAAAACGTAGATTATCAGACATCAGAGATGGAAAAGGGCTGCGCAATGCAATTCATTAATGCCAACCTGCTCGCAGTCCGCACGTCCCATGGCCCAAGCGTGGCAGCAGCTCACGCCGCTCAGAGCCGCGGTGCAGCCCGTGAGCCTCTGCCCAGCAGCAAAACAGCAGCGCAGGAACAGAAGAGGATCCCAGGAGAAAAGCCCAGGGACAGGCTCCCAGTAATGAAGTGGATATCAAAAAAATTATGCCAAGGAAGTAGTTGACCGCACTTATCTAGCGCACATCCTTCCGGCCGCTGCGGTGTGCTGGGATTTTATTTCCCAAGTCTTCTGACAAGCTGAAGGTTCCTTCTGCCTTCCAAGTCTCTGACTGGAAGTTTAGTCCAAAAGGAGCCAAGTTTCGGTCTCTTCCAGTCACGCAGGAAGCCTTTGGAGGTGAGCACCGCTGACCAGCCGGGCCTGGGCTCCCTCAGGTCCCGGGGATCCCCTGCCGGGGGAGCAGGGCCTGGACGGGGAGCACGAGGACGGGGCAGGCACAGAACCCCAAAACCAAAGGGACACAAAACCACCGCTGTAAGGGGAACAACAGTTCTGGGGGGACAGGCAGAGCCACAGCACCCCAGCAGCATCGAGGGGTGCAGAGGGGGATCGGGCAGGCGACGCGCGGGTGCCAGCTGGATGTCACCTCCTCGCTGCCACCGCCCCGCACGTCACCTCGCTTTTCAGGGGCACCAAGGAGTTAAACGTGTTTTATTTTCTACTAAAGGACCGCGCCAGTGTTAGAGAGATGCTCTTGGAAATGGTTTCTCCTGGGGAAGAGCACCCTGGGACACAGGGGGCTGCCCAGCACCCCCACGGCAGGCAGGGCCCCCCTGTCCCCCCTGTCCCCCCGTCCCCGGCCCAGGAGCAGATCAAAGCGCTGGGTATTTACCTCCTGGCTGGGTGCGGGACACTGGCCCTTTCTGATGGGGCTTTTCATCCCTATTAGGGCCGTGAAAGGCTGAGCTATGAGATCAGCTGCCAGGGGCTGTCCGGGGACAGCGCTGAGCCGAAAAGGTCAGGAGGGAGGAGGAGAAGAGAAAAGAGGCAGAGGCTTAAGGGACAGGGCTCAACAAAATCGCATTTACTCTGGTCACGGTCTTCAGACAAGCCTCCAAGACAAGGAACCGCGTGTTGTCTAAGGGCCATTATTTGGGTTTGACACGTCCAGCGCCCGGGCTTTGAAGTCGGGAGCGGGACACCGTTCGAGACCCGTGTGTCCCCACCAGCTCCCCGCAGCGCCTCCCCAGGGCTCCCCACCCCTGCTCCCCGCGGGACGGGGATGGAGCCGCAAATCCAGGCCCCAAAAGCAGGCGGTTGTGCCCGCCCGGCCCCGGCGTTCCGCCTCGCGCAGCTGAGTCGCAGGCCGGCGGGACGAGGACGCGGCGCATCCGCCGAGAGACCGGCCCGCGGGTGGGGAACGAGGAAGCCGGCTAATTGGGGTTCCTTTTATCAGCACAAGTTCACAGCTCTCATCACAGCATCAAACGGCGCTTTGGCTTTCAACTCCATCTCCACCAAACAAGTTGTGGGATGGAAGATGAGGAGCACATGAAAGTGGCCACATTCAAATGCAATCGGCAGAGAAAGGCAGCAAAGAGCTGGCGGGGTGACAAAGCACCCGGGGGTGCGCCCGCCCCCCGCACGGCACCCAGAGACGGGCAGAAGGAACCAGGGAGGAAATTATTAAATACCAAGGGCTGCAGAAAGGAACTCGAGCGGTTCCGCAGACGCTCGCACACGCTGGAAGGGGCTGACGGGTTCCCAAACCAACGGCAGCTATTTCAGAAGCTGGGGGAGAACAGCCAGAAAAGCCAGTACGGCAACATGTCCCCAAATTAAAAAAAAAAAAAGAGGAGGATGATTCTGGCAGTTGGCAGTATATAGGTGACCCCCTTCTCCACCCTGCAACACAAGCGATAGAAAAACGCTGATGCAGAAGGGCCCGTGTCGCAGAGAAAGCGATGGTTTACAACAAATAGTTCTTGCCAGGTTAAGTCTAATTGTATCTAAAAACAGAAATGCAAGACAAGGGGTTTAAAGAAAGACTCAGGGTAATATATCTGGTCTCGCTGAATCCTGCTGCCAAAAAGCGTTAGATTGGATTACGAACATTATTACATCAAAAATGGATTGAAGGGCTTAAAGACGAACAATAAACAGCAAACGCATTAGATTTGTGGGGCAAACATCTACCGCGGCCTTGCTTTTACTTGAGCGTTTTCACCCAACGAGGTCTCCCTGCCTCAAACGGGCTCACGGCAGAGGTGGGAGATCGGGACCCTGCGCGGGGACAGGCAGGAGGTGCCACCGGGAGAAACAATCACAGCGCTGCCCGCCACATCTGGAAACAGCTGGGGGCTCCTCAGGCCGTCCCCCTGCCAGGACACGGGGATTAATGCCTCTCTGCCCAGGCACCTCATTACCAGAGATAGGAAAACTGGAGCAAGTTCAAAGAGCAGCAGCAAAGGCACCCAGGAGCTGGAGCGAACGAGGGGAGGGAGCGGAACCTGCCGGGCGGGCTGGGGCTGCCCCAGAGCGCCCCCGGAGCGCAGGAGCGGGCAGGGAGAGGCCCCGTTTGCCAAGGCAGCAGGGGAAACCTCAGAAACTGGTAAAAAACAAGGCTTAGGAGAAAGGATGGCATGGGCAGGTGACCCGAGGGCGCGAAGCGGGACCCTCATCCCACCTCCACGACAGCGCCTTCACACACAGCCTTCGGTTTTCATCATCCTACAGGCTCCTGCGAGCCTAAGAAGCAATCGGATGGATGTTTTAAGTACTCGGACATGTTCTTCCCTCCCATTTGAGCCATTCACAAGCAGCCAGCTCCTCCACCAGCTTGGCAGGGGTGACAGGAAGAGTAACCACGTCTGCTCACGACCAGAAGCACCGTCTGCCTTGAGCAGGACGGCGTGGACGACCCAAACCCCACAGCAGCACCCGCATCCACGCACACAGCTCTGCGGGTACGAGCGGCCCCGCCGCCCGCCCGCCCACGGCTCTGTGCTTGGCCAAGGAATCCCCAAAAGGACTTTCTTTTGGGGGAAAAAAGCAAGAATTCATTCCTGTTCGACCTCACCTCCATCTGCCCGTAGCATGCGGTGGCTTTGCAGGGAGGGGACAGGACATTGGGGACAGGACACTCGAACCCAGACACCAGGCGGGGCGGCAGCCGCGGGAGCCCAGGGACAGGAGGAACCACGGGCTGCCCTGGCCCCAAAGTCTGCCCTGGAGCAAACACCCAGCTCCCAAATCCTGGGGGACGGTGCCCCATGTCTTGCTGTAACCCTTGTCCTCCACCAAGCCCATTTCCAGCAGGGACCTGCGGGCAGGAGCTGCTGCATCTTGGTTATGAAAAAGTTCAGGAAAAAGCATCACCTTCCCCTGCCCAGCCCCGGAGGAGACGGTGCTCTTGTGGAATCACCAAATCATTTGTGTTGGAAAAGCCCCTCAAGATCATCAAAACCAACCACTGACCAAACTCTGGCACTGCCCCGTGTCCTGAGAACCTCATCTCCGCCTGTCCAACCCTGCAGGGATGGTGACTCCAGCACTGCCCTGGGCAGCCTGTTCCAATGCCCCACAGCCCTTTCCAGGAAAAAAAGATTCCTAATATCCAATCTAAACCTTTTTTACCGAAATCCTGGGGCTGGCGCGAGGGAACTCAGCGCACGGCTTCGGCGAGGACGGGGAGAGGTGACGTTCGCTTTCAAAAGCCTTTTCCATTGCTAAGCCCAGGGCTGGGGCCGTGTCCCTCCGTGATAAAAGTGTCCCTAAACAAGGCCTGGCATATCCAAGGCGAGGGCGAGGGGGGGCAGCCCTGAATGGGAGGGACCCTGGGAGGCGCCCTGGTTTCGGGGGGAAGGTTTTCCAGCTGGGGGACAAGCGGCACACGTCCCCCTGCCACCCCGCTCCCCTCCGCCACAGCAGCGCTTCCCCCGGCTTAGGGCAGCCGGCAAATGAAAAGAGAGGAAAAAAAAGAGAAAAAGAAATCCTTTTGTGTCAAGGCAAAGCTTGGGGAGAGGGGAGGAGGAAAAAAAATAAAAAAAGCCAACACGTGGGTGGTCTGCTCGGGAGACTCCTGACTTTGTTTTTTTGGCTATTTTATTTCTTGGCAGAAAAGAGCTCCCGGGGCTGCTCGGCAGAGGGTCCGGCCAGATCACAGGAGCATCCTCAGCCCACCCAGGGGCCAAAGTTCAGCTGGCAGCGCCCGCCCGCTCCCAGCGCCGAGGGGAATCGCTTCAAAGCACAGAGGAGTCAAGAGAAATTAAAGTCAGAAACGGTCCGAGCAAGGGGCAGAGCTGGGGGGGGACCCTGCGGGGATGCCCTGAGCACCCCCGCTCGCTGCATCCCTCTACAGATGCTGCAATGGGGAGGCTGGAGAATAAGAGGATAAATATGATTTTATGGTTGTACGTAGGGAGGTTCACCGCACCTGGGGATGAAAGCAGGATTGCATTACAATAAATACCTAGATATGGACTCAACCAAAACTCCGACGGGATGCGCTTTTGCCGGCACAGCGCAGCTCGCAAAATCCCATCCGCGCATCCCGTCGGCGCGATGGTGACCCAGCTTTCTATATGAAATGCAAAGCAGTTCCTTAAATCTGGCGCAATTTAAGAGCCCGGTGAACCCCCTCTTTGCAATGCCAGGGACCCCACGCTTCATCCCTGGCGCTTCATCAGGCTGCTGAGCTCATTCCGGGGAACATATTCGTCTTTTTGGGGGGCTGAGGGTCCCACGGGACGCCGCTTTCAGCCCCCGTGGGCCCTTTGGCTTTCTGTGCACCGGCTTTACTCAGATTATTCTGCAGCAAAACTACAGGCAGCCCCATCCCCACGGGGGGCACCAAAAAAATCCAGCATCACCGTGACACCGCGCTACAGCACAGCACCTCCTGCCCCAGCTGCACCCCCTCCAACGGCAGAGATTTCAGGCTAAAAATACGCTGTTTACCGACTGAAAAGCAGCAGCTCCCACGGCTCGGGTGACCTCTGCGCCGCGCTGCTCGCCGGCGAGCCCACGGCATGTGACAACCAGGGGACAGACGAGCCGCGCGGCCACCGTGCCCTTTGCTTGGCCACCGTGCCCTTCGCTCGGCCGCGGGTTCGCACGCCATGTGCCAAGCCAGGAGGAAAGAGCGGGGATGAGGAGCAGCCGAGCTGGGGAAGAGCCCAGCACTGCCAAACCGGCTGCCGAGGGACAGCTGAGCTCCCCGGAGTGCTCCCTCCGTCCACGAGCGGGCACCCGCAGATACAGCCCTGTGCAATGGTTTACTGCACACACCAACCACGGGCTCCGAGAAAATTCAGCTCTCCTTCCCTCTCCGCTCCTCAAAGCCATGTTATACAACCACAGAATCAGTTTGGTTGGAAGACGTCCTCAATCAAGATCATTGAGTCCAACCGTTAACCCAACGCTGGCACTAACCCGTGTCCCTGAGAACCTCATCTCTGTGTCTTTTAAAAAAACCCAGGGACAGAGGTGTTTAAAAGGTCTCATCCCAAGAAACAAGAGGAACAGGCCAATATGCGGAATCTGACAGCCATTTAGACCACAGCAAGGACTGGGCAGCACCAGCGGGGCTGCTCTTGGGTGCAGCACCCAGGGGGGAGGACGAGCATTGCCCGGGTCACCGTTCCTCCCCACCCCGACTGCCCCCCGGCAAAGCCCCACAGGAAATGCCCTGCAAGGCCTCCAAAGCCGGCAGCAAACAACAACCTCCAGCCGTGACGGTGCTCCGGCCACACGCTGTCCCTCCGCGCCACCCCGGCTGGGGGACGCGCTCCTGCTCCCAGGGGACACAGCACAGCAGCCAGACACGGGCCGGTGACCCGCTCGGCCAGACACACATTCCTCCCCACTTCTCCCATCCAGCGGGAAATATTTTCCGTACGTGTCAGCTCTTTGCACCAGCCAAGTCGTGAGCAAGCGCCTGGTGACACTGTCCAGGCCCCCACGGCCGCCCTGAGCCGGGGCTGGCGACGAGGAAGAGGAGGGCGACTCACATGTGATGAAGTAATCCTGCTGCCGCTTGAACTCCAGGCCCATGTAGTTGGGGCTGAACTCCTGAAACTTGATGGTGAAGCGAATCTCCTGCTCGGGCCGGTTGCACGTCACCAGCACGTTGGGGTCCATGACGGTGCTGCAGGCATCGGCCTGGTCCTTCTTCACCAGGTACAGCTTGTAGTACTCGTAAGGCTTGGACGGCTCCGCCTTGGGGCAGATGATGTCCAGTTTATCCCCAATCTCCGGGTAGATGACCAGCCCCTTCCCGCTCATGAACCTGGAAGAGAGGAGGGCGAGAGTTCAGCCACACGCAGGCAGCGGGGCCACTGCAGCACATCCCACCCCATGCAGAACCCCAGTTTGTGCTTAAACCCTGCTGCTTTAGAACCACAGATGGTTTGTGTTGAAGGGACCTTCCCCGCTCCCCCAGTGCCCCCCCTGCCATGACAGGGACATCTTCACCAGCTCAGGTTCTCAGAGCCCCGTCCAGCCTGGCCTGGGATGTCCCCAGGGATGGTTCATGGGTTCCAGGATGGCTCTCACCACCCTCAGGGACAACAATTTCATACTCTTCCAGCCCTCGGACCATTTCTGTGACCTAAATTCGTGTCTTTCCCTCTGCAAGATGTTTTTTGACACCACAATAAAGTTCTCCTCTCTCTTCACCATCACTGCACGGGCAAGGAGCTGCTGCAGGCTCCCACCAACAAAACCAGGGCCCTGTTTGGTGCAGCCCCGCTCCCCAGCCCTCCCGCCGTGCCCAGGGCGAGCACCCTTCCCAAACCCTTGCCCGCCACCCAAAAGGGGACGGAGCCTTCCCACCAAGGGCTGCGGAGACGCCGCGGCTCTGCCCCACGGCCAGGCAAGGAGGTTCCTGCAGGGACAGGCGGTAATTAGGCACGGGGAGAAGCCCTGACAATGGGGTGCGGGGAGGGATCCCTTCCACGCCCCGGCTCCCCGAGGAATTCCTGCCCTTAAATGGAAGGGAGGGAAGCATCCTGCAGGACAACTTCTGCTAAGCCGGGCTCAACGGCGTGCCCAGGAGCGTGGGAGGACCGGATGGAGAGGAGCAAGGAGGGAGGAAAGCTATTTGGGGCTGGAAGGCAGGGCACTGCGAAGGGAAGGCAGGCACCATGCTGATAATTACCATTCAGATTTCATTATTGTGGAGCAATGCTCCGATTTTTTTTTTTCCAGCATGAAGTAGAGGATTAGGGCACCAAGGAGGGGAAGCAGCAGATCATCTACTTTGATGTAGACTACATAATGCATTCTTGATGGAAGATAAGGTGGGAACGGATGTTCCTGCAAAGTTCTCTCTGCTGCAACTCCCTGGTGCAATTTGGGCACGGTGAAAACCGAAGCGTGTGCTTCGGCCGGCTGCACACCACGGCCTTCCCCTGTGCTCCTGGACACGACGAGTCCCGTCCCAGCCCGGCAGTCGGGTGGGGGGACGGGACATCTCCCCCGAGCCAGCGCCCCGGCTGGGGCTGCGGGCACCGCGGCACGGAGATCAAACGCACAAGCCCAACCTGCTCCGGTACAAGTCTTAGCAAGAAGACAGGGAGCCGAACCCAGCGCCTGAGCGGCCCAGGAGCCCCCGCAGATCCGAGCGGGCCGGGAGGAGGCAGGAGCGGCCCGAGCCCAAGCACACCCCGAGCCCACGCACAGCCCGAGCCCACGCACAGCCCAATGCCCTTGGCAAGGGCTCCGGAGCTCGGTGCCAGCTGTAACAGCAAGGACAGACAGACAGACACCAGCTGCACCTCCGAGGGTGCAGCCCTGGCCCCAGGAGCAGAGCGAAGGCACAGGGACAGGCCCCTTCACCCTCACTGCTCCCAGTTCAGGCGGGTTTACCTGTCCCATCCTCCCTGCTCAGATGCGGCTCTGCCTCCACCACCCCAGCTCCAGCGATGCCCAGGGCAGCACCGCGGCCACGGGGGGACAGTCGGGACCACCCCAACCCCGGCACCGGTGGTACAGTGGCTGCACCTCCGCCACACAAGATTGTGAGGAGCAATCAACTTTTGTAAAAGGCACTTCTGGAAGAAGGCGATGCAGCAAACCCATGAAAGAACAGAAAAATTAACCCCCGCAGGCCCGGTGCGGGTGGGACGCTGCCCCGCGCCACCGCCGCGGCGGAGCCCGGCTCCATCCCAAGTAGGTCACTGGTCCGCAGCCAGCACGCCGCTCCCAGCGCCCCGGAGCGATAGATAGCGCTTCCCCCGGGCCGGACCCTGACGCAACCCCAGCAGCCGCCGAGCAGCCGGGGATGCAAAGGAGCCCCCGAACCCCGCCCCACAGACACGGCACAAGTGAACATGTGCACAAGTGAACATGTGCACAACTGAACATGCGCACAAGTGAACACGCGCACAACTGAACATGTGCACAAGTGAACACGCGCACAAGTGAACACGCGCACAAGTGAACATGTGCACAAGTGAACACGCGCACAAGTGAACACGCGCACAAGTGAACACGCGCACGCTCGCTGGCGGCTCCCACCCCGAGAGGTGGCTGGATCCCACACTCGGGGCTGAGTCAGAGCCTTTTTGGCACAAGTCTCCCCAGGTGACTCAGACTCCCTCCTCCAGCCCCTGCCAGCTCCCTCCTGCTCCCGAGATGCTGAAGAGGAAGCCACAAACAAGTCGAGCAGATGCCTCGTAACGCCGGGGTGGGAGGAGAAGGCTCCTATCTGTCCCCCATCTCCAGACCAGCACACCGCCTTGGCCAAAGCCTCGGCCAACACCTCCAAACCACCCGGCCCAGGGACACCAGCCTGCGCCCACGGCACGGCCGGCACCAGGGCACGCTGATTTTTCAGCGGGGGAAAGGCCAAAAACCAACCGAGGGAGCCGAGAACATCCCAGCACCACATCCTGCTGGCACCTCCTCATCCTGCAAAACTCAGCAAGACGGCCTGCGCTGGTTTTATTTGTTTGAAGGATAAAACGACGAGCCAAATTTCTTCTACAAGCGCTCTGCCTCAGCTTCAGAAGCACAAAGCGTCCGCCTGGGAACTGGCCCAGGAACGTTTTCCAGATCTCCTACGCGATCACGGAGCAGGACGGAGCTACCAGCCCTTCATCGCACGGGGGTGCTGGGGGTGCCCCCGGCGCTGCTCCTGCCAGCGCCCTCCCACCCGCACACACACGTTTTACCCTTTGTCCTCCAATTTCCCCGATCTTTTCTCCTCCATTTCCCCCTTAGTGTCCTCCCTCTCTTATTTAAAAGCAGGGCTGTTTTCCAGCCAAGAGGCCGGGCAGCACGAGCCATGAAGATAAACCCCGAAGATAAACCCCTCTCACTGCTCTTCAAGCTCCTAACCACACATCAAGGTTGGTTTTTCTCCGAAAATTTCGCTTTGTCATTTGACCATCCTAAGAAGAGTGACAGCAGTTCCCATCAGGCAAGAGGCCAGTTCTCCAGGAAATTTCCCTTTAAAATACAGAAGGTGAAAAGTAACATTTGTCACAAGAAGAGCAGAGAAAAAAATGGAATATTACAGTGAAGAGTATGAGAAATCATGCTTCAGAAGGCAAAAAAGAACTGTGCTCTTGACTTGTCTTTACAAGGACACATCTTCAAACTTGTCGTAACTGGGAAGAATGAACAGATCTCCCTTTAAATTACCAGGGAACTCCACTGTGCCCTCAGAGCACACGCTGTAATTTGGGGGGGATATGCTGCACCCTCCATGCATCACAGTTCATTTCCCTGTTTTAAAGAGAGAAGGGAAAAAAAGAGAAACCGAAATTCAACTCAAGCTTAATGCTGAAACTAAGACTGACAGCCGCACAGCAGCACGCTCTGGGACACAGGCTCACCAGACAGCTGGACCCCGAGGGCGGCTGCTGCTCCAACCCACAACCTCCCAAAATCCCCGTTTCCCACCCCGCACGCACCTTCCCCCCCACCCGCTCCCCTCCATCTCTTGAGAGGACTGATTTATTCAGCACCGGTACTACCACCACTTAGCAGCTCACAGATAACATCTCAGCATCCCCTCTCCTGGTGTGAAGGTGGGGGGAAAGATTAACTACAGCCATTAAAGTTTAAAAACAATTTCTTTTTGCCGGTGCTGCACCCGGCTGAGCAGAGCGTGCTCTGCGCGCTGGGTATCACCAGCTCCATCGCTGAAGGGGATCTTTGGGTGGCACCTGCAGCTCCCACCCGCAGAGCATCCCAGTGTCCCCAGCCTCGGCCCCCGGCTCCCGGCCCCGCAGGTTCCTTGGGAGCGATCAGGTGGCAGCGTCCAATTTCCTCATTGTTTCGGGAGGTGTTTTCTGATGGGAAAGGTGAAAAGGGTATTTGTGAGCCTTGTAAACCGATTCCTCCGAGTTGGGTAAACAAGGGGAGCTCTGTTGGCAGCGGGATGCCGGGATGCCGGAGCAGAGAGACGGGATTAAAGAGCGGCCTCTCCCCTGCCCCGAGCTGGGGGGCCGCTGGCGGGGACCCCCACCCCCTGCAGCCCCTCTCACCAGCATGGGGGGGTTAATCCCTGCTCAGGGCTCCAAAAAGCCCCAGACAGAGTGAACTGGGAGGGCTGCAAGTGGGACCTGCTGGAACGGCCACAGGCAGGGGCTGGCACCCCAGCATCGCAGTTTGGGGACAGACATTTCAGCAGGGTCTGTGGCCACAGGACAAGGGGTGATGGTTTTAAACTAAAGGAGGGAGATTCAGGCTGGACGTGAGGAGGAAATTGTTGCCCTGAGGGTGGTGAGAGCCTGGCCCAGGTTCCCAGAGAGGTGGTGGCTGAACCATCCCTGGAGACATCCCAGGCCAGGCTGGACGGGGCTCTGAGAACCTGAGCTGCTGAAGATGTCCCTGTCATGGCAGGGGGGGCACTGGAGGAGCTGGGAAGGTCCCTTCCACACAAACCATCCTGTGATTCACAGACCCACAACACGCTGAGGATGCTCGGGAGCCCTGGTGCGAACACCAGCACAGCGATGCTGTCCGTCCACCCAGGTGCTCACACCTCGGTGTCGGGGGGGACCAGCACCGCGGGGACCCCAACCGGCACCGCGTGGGGTGACGTGCTCCATCCCCCCGCCAACAGGGGCTCTGCAGGCCCAGGAGCACGGGCTGAGAAGGAAAACCACCAAGTTTGGCCGGAGCAAGCTCAGGCCTCGAGCGGGACGTGGCACCTCCTCATCGCTCCGGTGCACGCGGGCACGCACGGGCTGGTCACGCTCGACGTCAACAGGCGAACACGTTCACAGCAACAGCTGCAAACACAAGTGTCCGACAGTACCCGGCAGCTTTACAAACGGCCTAGCAGTCCTTCAGCTCTTCCTGAAGGAGAACATCACCGGTAAATTGCTTGAAAATATATTTTTTTTAAAGAATGGGTTGATGGACTATCAAACAACATCTCTCCTCCCCAGTCCAGGCGCTCTTCGCGCCACTTGAACCACAAAATCTCTGGGGCAGCGTCACCTTTCTCCACATCCGAGAAACACGACGCACCTGACCTTATTCCAGGCTTTGCAGAAGACAGAACAACATTTACCAACAATCTCATCCTCGGAGAAGATGCTCTAAAGCATTACCGCTGACATACATAAAGATGACATATGCTAAATGCTGTTTTCTTCAAAGAAATCCAAAAATAACTGGATCTTACAAGGAGGACATCTACTTGTGGCGGTGAAAGCGGTTGACGCCTGGCAGAGCGAGGCCCTGCGAGAGGAGGGCAGCGATAACCGAGGTGCATGTGGCACTTTTTAGTATGGTTTTCCTGGTGTCCCGTATTTTCACCAAGCAAGAGACATGGAGGGGTTGGTAGCAAACACTGGGACCTTACTTGGGTGGCACCTTCACAGCACCCTGGCTGAAGTCAAAGAGCATCATCAGACAGGGACAACCACACTGTCCCCGTGAGCTTGGACCGAGAGCATCAGACACCCCGCTTCGTGGGGATGGGGACGGGCTTTCCCGGCATTAAGGAAGGACACCAGCTCCCACCCAACCCACCGCACCTCTAAGAAGCCGAGGACAGTCAAAACAGAGGAATGACACACTGACCCCACCAGCCCAGCCCAGCCCGCCAGCAGCACCCCCAGCCCACTCCCAGGGGCACAGGACCCTTTCTCCTTTTCAGCTCCCATTAAATTCTTGAGAACAATGATATCCACAGAAGGAAGTTAATTACAACTCGGATAAAAAGGTCTCCTGCTCTCCTCGGCCTCCCATCTGTATCTGTCGCCTTCTCCCTTGTTCAGCCGAGTCATTCGTCATTGCGAGAGACGGTAAATAGGAGCACGTGAACCCCCACACTTTTAGATCCCACTTCCTTTATGTGCTCTTCTATAATTAGTCTCCTTTAAAAAGAGCTTTCGATCTTTTTCCCCCCTGCTAATCTATGTATAATTATTTTCACTGCCCTTCTGCAGACCTTTTCTATTTCTGCCGCATCCTTTCGGAGCCGAGGTGGTCAGCACAGAACCGGCAATTTCAGGTGACTCTTTTCTCAAAGCAGCCTCAGATCTCCTTCGCTCCTTCAGCCTCCACCACTCCAAGAGATACTTTTCAGCTATTCATAGCAGCACCTTCCAGCCCCCCCAGCTTCCACCCGCGGGCAAGAGGATCCGAGCCCCCGCGGCCCCACGGGCCATCCCGTCCCGTCCCCCCCAGACACACTCTAAGGCCCTTTTTCCACATGGCGGGTTTAATGAGGCCCATTCAACCCTCCCAAAGACAAAAGGCCCTTCTCGTTTCCAAACGGATTTACACGACGCATCAGTGAGGCATAAACGGGTTGCCATGGCAACCCGCACCCCGACCCCCCCCTTCCCACAGGGATGCCATTTTCTAACTCCACTGCTCCCCAAAAACCCCTGTTGCTTTCCTATCAGCTGTAAGGCTTGGCACAGGCTGGTAAAACACCCACCCCACCCAAAAGTGACCCCCCCGTTGCCAGGGATGACGTTTTCTGAGATGAACTGCGAAGATGCTCCAGGCGGTGCCCCCCGGTAGCTCTGCACCGTCACCGACCGCAGGTCACGGGCAAGCCGGGGCTCAAATTAAGCAGAAGGCAAGAAAACACCAGCTGCAGGGGGCACCCGAAACCAAAACACCCTTTTCTGGCCAGAAATCGCTGTGACGCTCAAGGCGGCCCAGGCCAGTCTGTGCTCAAGCCCCAGCTCCCCACATCCGCCCGTGGGAAGCCGGCGGCTTTGGCAATGCCAGGAGGCCACTCCAAGGCTTCACAGACAACGCCGAGTAACCATAAACCTCACATTCAACGCTTGGTACCATAATTCTCCCCAACTGGCTTCAATTGCTGAAGGCCGAGAGAGCACCTTGCTGACCCCGGGTGGGAAGCAGGGGAGATCCCACCACCAAACCGTAAAGGGACACGGCCCAGTTGTACCTGATTAGCAAATGGAGAAAGACCAGAGAAAACCTATTTTATCATGAAAACACACACAACTGCGGTGCCGTTCTGTACCAGGAGGCTCAGAGGACCAAGGTTCCCAAACCTGCAGCTTGGAGAAGGCTCTGGTGTCCAGCACAGATCCCTTCTCCTTGGGGATGACTCCAGACTTCACCTGCTCCCAGCACGTTTCCACTCCTGGAGCTGCTCTCCAGCCAAACCAACCACCCACCAAGCAGCAACGCAGCCCCTCGGCGCAGATTCTGCTCCCACCGTCCCTGCTCGAGGTGCCACAGCACGTCCAGCAGAGGGACAACCAGCAGAGGGACAGCCAGCAGAGGGACAGCCAGCAGAGGGACACCAGGGAGAAAGGGACAGTCCCCACAGCTCAGCTCTTTGTCCCCTCGGGGGCTCGGCCGGACGGCTCCCAACGCTCATCCGCCACCCAAGGGGACGGTGCCCACCACCCCAATGCCCCAGGGTGGAGGAAGAGGAGGGCGAAGAGGACGAAGGAGAGGAGGAGGAAGGCTCCCAGCCCTCGCAGGACCCAAGCACTGGTGCAAGCAGCCACATGCTGCTCCATCTTCCCACCTCCACGCAGCGCCCGCGCGTCCAGATGCTGCACCCGAACCGTGCAAACAAACTGACATTAACCCAAACCCCGCAAGGGCGGGAGGGGGTAAAAAAAAAGAAACAAAAAGCTGGTAATTGAGGGAGTTTGGAGGAGATTTAATTGGGGCCCGAGCCCTGGCGCAGGCTGCTGCTGCCACCTGCAGCGCTCTCGGCAGCCGGTGCCGCGCGGCCCCGGGGCCCCCGGGATCCCACCGGCACGGCCCGGGGTGCAGGCACCGTTTGGGCAGAACCAGGAGCACCGGGGGCCCCCAGGCTCAATCCCCGCCCTACGCTCAGCCCTGCAAACTCATCATTCTTCAGCATAATAAGCAGCTCCGCCGGTGACGGAACCGAAGGGTTGGCCAAAAAATAAAGGGGGAAAAAAAAAGCGCCATATTTTGTCCCTCAAGTAATATCGTCCTGCACATCGCCTCGGAGAAATAAAGACGAGCCCAGTTATCTAATTAATGCTGTCAAGAAGAGGGGCCCGGGGGGCTGCCGGCGGCCCACAAAGGCGGCGTGGGGAGCGGTGCCCCCCCCCAGCCGCCGGCATCGCCGTCAATGGGGCCCCACGCTGGGAGTGAGGTAAGAGGGGATTCAAAGCGGGGTTTGTCAGGGGTTTTGTTTTTGAAAACGGGGGAGGGGAAGGGGACAGGGCTTGACAAGAGCTGACAGACAACTGAACAAAACCATAAGGGCCATGAATGGCAACACGGCTCTTTAATTGGCGTAGGAATGGAGAGAGAAGTGAGACAATGAGGCGCGGGCAGCGGCGGGGCCGAGGGGCGGGCCGCGCTCACCGCCTGCCCGCACGCTGCCCGCCAGCGGTTGGCAGCTGGATGCTGCAGCCACGACCAGCATCCCCAAAAAAACACCCCCAGTAAACAAGCCAGCAGCAACGAGCAGAGCGCGGCACCCCGGGCAGAAGCCAGAACCCAAAGGCCAAGCGCGGGATGCTGCAGGTATTGAATGATCCGACGGAAGCAGATCAGGTTCCCCGCGTGTGCTTTTCGGCTTTGCTTCGGTTTGGGACGTCCGTGCCCTGGCTGCAGCCCCGCTCATCCGGAGGGGGAAGAGAGGGAGAGGCGGGTTAAAAGGGAACACGGTTGGATCAGCGGGGTTCCCACTCCTTCCCTGACCCCTCCGAAAGAAGACGAAGGAGATTTTCGTCTCCCGGTTCCAAAGCAAAGAATTACTTTGGCAGGGGCCGCGGCGGCGGCTGGGCGCCCATTTGGAAGGGAAAGCAGCGGGAATGTGCCCAAGGAACCCAAGTGCGAGACCTCCCTGCCAAGCCCTGCTCGTTGTCATGCAGATGAATCCCCAGCCGGGACAGAGCAGGCGACTGCGCAATGCGGGGCGGGGGCGCAGGGAACGTGGGCTGGGGGGGCTCAGCCCACCAGACCTGACCCCAACCCCGTGTTTTCTGCAGACCCCCCGTTTCCCAACCTCTCACTTTTCCAGCTCGGTTGGAAACTTGAAGAACGGAAAGCAAACAGCCAAGAGATGAAGTTACAGCCTGCGGTTAGTCCTTGGGCGAGAGGACGCCCCCTCCTCCCTGCACCCCAGGACCCCACACACCCGGATTGCAGCTGGGAGCCCCAAAACCAGCCACCTCCCCTTGGGTGCGACCCTGCACCCCGACCCGGCCAACACCGAGCGCTGCCGGTCACTGCTGCTGTGTCCCCAGGGCTACAGGAGGGGGCCCCAAGCCCCCCAGCTCCCCCCCTGCACCAGCCGCATCCAAAGCAAGGGAACAACCAGCCTCATCCCTTTTTCTGAGGAATTCCACAAAAACAAACCCTGGGGAGCAGCAGGAGGGAACTCCTGGGCCAGGTCCCAGGGAAGCCCCTTCGCTGGCACCCACAGTGTGCCAGGCCTGGCACCTCCCTCCTGGGCGGGTGACAGTCCCCACGCACCCACCCCGCCTGCGAGCAGGTCCGCAGCAGGGCTGGGGCTCAGGGGAACGATGCTGTGGTTTGAAGGGTTAATCCCGACACGAGGAACTGGGCAGGGAGAAGCAGCAAACCCAGCGGCCGGTTCCCCAGAGCCGGTTCCCCAGAGCGCGGCTGCGGGTTGGGAGGCCCGGCCCTGCCCCGACAGGTCCCCCGGGTTTCGGCAGCCCCTGCGCCCCGGGAGCGGCGTCGCCCCTGCCGTGACTCACCGCCCGTCCCTTTGATCTCCCGCTCCCAGATGTGGCCAGACGGGTCCTGTCATCCCGGCTGTGCCACCTTCCCAGGCTGCTGCAAACCAGCGGCCCTCGTGGCATCACCGGGAACTCGCTCGGCTGCAGCTCGCCTTGTACCTCATTAAGACGTCCTTAATCACCCCGCAGTAATGCAGTGCATGTGTACAGGCAGCCCTGCAACAGCTGCCCCAGCAACCCGGGCACGCCGCGTTCCTCACCCCACCGCCCCCACGCTGCGCTCGACCCCCAGCCCACACCACAGGGGTGGCCGGGCCTGCTTTGGGTCTGGGAGAAAAAGCTAAAGAGGAGTCACAGGATCTCAAAGGATGATTTTTTTGTCCCCCCCATGTTTTCCTCCTGCACACCACCCAGGAGCCATCACGAACGCCTGGTGAGCAAGCTCAGCAAGAACGTGAGTCCAGCCTCTGCCCCGTGCTGTGCTCCTGGATGGCACTCAGCGGGGAAGAAAACTGCCCCTTTCTCCCCAGAACCTCCTCCTACTGCTGCCCACATTCTCTCTTCACTGAGAGGTCCAAACCAGGTGCAAAAGCCCCAATTTTCTGCATATCTACAGCCTGTAGCAGAGAGAAACACCCTCCTAAAGGCTTCACCACTGGAAGGGGCTGGGGCCTCCCTGTGCTCCCCCCGCCGCTGCTCCCAGTTTACCCAGTTAAGGGCTGGCACAGCAGCAGCGGAGAGAGGGGCCGGGAGAGAGGCCAGCACAACACAAGAGTGTCAGGTTTAAACCTCCCCTCCTGCCGAAAGAGATCTGGCTCGTACTCGCTTTTATTTTTAGGCCAGATACACGTACGGCTGAACTTTAATAAAATGTACAACCGCCCGCTGGAAACGGGAGAAGGAGCGGGACCAGAAAGGCCATCGGCGTCTCAGGTGTCACAGACGCTGCCAGATCTCAGGACTGACACTCCTCTCCAGCCCTCGTCCCCAGGGATGTCCCCTGACCCCGCTGGGACACACGGCCAGCTCCTGTTCCCAGCGGGAGCTTTAGCAAGGAGTTAAAGAAAGCTCAGGATTTCAACCTAAAAATAAACCAGCCCTCAGGCCTGGGGAGGAGGAGGAGGAGGAGGAGGAGGAGGAGGAGAAGGGCAGAGCACCCAGCCTGCCACCCGCTCTCTCAACCGCTCCAGCCCAGCTCGCAGCCGTTTCCAATCGCCCGCGGACGGGGAGCGTTCCCAGCGCTCCCCTCCCCGCCAAAACCTCCGCCTCGCCACCCACGTACAGGGAACAACGGCGGCGAGATACAGGGAACAATGCCGGCGAGATGAGGGGAACAACGCTGGCGAGATGAGGGGAACAACGGCGGCGAGAGGCAGGGAGCAATGCTGGCGAGGTGCAGGGAACAACGCTGGCGAGGTGCCGCAGGAGACACCAAAGTCCCCCCAACACACAACCTCTTTCTCCCCCCCTCATTTGCTGCCAGACACGATCACCCGGATCCCTGCCCCAAAGCCCCCCAGCCCCGGTCCTCGTCCCACCGGGCTGGGGACAGTCCCCACGATGCCACCACGTTGGGAGCTGCGGGGGGCTGATGCTACCAACCCTTTTATCACAACCGGGAGGCTGTTGCACAGAGGGGATGCTGCCAGCGCGGGGTCTCGGTCACAGCAGTGACACCCACCGTCCCGCACCGAGCCCCAAAGCTCCCCAGCCTCCAACCACCCTGCTCTACCCCAGCAAGCTGAAAGCGTTTCCATCTTGCTTTCCATTTCCGATGTTTTTCTCTCCCCCCCCTTTTTTTTTTTAATTTGTTAAGGAGAAAGTTCAAAACGTTTGCCGTGACTGCGATGCACTAATTTGGAACTTACCGCGGTGTCGACATTGCATTAAGTATTTCTGTCAACCGTGAGGACACACCATGTCTATGTAAGAAATTACACTAGCAATTATAGCTAAAGAGGCATGTAAAATTTAAAAAAAAATTTAATGTATTCAGAAATGATAACTGACATTCTTATTAGGATTAATCTAATTTTAGTAGAGTCATTTATATCCTGCCTCTGGATAAAAAATGAATTTCAATTTTAAAACCTGGATAAAAACTGGCATTTAAAAAAAGTACTTTCAGAAGTCACCCTGCATGATTAAGCGCAATGATAATACGAGAAAGCTTAACGAAAAGCTTTGCCATTAAAGGGGATATTTGTTAAACAAAATGGAAACGAAGATATTTATCAACCTGAGCAGACGGTTTGGGGTAACTGGGCGCTGTCGGGTTTGCGGATGGCCCTGGGTCAGCGGAGAGCAAACCAGCGACCGCGGATAACAGCGAAGGAGCAGGAGGGTGCTCAGGGCTGGCTCCGAGTTTTGTCTTTGGATCCTGCGCCCACGAGCAGGAAAAACCAGGCACCAACCAGTCCTCTTGCAGAAAACCGCGCCGTTGGCCTCGTGTGCTGGTCCCAAGCTGCAACTCGACGGACACCGAGAGTTCGAATGCTAAAGGTCCTGGAAGCCCCCAACGCCCAGAAGGGGACATGAGGAGCCTCTTTGCTCCCTTTTCCAACCCAAGGAGGACGCCTCTCGGCAGCGTGCGCTTCCTGGCACTCACATCTCCACCAACAAAATAACCCCGAAAAGCACGTATCCTTCACAGGACCCTGCTGCCCCAGGCGAGAAACCAGCCGAGATGCCTCCTGCGGGCAGGCAGGTTGCTCCACATCCCCCCCGTGTCCACCTCCTTGTCCCCACGACCACCACACATCACGGTCACCAACTGGGGGATGCTGAGCCCGCCCAGGCCAGGGATGCATGAGAACATGTGAGGACGGGACAGGACCGAGGAACCGGCTCCCAGCAGGGCTGGGACCCCCTCCTCTCGCCCACAGCCCCCAGTTATAACAGCACTGAGCACGTGGGAGAGACACTAAATGTTTTAACAATACGTGGAAGGAGGCAAATGCCAAAGAGGAAGAAAAAAAATCCCGGGCCGATTATTTTATTTTCCACTGACGGTTTCAGGCACGATGGCCAATAAATCCCGATTATGGATTTTAAAAATGCTTCCTGCAGACACTTGGACCATCCAGGCAATTCGGGGCTCTCATAACTCCTGGTTTATGATGGTCATACATGTCAACTCTTCACAGAGCCCAGCTTTTCAATAAAGATGACCATAAACCTAGATTAGAGATTAAAGGACTGACTCAGAAGTTTGTCAGAGGAAGAAACAAGTTTCCCTGCAATTATCTTGCCATTTTTACCGACTAACAGTTCGGTTTCTCGATGGTTTTATACCAGCGGTAAATTTTCGGGCTGCTGACAGCTCCGCGCGCAACAAAAACAACGTGAGGAAGGGGACGGCGGGGAGGGCGCGGGGCCGGGCAGGGGCTCGGCGAGAGCGGGCGATGAGAAGTGACAGCTCTGCTCCTGGGCTCCCACCGCCGGTGACAGCGTGGGGACACAGACACCAGCCCCGACCGACCTCCCGCTCCCCCTCCCAGCCCCGAACAGACGGAATTCTCTCTGGGGAGCAGCACTGGCCTCGTTTCCCCTCCTCGCGCCTCGGCAGGGTCGGTAGTTGCCGAACAGAAGCGCACGAGCACAAGGAAAGGTGACGGGGACCCGTGGTGACCCCCAGCGCCGGGCAGGAGCGGGGACCCCGGGGAGCACCCCGGCCCCCACCGCCAGCAGCCACCTCCCGTCCCCAGCTTGTCACAGCAGCAGCGACGACCGCGACAAAAAACGCCTTTTAAATTCTATAAACGCGCCGTGTGTTTATTGTGCTCGTGTTTCCTGGATGAACACGCCGCTTCCTTTTAATAAGTGCTCTCTTAGGAGAAGGGAAAGGGGAAAAAAAGATTTTAAAAAAGCAGCAGAAAGGAAGGAGGTTGACTCACGGCGAGGCCACATCTCCAGGCAGACGGCAGAGCTGCTGAGGCGGTGCCAAGGACGAGGGCTGGGATCAAAAGGACGAGAGGGGATCAAACACGCAGGAGATGCCGGGGGGAGAAGGTGGGATGCGGCCGGGCCTGGGCTGCAAGAACAAAATGCCCTTTCCCGACATTCAGCCGCTGCTTTCACACTTTGAACGGGACCCTTTAATTGTTGGATTTCATTAAGATGTATCCACAGGGCTGCCCCACACATGGTGATGAGGATGGGGAGGACCAGCAGGAACCATGGGTGCACCCAACAGGAGATGGAAAAAAAAAATAAAATAAAATAATGCCCTTTTCCCCAGCAAATGAAAGAGCCGAGCCCGGAGCTCAGCACGCCAAAGGGGGCCGGTGCCCTTTCTGCCGGTGTCTCTCAAAGTCTATCAAAAAGTCCCATTTACATCAAAATGCACTTCCAGACATGCTTCAATTTTACTTTTCCCCTTTCATCTCCTTCCACCCTCCCGCCCCACCTCGTGGCCCCATTGTCCCCACGGCATCTCGCGCGGTGGAGGGGGCCGAGCGGGCTGCCAGGGTGAAAGGAACTGGAGAAAAAGAAAATAAAAAGCTTTAAACTACGGGAGAAGCCGGAATCGCTCCTGGGCCCGCTCCAGCGGGAGCTCTGACCCCTTCTCCTGCTGCCCGCGGCTTGGCGGCCGCCCCGGGGCCCGGCGCTGGCCGCGTCCCCACCGCGGGGACAAGGGACAGGGGCTGCCACAGCCCCCGCTGCTGCCCAGGCGCTCTGGTCAGGCTCCGCTGACCACAGATGGTTTTAATGAGCTTTGACAAAAGCCTCGGGCAAGGGTTGCAGAATCGACCGTCCTGCGCCGCTCGGCACCCCGCACACCGGTTCGCAGCAAGGCGGCTACTGGTGGCACTGGGACAGCGGGACAAAGCGCCCTGGGCACGGGCAGGACCGCGCAGCCCCGCCGGTAACGAAGCGGATCGAGCTTAAATCCCTCCCTCTGCAGATGAGACCCACGAACGGCCCGTGGAGCTGCACCGCTGCCACCCGGGCCAGGCGCTGCGCGGGTCCCGCCTGCCCTCCTCCAACAACCAGGACCTAACGAGCTCCCTCCCCCCGGCCACGACACCACCACCTCCTCGCCAATGAACTTTGTCAGACCCTTGAAAACAAAGGCACTTTCCTCGGGTTGACCGATCGACGTCCAAGCCCAAGAGTGAAATCGGCTCTGGGTTATGACAAGCGCAAACGAGGTTTAATTCAGGTCTAACCCATTAAAGCTCAGCTCTAGCAGCGCAAACCCCGACGCCTTTCGCCGAGCTCTGTCCACCTCCCCTGACACGGAGCTTTTCCAGCCCTCCCTTCCTATTGTCAGTGTCTATTTTTAACCCCGAGCATTATTTCTCCCTGTGTGACTTCAGACGTTCTCCGGGGACGAGCTGGAATTGCTGAGCTGGTACCAAGCAAAGTGACTCAACTCTCACCTTCACAGGCACAACAGAAATCACAGCAGTAGTAAATTTTCCTCCATTCAACATTTTCCTTTCCCCAAGCTTTGTCCGGGGCTAAAAGCAGGAGGAATTGCGGGCAAGTAAAACCCGTATCCACCAGCAAGCAACAAGTCGGTTTGCTGCTTTTCCTTCCCCAGCACCTCCACCATTGGCTTCATTTAACTCTGTTGCAGTTACCTTGATAAAAATCCTGCATCGACACCCATTGCCAGTGTAAATCAAGGTCAGAACCGTAACCTGAAAACAGGTCTTACGAGTCAAGGCTCCGATCCACCAGGCAGGGGAACCAGCTCAATAAATATGCAGAGAGAGGCACACATCCCTGTGCAGAAGGGAGGCGGCGTTTTCCTGGCGGGGCCCCGGATGACAAACGCTTCATTACTCCCTTTCAGCTGGTCCTCCCGGCCCTGCAGAGCAGTCATTAAGAAGAAGGTCAGCAGCGAAGCCCTTCAAGAATCTCTACCTTCAGGGGAGTTCATCAAAACAACCCACCATTTGCCTTCACCTAAATTCATACAGTGAATAAACCCAACGCCAAACACTCAGAGACATCACATTGCACGAACAACGCGTGTGCGTTAGCTAGATGTTTACACTATTCGGCATTAAGAACTAATAAATAATCATTAACAGCATCACCAGCAATGACGCAACTACCAACAAATCTCTTTAATACGCCAGGAAAGGGATTCTCGCCCCCGTGCCCAACAAGAAGAGACGTTCCCAAGGGAGGGCACAGGACGGACAAGGTCCCTCTGCCAGGTCTCAGACAGGGGGTGAACTGGGGGCACAGGGGATGAGCACCTGCAGGTACCCTAAGGAGAAAGTGCTCTCGGACAAGAGACACAAGAACTTCTCCGCTCCGTTTGCGCACAGGTACGATGCTGCAGCACATTAATGCTTTGCTTGTAAGTTTGATGCCCCACAAGTCTCCAACTGCTTTACAGGCATGGTTGGACTCGATGATCCTGAGGGTCTCTACCAACTGAAATGATTCTATGATTTTAAGAGCTCCTGGGACCTTTAAAGGACGGGCCATGTGCCTCCATCCCCATCCTGCAAGGCACCTCCATCCTCAGACATCTCCATCTCCATCCCCAGCCCACCACACATCTCCATCCCAATCCTGCATGCCTCCATATTCAAAGAGATAAGGAGGGAAAGGCTTTGTGTGGTAGAGCAGGAGCCAGGAGGACCCCACAGCCCCGACATCCCCCTCCCAGGCTGGGGGCAGCAGCAGGAGGCCCCGCAGTGTCCCTGCCACTGTCCCCATCCCACACCGTGCAGCCCACACCCCAAAAAGGAGTAAAACTCATCCAGGAAGTGATACTGGGTGGGCACCGGTGCTTCCCCAGCCCAATGGCACAACCAGCAAACCCCCAGCCCCACATGTGGGTTTGAAGTGGGCACCCACACCCGCCTTCCCAAGCCCACGGGCCCCGCAGGAGGCCAGGGGAGGCGCTTCGGGAAGCCTTGCGTGCCTCTCCGGGATGTGACGAAACCGGCTGAGGAGCACGAAACTGCCTGCGGTGGGTGGGAGCACCCAGGGCGATGCGCTGCGGATTCCCGGGCGCTGTGGGAAGGCGCGGGCGCTCCCGCCCCACGCACGCCCTGCCGGGGCAGCTCCCGCCGGCCAGCACACCCCCCCACAGCCCCAGCCACGGGGGTCACCGGGAGCAGCACCCAGCGCCCACCAACAGCATCAACAGAGAGCGTTCGACCTCCCCGGGACTGGGAACCGCTCCCGGGAAGGGACGCGCACGGGACCCCTGCCCCGGCCATGGGGGATCGCCCCTGGTAGGGCGCTGTGCCCTCCCTGGCCCTTTTGGGAATAAAGTTTAATTTTACAAAGGAAAACAAGAGGAAAATTCCAAGACCTTCAGCCAGCCAGCCTGGGCCACCCCAAGCACTGAGCCCCCAAACCCTGCAGTTTGTCCCTCTCTCCGCCTTCGTCACAGCTGCAGGGACAGGGGGGCCCTGCAGAGCCCCGGCACCATCGCCTGATGGAGGGGACACGGAGCCAAGCCAGTGCCATCGTCCCCAGCGCCCCGTGAGCAGGCTCTCCTCCAGCCCCTGCCTCCACCAACAAGTTTTTCTGTAGTTCAGCTCTCCCTCTGCTGCCCCAATTATCTCAGCAATTAGCCACAGCCCAGGCACCGCTGCCGGGCTGCGGGGAGCGGAGCCGTGCAGGCAGGGCAGGCAAACCGGCCCGCGGCCTTGCAGAATTCACACCAAAGAAGAATAATACAAATTTTAAACCAAACACAGCTGAAAGGGAAATTCCAGCCACCTCCAGCCCTTCGCACCTTCCTGAAGCCCCAACCCAGCCTGGCCCCCGGGTGATGGCACCACGGGGCTCTGCGCAGCACGAGGGAAGGGGCTCTGGAGCCCCCACGGCACCGGGACAGCCCTGCCCCACCTCCCGGGGAAGCATCTCCTCCTCCTCCTCCCGCTGGAGGAAGCCGAACAATGGGATGCGGCAGTGCCAGCTCGGCAGGGGATGCTCATGGACCACCCGCCCGGCTGCCCAGGCACAAGGGACGTGCTGGGGGGGACAGGCAGCGAGCCAGAGCACGGGCAGCTGCCCAGACCCCATCTCGCACTTGGTGCAAAGGGAAGCAACCTGTCCTGCCAACACGGGGGGACACGCGGGAGCCCAGCGCAGACATCACCCCAGGGGAGCTGCGGAGACCCCCCCACAGCAGAGGGGCTGATGCGTTAACCAGACTTTCCCCTACAACAAAATAAAAGTTTGCTGGTTTGTTTAGTTGGTTTTTTTTTTAATTTCTTCTAAAACAATTGGCTAATTGGCCGAGCCCCAGTTCCGTGCTGGGAGCGGATCCCAGGTTCGCTCTTGCGTGAAGCGTTTATTAAAGACACCGGAGCGCAGGGCAAGGCAGAGCCGGGCTGGCCGGGGCAGCGGGGCGGCACCCGCAGCCAGGTGGAAATTTCCCATCGCACCCAGAGGGTGGAAACCCAAAAAATTAATCCCAGCTCTGCCCCGGGCAGGGACTGAGTCAGCGGGACGAGCACCCCGGCTCCCGCACCCTTGGGAGCGAGTATGAGCGAGAGAGGGGGTCTGTTCCCCCCGGGGACGCTGCCCCTGTCCCCACACCCGGGGCCACCCCCTCCTCTCCTCCCTTTAATCCCCAGCCCCAAAGCAAAGCCCTTTTAGGGGAAAGTGTAACGCAATACCTGGAAAATTTCTCCCACCCGCTCTCCGCTGCCGGCTGCCAAATTTAAAACATATTTGCTGCTCCGCCTCGAAGAAACGTAACCTGCTGCCTAATTCCGACACGTTTAGTCTTTGGGGGTGATGAGGAAAAAACACGCCAGGAAAGGGCAGGAATGTTCCTTTGGAGAAGGTGCCCTTGAGCACTAAGCATCAGTTTGGGGGTGCCACTGGCCCAAAAGCCCTTGGGACGGCAATGAAATTGCCGTCCCAAGGGCTTTTGGGCCAGTGGCACCCCAAGGTGATGCTCAAGATTCAAGGGAAGGGACAGGGACCGCCAGCCCCATCCCTCGCCCCATCACCCTGGCTCCTCACCAGGAAGAATTTTCCAGCAGGAATGGGTTTGGGAGGAATGGAAAAGGGGGAAAAGGGGCACAATGCGTTTAACAGACTGAGCGATCCAACAGGGCCCATTAAAGGAAACAATTTGTAATACAATAATTATTATGTCGTTTCTCTGGACCCTTTCCTAAGCCTCTCTTTAAATAGTTAGAGGCTTGACGTTGCCTGTGGAAAGCAGACATGATCCGTAAGACTGAGGATGCTCGAGTGCCCGCGTGGACCGAGACGGATGGGATGTCACCCTGGTTTGCAGACATGCCGGGATGGCAACGGGATCACCGGGAACGCATGGGCAGCCAACGCTCCCCAAGAGACCCCCCCAGCATCATCACATGAAGGGTCCCCCCCTCTGCACGGCCCAGGGTCCGGAGCTGCATTTGCAGGGCCACGTCCTGGCAGCACAACCGGGACCCCACAGCTCCCCCGATCCCGCTTTGATGCTCCGAAGTTCTCGGCCGCACATCTGAAGAAAGCGGCGGTAGCGAACAACAGAGCCGAGAGCAAGCAACACAAATCCCCGGGATAATGAGCCCGGAGGAGGGAGACGGTGGGCTCTGTCTGAGGAGGGAGCCGTGCTTTTATTGGAGAGGCCTAAAAGGGCTATAAATCCTCAGATTCAAAGGCGAGCTCGAGCTCTTTCAAGTCGGAGGAAGGCCTGGGATGTGTCAGCCGGGAGGACTAACCACGCCGCGTCCCCCGCTGAAGTGGCCTCTTCAGCAAAGCCACGCTGCTGCCCGGGATATTACACCAGATCCGTTCCATATGCTGCCTGCTGCAGGCAGGGAACGCCGGCAGCCCTGCCCGCACGGGGGGAGCCCGCCCCGGCAAAAAACCAGCCACCCCCGCTCTAAGTGGGGGAAGCGCCTTTGCGCCCATTGCCCCTTTTCCAACGCACATGGGCAATTTGCCCCCCAAAACCCTGGGGGGAGCTGGGGAGGCCGCGGACCTCCCCCTCGCGTCGGGCGGCGATACTACAGCGAGCCCAGACAAAGGACGGCGGAGCCCAGCACCATCCCACCGCCCAGCACCACCGCACCCGTCCCCGTCCCCGCCAGCAAACCCGCACACCGGGCTGTGCTCACGCCTTCCAGAAACCCGCTGAGAACGTTCAAATCGGCAAAGAAGAGCAAGCATCGAGCCTCGGCTTTGCCACTAATGCGTGTGCAACCGCAGACGTCTCCCAGCCTTAATTGAGAAGGAAAACATGCAAATGCTCGGTGATCAATACTAATGGTGTAAGGGTATTTATAGCTGATAAGCCATGAAAACGCACTTTGCTTGTTCTCAAGTACCTGCTCAGAAGGTGAAAACGCCGAAAGCCAGGCAGGGCGGATGGTCCCCGAGGCCGAGCTCGTGCTGCTGCAGCCACCAGCCGCTGCCAGGCGTGAGGCCGGGGACCGCCGGGACATGGGACGGACGCTCGTGTCCCATCGTCACACACGGGGCAGCGATGCAGGCTCAACTGCCACCAAACCAACCAGGACCCCCCACCCCAGGGCTGTGCAGGGCAGGGGGACCCGGCCACCACGAGGAAGGACTTCAAAACTCCAGCCTGACGGAGCAGGGACAGGGACCTGGTGCAGCACCCCCTGGGCAGCCCCCGCCAGCACCTCTGCGTCGGCACCGGCAGGAGCCAACCCGCGGCAAACCGGGTGAACACGAACCCTCTCCCCGCAGCCCAGCCCCACCGATGACCACGGCACACGTGGACGTACACACCGGCACAGCATCACGGCGGGACGGAGCCCTCGGGAATCACCGAGGGAAGTTCATGGTCAGACACCAACAAACTCCCCTGCTCCGCTCTCCATGCGGCCCCCACGGCCAAGCCCGGTCCCACGGCCTCGGAAACGGGGGGCAGCCCACCTGGGAAGGGCCGGCTGCGGGTAGGAAAAGGTTATTCCGAGCAGCCGAGCCAGGGTTATAAATAGCTGGCATTTTTGAAGCGCAGCTGCTCGGCTCGGCCGGGGCGGCACTGCCACGCCGGCACCTGAGCCGGGTCAGATCGCAACCGGGGGCGCCGGCAGGGAGAGCTCAAGGAGAAACCGCCGTTCAGCGAAACACGGCGAGTAACACCCCAAAACTGTCCCCATCCACCGCCCCTCCCCAGGGAGCGGGTGCTGGAGCCCCCCGAGCCCCCATCCCCTCCGGGCAGCACCCACAGCCCCAGTGCCGGAGGAACAGCCCTGCGCCCCAAAGCACACACACCCCACCCCATGCACAAATCCAGCCTAACCAAGCAGGACAGCTAACCCCGGCTTGTCTGACTGGTCTGGTACCAAGCCTGGACAGGCTGGCGGAGCCGGGAGCGCCGGGATCCCAAGGATCTGCACGGCCCTGAGCAGAACGTGGGTGCTCCAACCAGAGACAACACAAGTGGCACCAAAAGCCTCCCCGAAGGACGCACCGAGGGGTGCCGAACGTCACCGCAAGCAGGCGAAACGCCACCAAGCCCCTCCTGCTCCCCGGAGAAGGGTTCTCAGCCACGTCACCTGCCCCAGAGCCAGGGATGGGAACTGGGAAGGAGAAAAGCGGCGGAAAGCAGCAGAAAGGAGCCCGGGCACTTTGGAGGCGAGCACGACAAAAGCCCCGCAGCCGCATTCCTGCCCCGATGTGACGCCGCGATAGCGCCGAGCCCCGAGTCCTCCTCCTGCTCTCCCCATACAAGCAATCATTAATTAGACACAGAATGGATTTCAGCTTTGTTTCTCCCCACCCCGTTTCAGCTGCCAGACTCCAAGTAGCATGTGCTACTGATCGCTACAAGATGTTTTCCCACCGGAGCCCGGCGCTGCTCGGGCAGAGCAGCTTCCCGGCAGCACCGCCACCGCCCCACCGACCGGGGGGACAGGGACCACGGGGGAGCTGTGGGGCAGGCGGCACCCAGAAATCCTGCACGGAGCAAGGAGCCACCTCTGCTGCTAAAGCCCTGGTTCCCAGGGCACAACCCAAACACCTCCCGCTGTGCCGTGCGAGGGGCTGCACGTGCACCGCGGCTCTCGCAACCCCCAGCACCCGCGCAAACGTGTGCAGGGCTCGGGGGGACCCTGTCCCCCCAGTACAGCTGCTCAGGGGGACCCTGCCCACCCCATAAAGCTGCTCGGGGGACCCTGCCCACCCGGCCGAGGCCACATCCCTCGCTGTTTGGGACCGACACCCAAGGAGCAGGTTCCACCCAAAGGCAATGAAGGGGCTCAGGTTGGGTGTAGGAGGGGAGCAGCCCCCACCAGCTCCCTCCCAGCCCTCCCCACTCAGAAATGGCACAAAAACCCCATCCCGTCCCCACTGCCACACGGTTCCCAGGGGCTGCAGCAGCTGTTTTGCTCTGGAGAAACCTACGGCTCCTTTTACAATCAATCAGCCACCCCATCACAGCTCTTTTTTTTTTTTTTTCTTTTAAAGGAAGCAGTTAAATCCATTTTATAGAATCCAGTGGTATTTACCCAGCTACTGCAATAGCCGCAGACCTGCCTTTGCTTTTTTTTTTTTTTTTTTAATTTAAGTTAATGAAGCCATTCCCAAACGACACGCAAGGCGCCCTGGATGCTCCTTTCCCCCAGGCACAGCACGAGGGGCAACCTCAGCATGGGGGTTCCTGCTTTGGAGAGAGTGAGAGCAAGAGCCCCCCATGCTGGGACAGCCCCCCCCAGCCTGGCACCCACCAAAGGGACCCCCAGCACCCCTGGAAAAGGCTCCTCCATTCCAGAGGGAAACCCCAACCAGGACACAACCATCCAGGCTCCTTTGGAGATGGAGCAAAGCCCCGGGGAGCTGGAGGTGTACGAAGGCTCCGTGAGCCAAACGCGGCTTTTAATTAAAAATAAGCAACCTTGTTTTCACGATTTCCCAACTCCTTCCACTGCAAAGCGCCTCATGCGCCCACTGGTACGGTAATTAAATTACATCTGCTCCGACAAGTGCGAGCCCACCGCCGCAGAGCCCCCTCGGAAACTGCCTTCCCGCCAGCACTTTGTCCCTCATAAAAGGCATTAAAAAAGGCAAAAGATACGCCAGGCTTCAAACTCGGCGCTCGCAGAATTCAATAGGACACCATAATGTCATTAAAAGACAGAATAAAAATACCACAAAGGATTAGAGTTCTGTCTGGGTTGGGTTTTTTCCCCTCCCTTTCCCCCTATGTTTTTTTTCTTTTTCTTAAAAAAACGCATTTATTTCTTTTTTCAGAAAGTTGCTGGGTTGTTCCACAGAGCGAGCAAAGCCGCATAAAACTTTTATACGAGGGAAAAGCAGAGCCGAAACGACCCGTTCTTCAGAGCCACGCGGATGATGTGTCCCATTTCCCCCACCTCCTTATTAAAATACTTTCTGGAGAGGCGAATTCCAGCCTGAAATGAATTTTCCAAACCATATTTTATTAGGAATGCTTCCTTTTAACGGCCGGCACAGGAGCCCACCAGGGTCAATATTTCTCCAAAATTACAGCCAAGGGAGTTCAGGAAGGTTTTCGCCAGAATTTCTCCTGCAACTCCTGGCTGTCCAACAAGAGCACGATCCCAGGGCTCCCCCGGCGGAGCAGCAAAGACGCCGATTAAATCCCAAAAGCACCTCCAGCCCCCCCCAAAACCTCCCTCAGACGCAATGGCACAAAATTGAAACCATATTGGCTCCCTTTCCAAGGGGCTCACAGGCATCCCGGGGAAGCTCGCTCAAGCGGGACCTAATTTAGCCCGAGCTTGTCCCCCGCGCAGGTTTGCGACAATTCTCTCCTTTTATCCAGCAAAAGCATTTCTAGGCCTATTTTTTCACCCCCTTTAAAGACATAGAATTATTCACCATAGGAAGACTGTGAGGATTTCACTGCTGGCTTTTGGAAACACACCTGGGAGCCAAAGGAAAACGTTTCCCTAGTACGGCATAAGGTCTTGCAGCTTAAGCTGGTCTTAACTAGACTAGGAAATGGTTCCTTTGATCAGATCAGGTATCAGCATCCCTCTGGTAACCACCACAAGACCAGGAACCTACCCATGACACCCCAGTTAAGCTCTAAGCCCAGAGCTGCCCTGGGGAGAACAGGACAGAGAAATATTTTCATTATTTACAGTGACACCACCAAGGCCCAAACGGCCCAACGCGCGACGCTTTCTCCTTCTATCTGTTGGAAAATTCCACTTAGCGATGTTATTTTTAAAGGCTTTAGCTCTCTTTACTCTAAAAACAAGAGTTAAAGCTCGGCGCAGGGCTGGCACGGCGGAGAAAGGGCCTCGAAAGCCCAAAATACGGCGGAGAACGTGCGTGGGGCGTTTTAACGCATCCATCCAGGAGAGTTAAGCCCAGCCTAACAAAGAGCGTGGCTTTTCCTCCAACTGGAACCAGACTTTCTACAACACGAGGAAGCCAGGCTGGGGAACCGCGAGTCGGGCAGGAGCAGTGGGAAGAGCCTTTCCCCAACAACACAAAACCTGCCAAAATTAAGCATTAAGGCGTAAAAGAAAAGTGAGGGACCCCAAAAATTGACCCCAAAGACGAGGGTCTGGGGTCAGGCCCCACGGACACAAACCAACGGGGCACGAGTGTGACCTTGAATGGGCATGGAGAGCCCCCACCAAGGCAAAACGCAACCACGGCTGCTGGCCCAGTGCTGGGACCCCTCCCCAGCCATTTCTGGGTGGAAATACCCACATTTTGGGGCACTTCCCACCTTGTGCCTCCGCCCCACACCCCAGGCCTTGGCAATTTAATTAAAGCCAAGACTAACAACGTGGGCTGGGGCAACATGGCGCATCCCCCCCCCGCCTCCCCGAAAGGCATCGCTACCTCCAGCTGCCCCTTTTCAACTCAAAAAAGGGATTTTCTGGAAGCGATTTGCCGACATCGCAGACTCGCAAGCACGAGGGATCAATTCCCGACGGGAGAGGGATTTTTTTCCCCCCCCTCTTTCTGCTCTCAACCAAGGGACACATCTCCAAAAGGAAGGAAAGAACAAACCACACCAAGCAGGAGAATTCACTTAGGGGAGCCCTCGTCCCAGCAAAGTTGCTTTTTCCCAAAAAGAAAAAAAAATTTAAAAGACATAAATGTTTGGTTGGAATAAAAGCGTTCAAGCAGGAAGGTTGTGCAAATCGATTCAGTTCTCCAACCCTCAAAAACTCTTTTTTTTTGAGAAATGTGGTGGGGGGGGGGAAAATCAGGCTAAAAGCAGGATTTTTTTTTTTTTTTTTTAAGGGAGAAATGGCCAATATAAACAAACACTGTGATTTACAAGATAAAGCCCAGCAAGAGGGCTACACCAACACCATCCCCGAGCACCTTCCACTCCTCCTCCTCGCCCTTCATCCCGGAGAGCTGCGAAAGCTCCTGCTCATTGTTCCTGCAGCTCAGCCGGGGCCCAGACACGAACATACAAGACATATACACGTATAATTCAAACGTATATCTAGCCGGAGCGAGGCAGGGGAGCAGCCCCGCAGCCGGGCGACCGCACCGCGCCCCCCGCCTTCCTTTTAGGAAAAAAAAAAAAAGCCAGAAAAAAAGAAAAAAAAAGAAGAAAAATTGATAATAAATCCACTTCTCGCGTCGGTGTGGGACGGGGAGCGGCGATCCGGCCCCTCCGGAGCCTCCCCGAACAGCCGGGAAAAAGAGAAAAAAGAAAAAAGTGAAAAAATTCTTTAAAATGAAAGGTTTTTAAAAAAAGCAAAACACGTTTTAAAAAATCGGAAAAGATTACAGGGAGAAAAAAACGTTTAAAAGCCAAAAGGATTCTCAGAGGTTAAAAAATAAAAATTAAAGCTTTTTTTTTTTTTTTAAGGGAAGGTAAAGGCGGAGCAGCCGCCGGCGCTCGGTCCGTTCTCCAGCCGGGGGTCGCTTCTCTCCGTCCGTCTCCCGCAGCCACCAGCCGATCGTTTTTCCTTAAAAATCCTGCGGTTTTCATCATTTTTGAATTTTTTCCTGGGTTTGGGGTTGGTTTTTTTTTTTTGGAGGGGGGGGGTGCGAGGTGGGTTCCCCCCCCACCCCACTCTTCCCACCCTCCGTTCCGCCACGTACTTGGGGTTCGCGGCGCTCCACGACACCGGCTCCAGGCTCTTGGCGAACGGGGCGGCCAAGCGGCACAGGGCGAGCAGGACGCCCAGCAACCACCGCCCGCCGCGGGGCCGCGCCATCGTCCCTCGGCGGCGGGACGGGACGGGCGTCAGGCGCCCATTCCGCTCCCCCGCCGCCTTCCTCCGGCTCCCGTCCCGCCGCCTCCGCCGCCTCCTCCTCCGATAATGTCCCCTCCCGTACAGCGGCACCGCCCGCCGCGACGGCCGCTCTACCCCTCCGCGCAGGCAAATGGAACGGGCAGCCCTAAGCGAGGCGGCCAATGGCTGAGGGGAGAGGGGGGGGGCCTTGAGGAGCGGGGACACGCCCACTTGGTTTTCTTAAAGGGCGCGCGTAGCTCTTTTTTTTTTCTTTTTT